>OY740782.1:73028127-73535474 GCA_963514005.1 Raja brachyura
ATGCTCGAGAGTGGTCTCCACGTACTCAAGGCCTCGGCTAGGTCAAGGCGTTTTTATCAATAAGTTAAAAAATGCCCGTGAGTAAAAAAAGGTTGCCATGGAAAAAAAATCGATACTTTTTTACTCGTAGGTTTAGTCGTAGTAGGTCGTAGGTAATCAAAGGTAGCCGTAGATAGTCTTCATCATGGTCGAAGGAGATCAAAGGAGGCTGTCTTCACTCTCCACTATTCGGTGTCCAATTTTCCCGAAGTTAGTCATAGCTAGTCTTCTACATAGCCGAAGATGGTCTTCTACATAGTCGAAGGAAGTCTTCAACATGTCATTTTTTTTAAACCCTTCTAAACGCACCAAATAGGTCGCCCAAGTGGGACCGCCCCTATATCCTAATTATACACACGAGGTTAGTATCTTTCTATGCCTTCACTATTATGAGTTCACATATTCCCATGCAGGTATAAGCTTCCAACAGTTTGTTTCTGAGGGAGGGTTTAATTATTTATACAAATAGTGTTGGCATTTGGAGTAAAGCGGAGTGCATGTCAATTCATTATTGGCTATGACCTCAAGTATGATACCTCTCCAAGTATTTGGCTATATTTTACAGGAACATTGATGGAACCTATTTGGTTATCTTATTTATTCTGTGTGTCATTAATTAATCATTCAATAAAGTAAGACATGATTAAGAATAGTTTATTAAAATAATGCGAACCATAGTGGACATCCTACACACCACTCTATGCTCAAGCATGCTAAGATTCAATAGAGATTGCAGGATTTGAAGAGGAATGAGGAAAACGTGAGTAGCAAATTGCGTGGAAACATTTAATAATATTTTAACTTCGTAAAATAGTTTGATCTGCCAAGTGTGTAGGAAGGAACTGCAGATGCTGGTTAAAACTGAAGATAGCCTCAAAATGCTTTAACTCAGCGAGACAGGCATAACCTCTGGAGAGAAGGAATGGGTGACATTTCGGATTGAGACGCTTCTTCAGGCTGACGTCAGGTGGAAGGGAAAGATACATAGATAAGGAAGTGTGAATACAGAAAGGGAATGAAGTACAAGGAAAATGTAGAATTGACCGTTGATAGCTGGGAGAATGTAACAACAAAGCAAACAGATTAAAATGTAGTCGGAGACAATAAGATTGGTCGGAGAACTGGGGAGGGAGGGAAAGCAAGGGTTACTTGAAGTTAGAGAATTCAATGTTCATGCCGCTGGGGTGTTCCTCCAATTTGTGCTGGGCCAATGGGATCCCACCACTAACCACATCTTCCCATCTCCACCGCTTTCTGCAGAGACTGTTCCCTCCACAACTCCCTGGTCTTCTTCCCATCCAAGCCACCCCCTCCCCAGGTACTTCCCCCTGCAACCACAGGAGATGCAACACCTGTCCCTGTTCCTCCTCCACCCCCCCCCCACCCCCCCCCCCCCGACTCTGTCCAAGGACCCCAACAGTCTTTCCGGGTGAGGCAGAGGTTCACTTGCACGTTCTCCAACCTCATCTACTGTATCCGTTGTTCCAGGTGTGGACTTCTATATATCGGTGAGACCAAGCGCAGGCTCGGCGATCATTTCGCTGAACACCTCTGCTCAGTCCGCCGAAACCTACCTGATCTCTGCCACAGAAGGTATTTGAGGCCAGTTCATTGGCTATATTTAAGAGGGAGTTAGATGTGGTCCTTGTGGCTAAATGGATCAGGGGGTATGGAGAGAAGGCAGGTACAGGATACTGAGTTGGATGATCAGCCATGATCATATTGAATGGCGGTGCAGGCTCAAAGGGCCGAATGGCCTACTGCACGTATTTTCTATGTTTCTATCTCCCGGTTGCTAAACACTTTAACTCCCCCTCCCATTCCCACACTGACCTTTCTGTCGGGACTCTTCCATTGTAAGAGTGAGGCCCAGCACAAATTGGAGGAACAGCACCTCATATTTCGCTTGGGCAGCTTAAACCCCTGTGGTATGAACATTGACTTCTCTAATGTCAAGTAACCCTTGCTTTCCCTCTCTCTCCACCCCTACCCCTTCCCAGTTCCCTGACTGATATAATCATCCAAAGCTCTGCTGCCTGTCTCCAAACCTGTACCAATCAACAATGAACTTTATCAGTTTTCAATCATATAATGCTTTGATTTAAAAATTGTCATCTTTATTGAAATCTTCCAGTTTTGCCGCTCCTATCTCCAGCTCCGCAGACCTCTGGTAAAGCTGTGCTCCTTCAATTCTGGTCTCCTCAAAATCCCCAGATTTGTTTATTTGATTATTGGCAGCTGTGTCGGCACCTCCAAAAAAGAATTCCTTCCCTAAATCTCTCCACCTCCCTAGTATTTATTTCTCCATAGTGGTTTTCCTCTAAGCTTATTTCCTCGACATTACTTGCTGCAATATTTTTATGTTGTTTTGCTGAAAAATGTATTGTTTAATAATGCTCCAATGAAACTTTGGGACATATTGCTTCATTAAAAGTGTTATATTGATAAAACTTGCTGGTAGATTTTTACCAGATTTGCGAGTTTCTAGGTGCAGATAATGAAAGTTCCAGCAGGGGATGAAGTGCACTCCTATTTTTATTAGGTTCAAATACCCTTACTGCAAAAGGGAATTATTGTGACTCTAGAATGTAATCTTGAAGTGTGGATTGCTTATGAAATGTCTATTCTATTAACTAAATAATCACACAGTTTTAGACCTCATACATCCACCACCAATTAGCCTATCTCTCACCCTGCAAGATTCTCCATGTATGGGCATCCTCTTTGCCAGTGGAACAACATGCTCAGATGACCTGTCAAACTTAATTAACATGTTTAGGAAAGGAGTGCAGAATCGAAGGTAGACACTAAATGCTAGAGTAACTCGGTGGGACAGGCAGCATCTCTGGAGAGAAGGAATGGGGACATTTCAGGTCGAGACCCTTCTTCAGACTGACATGTTTGGTCGGGCCAATTCCTAATGATGGTGCATTTGCCCCCTCACTGGATCCCAATGTTGAATGAATGCCAAGTTCCTCTGGTCCTCTGGGTCTGTGGTGAAGCCTGGAAGGGCACCATACCCATGGAGAAAGTGATTGGTCAACTTCTGTTTACAGGCAGACTTTCACGGTGGGAGTTCCCCGCAAAGCATTATGTGATCTTTGGTTGTAACCTGTTGGATGAACAAAGTGAAATAGCTGGTCTAATTTATTTTGTGTTTCCTTCGTAGGGTCGAATTTGCAGAAAAGTGGGGAAGACAAAGAAAGCCTTCACTCGCAAAGAAGCTGAAGCGACATTTAAAAGTCTGGTGAAGACGCACGAGAAGTATGGCTGGGTCACCCCCCCTGTATCCGACGGCTGAGCCACAGAGCTCGCAACGTTTTCCAACCCAAAAACACTTTCATCCTCTCAGTGCTGTTTACGATGCATTCTTTCTATTTCAGCTTCAATTAGACGTGGCAACACAAAGGAGACATTTACATTATTTATGAAAAGAAATGTTTACGGATAAAAGCCTGAAGGGATTTCTTTTTTGGGGGGAGGGGTTGCGGGTGGGGGGGTTTGGGGGGGGGGGGGGGGAATGACGTGCTTGTTGCTGGAATTGAGTTCACGTGAATTTGGTTCTTATGCATCATGTTTGCATCATTTGCCCGTCCTGCGACACAGTAGTGTGCTTCTCACCATGCTAATGATAAACAAATGACATCATGTATTGCATTCTTCACCGTTCTACTAATTTAAATTTAAATGAAGCTGTTAATATTTAATACACAGGTGGCAAGCATAGGTTGACATTTTGCTGTGCTGTTTCTCACAGGTCAATGCAACTTGAAGATCGTAATTTGTGTGGAGCTGTGCTCTATTGTTGCTAAAAAATTTAAATTCTATGTCTTGTAGCTGGCTATTGATCACCGAAAGTGAACTGTTCTATCTTCAAATCCGGTGAGATGAAAGTAGAAGGTTTATCATGTTTCAGCGTCATTGTTGATTGGCACTGCTGTACATTATTTATATGAAAAAACAGTCTTTAGCAGGGGTGGGCACCTCTCATTCAAACTGACATCTCACAGGGTTAATGTGCCTATGTGGTAAATAATGTCACAGTAAATAGTAGAATTGTACATCAAATGTGTGTGGGAGTAAGGAAAGCAACATGCTCATGATAGATTGTAGAGGAGTAGCTTTTAAGACAATGCAGAGATACAATTCAAATTTCTGCATTAATTAAATGTCTTAAATGATTCAGATGTTTCAATTCCTACTGTATCTGCATGTTTAAGGAATAAGTGGTTGCTAGTTTGCTGAAAGAATGTTGCTGTCATTTGTTCTGTGTCAAGAGCTATTACATTTTGTCAAGTGGTAATGGCATTTGTGTTTTTCTGTTTAATTTATTTGTGATTTGCCAAATGCATAGCCTTTTGAGCATGTGACGGGTATTCTAACTGAAGGGGAAAATCTTCAAGATACCAAGTTTGATAAGTGTCCGTGTGGGGGTCAATCACGCTTATGTACAGTTCTTTAGTGACCTAGTATTTGGAGAGGCATGTAAAAGGCAAAGAAAGAAAGAAGAATGGATGAAAATATCATATTGGACAGAAATTAAATGCGCTTTTTAATCTGCTCCAGTATGTTGATTCTCTTGTTGCATTTTTACTCTCATCCTGAACTGTATGGATGGTATGATTCATAATACAACATTTTCATTTTTCACACAGACCTCGGGATATGAAATGTTCTTGGCCATTTAAAAGGTTGTGCAAAGCTAGCAATGATCATAACTATGACTATGACAGAGATATAGCATGGAACGGGCCTTTGGCCCAACTTGCCCAGGCCAACCAACATGCCCCATCTGCACGTCCTACCTATCTGCTCTTGGCCCATAACCTTTACAACGTGTATTATCCGTGTACCTGTCCAAATGTCTCTTAAATTCTACGATAGTACCTGCTTATTTAACATTTTTCTGTTTAGCTGGTGATGTAACTGAATATCTTGCAGGCTACTCCAAAGAACGATTAAGAGACAGCAAAAATGCAATAGAAATTTAGTAACAAAGCAGATGTACTCCCTAAAAGACACTGTTTCAGCACTGTTATTACAGATAACCCGTTCAGTGTGTACACTTGATGAAATGAATTCATATTCACAAATTGCCATGTTATCAATCCAGACCTCCAGCATATTTGTCTGGTAAAGGAATCTGTTATTGCATCTATCAACATGATACTATTTTAATTTCAAATAAATTAGCATAATGATATAAAGCTACACATTTAGTTAGACTAATAACTGATGAGTTATTATGGTTAATTAGATTAGTCGGGTAAAATGACTGAACATTAATTTGTTTTATTTTCTCTCCACTGATGCTGCCTGACCTGTTGAGTAACCCGAGTATTTAGTTTTGTTTTTGGTATCACAATGTCAGACCAGGTTATTTTAACTCTTTGATTTCAATTAAATGTTGCAGGATGTTTAAAAATAAAACAAATAATGACCCATTTCAATTTAACGTGGCAAATTTGTGATTGATATTATATGAATCGGATTTGCTTAATAACTGATTGACAAATGGGAACACATTTTTTCAATATCCTGTTACATTTTCTGAATCTTTGATCTTGGGGAAGAAGCTTGACTCCAAATTATTTTTAAAATGTGCCCATTATTTTAACAATGGAAATCCAGCAACTATTTTAGGCTCCTTTAAACCAAAGGATTCCCAAAGTTATCACCATTTTGCATTAGAGGGCATCAGCTGTCTTTGTGGCAGGGGACTGACCTCACCGATCCTGGCACCTGACCATCACAACAATATCCAGATAAATTGAGCCTCAGATAAATAGTGGCTGCTCCATGTCATTTGTACCACTCCCAGCTTTGATCAACATAAATCCTCATATGACTTCTGGTGGTAGTTCTTATTTGGAAAAACTGCATTGCATTAAAGCACACATAACTACACACTCCTGGAATTGTCTGATTATTTTTGCATCGCTCAAATAAAGGTTGAAGAAATCATCTTTTATGGACATGATCAAGTGCACTTCTTTTGACTGCAGTGTCATTTTGTCACATTTGACACAATATCCAGACCAGCGTTCTCACATTCTACAAAAGTTCCAACAGTCATTTTAACGTAATGAAACTTGTTCTCCTGAAAGAACAATAGGCCGGTCACGGTGGCGCAGCAGTAGGTTGCTGCCTTGCAGGAAATCCAGTGTCAGACCCGGGTTCAATCCCAACTACGGGTGTTGCCTATACGGGGTTTGTACGTTCTCCCCATGACCCGCGTGGATTATCTCTGAGATCTTCGGTTTCCTCCCACACTTCAAAGACGTACAGGTTTGTAGGTTAATTGGCTTTGTAAATTTAAAACTTAATCGGTGTAGGATAGTGTTAATATGCATGGATCACCCGGTGGGCCGACGGGCCCGTTTCTGCGCTGTATCTCTAAACTTGCTGGAGCATACATGACTTTTGCAGTCTGTCATAATCCAAAAGATTGGAAAAGATTATTAGTTTCCCTTTCGACCCAGGGAATGGGGCTACCAATCGTTTCAAGAAAGCACTAAATAGAATCCAAACACATGCTTTTCAGTGCAGAGGAGCTCCACTTACACAATGCTTTACACAACCTCGGGATGCTGTTGGACCCCTTACTGCAATTTATTTTTAAAAGGCCGGCCATTATTTTAACATTGGAAACGCAACAGTGTGGCGCCACCGGGAAATCAGGTTGGTTATTGCAAACCGAGCGGAGGTGTTCAGCGAAGCGATCGCCAAGCCTATGCTTGGCCTCGCCGATGTAGAGCAGCTGACATCTAGAGCAGCGGATGCAATAGATGAGGTTGGAGGAGGTGCATGTGAACCTCTGCCACACCTGGGAAGACTGCTTGGGTCCTTCATTCAAGGGGGGAGGTAAAACGACAAGTGTAGCATTTTTTGCGGTTGCAAGGGAAAGTGCCCGGAGAGGGGGTGGTTCAGGTGGGAAGGGACAAATTGACCAGGGAGTTATGGAGGGAGCGGTCTCTGCAGAAAGCAGGCAGGGGAGGAGATGGGAAGATGTGGCAAGTGGTGGGGTCACGTTGGATGTGGCAAGTTGGGGGGGGGGGGGGGGTAATGTTGAACTAATTAGTTATGGTTAACTTGGACTAATTTGTCGGTTAATTGTTACGGTATTATTGCAAATTGTCCCTAGTGTGTAGGATAGTGCTAGTGTACGGGATGACAGCTGGGCGGCGCGGACTTGGTGGACCGAAGGACATGTTTCCGTGCGGTGTCCCTGAATTCAAAAGTAAAGTCTAATGGAAGGAGCCTTGATTCTGTGCCTCGGACAATGCAGCACCGCCTGGGGTGCAGTGCTCATCAGAGCTCGGCAGCTGTTATAAAAAAAATAAAATAAAAACAGCGGCAATTTTAACTAGTGGGGTAACCTGGTTGAAAGAGTGAGATGGGGAAGACTCATCACTACTGAGGTTCCCGGGAGGGGGTAGCAGTAGGACCCAGCGGAGTCAGAGCACATGCTGTCTGCATCGTGGAGGTTGTGGGCCTGGTGCCAAGCCTGGAACTCTGGTGACATGACGGCCCTAGCCCCCTGGTGGAGAGGTGAGGGTTGGCGGAGTCGATGGTAGAGGCCTGTGGGGGGCTGGAGCAGCGGCAGCAGCATCGGTGGCCCCAGGAAGACAGTGAAGGTCAGCGACAGCAGCATCAGTGGCCCCGTGGAGGTGGTGCAACAGCGCGGTGGCCTCAGACTGTCGGCAGCTACGGCAGTAACGGTGGGAAGGTGGTGAGGGTCGGAGAGGCAGTGCACGTTGTTGCTGCTCCTCATGGTGGCTATCTCGGCTTCTTGGTGGTTGGGCAGGGGATGCCGCGGTCCAGCGGTGGAGGTCTGGGCCTGCGGGCGGTCGGTCGAGTCGAGGAGTGTCGGTGGTGGGACCGCTTTGGTGGAGGGCAAGCTTGCGATCCTTGGTAGAGTCCAGATTGACAAGGAAGTGTTTGTTGAGGGTGTGGATCTGTCGTTGGACGAAGTAGCGTTGTGGTCCATTGCAGGCGTGAGAGTGTGGGTGAGTGAGAGTGTGTGCGAGCGAGTGAGTGAGTGGGCAAGTGCATTTAAATTAAGTATTATATGTTTTATTGTACTAGTTATACACTGGGATGTAGTGATAGGCTATAATCTTGTTTGACCCTCTTGGGAGACTAGCTTCCGCCGCCCCCCCCCAAGGAAAACCTGAAATGACACCCCAGTTTGACAGCTCTGGCACCTAAAAAATTAGCACTGCAACACTGGCACTCGCTCAGTACTGTACAAGAACACAAGTGATCAGCAAGCAGCCTGGCCCTTCAAAGCAGCCCCGCTGATCTGTGCAGGTGTCCATTCCCCCATAACCCTCAATTCCTCATTCAAATATTTATCTATCACAAAGTATGGAATGCAAATTGAGCCCATCCTTTTCTGACTCTGAAGCGTAAGTGCCACTATTGAGTCACTAGATACTCATCACAACAGCCATACGGCATGTTACAAATGGAGCCACATATCCTGGTTTCTGGGTCATAGTGTTAAATATACAAGAACACAATGTCTTTTGTTTCTACATTTCTGCAAAGATTTCAGTAATATAATTGTGTTCCTGCAAGAAATTACTGCAGTTAGAAGAAGAAAGAATTCTCTGATAACTGACAGTGTCATGTTATACTGAGGCACTCTGAACAGAAACCAAACTGCAAGAACAATCAGCAGCAGAGATAAAGCCAATCGTCAAAACACAAAAAATGTCTTTGTCCACCATAAGCCACAAAAGAGTCTGCAGGATCAGACGACTTCATAAATAATTTGAAATTCGCTATGACAGCCAACAATGTTGCCTTGGTTCTGTGATTGCTTTATAGCACTGTGTCACATTTAGAATTGTCCATTATGCTATTGTTAATGAAAGTTCCAGCCGGGGATGAAGTGCACTCATACTTTAATTAGGTTCCAGACCACCTTACTGCTTTAGACAAATAATCTTTCTTTTCAATATGATTAACATTGTATTCCAATGATTGTTCACTCACTTTACGTTTGATATGTTGGCTGGCCCATGTTTATGTAAATGGTTTGAAATTTGCATCCAACAGAGTGGAAAATCAATATTGCTGCTCCGAGATGAAGCAAAAGAGATACGTCCACAGCCTGTTTGTTGCTAACAACATTATCAGTGGCAAAAAATACCATCAGAGGTTTAATAAATAAATGCAATAGAGGCTTGAAATGCACATAGATTTTACTGTTACTTGCAAAGATGGAGTGTTTGGAGGGTGAACCTTATTTTTCTAGGAGCCAATTAGTGGTGCAGCGGTAGAGCTGCTGCCTCACAACGCTGGAGACCTGGGTTCAATCCTGACTACGGGTGTTGTCTGTGGGGAGTTTGTACATTCTCCCTGTGACCACGTGTGTTTTCTGTAGGTGTTCTGGTTTCCTCCCACACTCAAAAGACACAAAGGCAATACAGTAAATGACCTCTAATTTGTAGGATGTGAAAATAACATAGAACCAGTGTATGGGTGTTCAATGGTTAGCGTGGACTCGGTGTGCCAAATGGCCTGTTTCCATGTTGTATCTCTAAACTAAATTAGCAGCTCAGCCATTGCAGGCAATAATGTACAAGAACTTTAATTTCCATCCAGCCAGAATCTTCATCCATCCACTTTATCACAGAGGGGCATACCAATTCCATCCAACTCAAGTCAAGTCAAGAGAGTTTTATTGTCATGTGTCCCAGATAGGACAATGAAATTCTTGCTTGCTGCAGCACAACCAAATATGTAAACATAATATAGGACAGGAGATGAAAATTCAGTGTGTCTTTTTACTGTAGACCATATATATACACAATAAATAAACAGATAAAGTGCTGTTATTGCTCAGAGTTTGTTTGATGGTGTTTATAATAGCCTGATGGCTGTGGGGAAGAAGCTGTTCCTGAACCTGGATGTTCCAGATTTCAAGCTCCTGTACCTTCTTCCCAATGGCAACGGAGAGATGAGTGTGTGGCCAGGAAGTTGTAGATCTTTGATGATGTTGGCAGC
Organism: Raja brachyura; assembly: GCA_963514005.1. The sequence goes on from OY740782.1 coordinate 73,038,184, forward strand.
CTTTTTGAGGCAGCAACTGCGATAGATCCCTTCGATGGTGGAGAGGTCAGAGCCGATGATGGACTGGGAAGTGGATCAAGTAGATCCTTAGAGAGAGCTGATAATGAAGCAGGGTATTGTGGTGAAGAGGAACACACCAAATCAATCATGTAAAAAAGAAATCCTACAAGCTTTTCTTCCGTCATCTCTGCCTCCATGCCTTTTTCTTTGAGAAAGTGTCCTCGCCATCCAGTGATGACTCCTTCTCTTGTCCCCACCGGTCCCCCTCCATTTTGGTTCCCTCAGCTGAACTTATGCCCTCTTTAGAATAAAAGATCATTAGTGTGATGAAGGGTCTCAACCCAAAACATCACCTGTTCCTTTTCTCCATTGATGCTGCCTGACCTGCTGAGTTACGCTGTTAATTCTGGCCACATTAGAGAGGCCAGGACACTAAAATTGAGTAAAGGCTTCTAGGCTGCTAGGCCATTTATTCGATTTAAATGTGCCTACTGCAGAAATAGGACAAGCTGCAGAATGGTGCCAGTTTGTCAAGAGCCTAGATCAGAGCTGCAGGAAGAGAATGGGAACATCTGCAGATCCTGACAATTAGGTGCAAATTGCATGGACTGGATTGGATGAATGCAAACCAGACATACACATTGTAAATAATGTTCGAAAGCTTTACTTTGCTGGATGTTGATTGGATTAAGTATTGAGCCTTGTCTGGTTTCTTGCATATCAGGGCACATGTTGCAATGTTCGTTCACATGTTGCGATGTTCGATAAACATATCCCATAGGCAGTTCCCAGTAAGGGAAGGGCTGGATATAGCGGATTCGACCAGCACAGTAAATTTGAATAATCTCCGTGCCACAGATGTCCATACTCCATGGAAGCCCCATGAATAATGGAAGTACTAAACAGAATCCCCGATAGGAAGAAGTCACCTGCTGCTTTTATAGATTATTTAAGAACCACAATGTGTGTATATCATGCAGATTCCCGGGATTTGTGGGAGACCATACAACAGATAATTACCCCAGCTGAAAATACCAAATTTCTAGTAGCCCTAGGACACCCAACTTATGAAGCCATGGCAAACGTAGTAATGGATGACAGTGCAAGAGAAGAGGCTGTTTTAATGGCCCTTGCAAAAATGTTTCAGAAACCAAGTGATTTAAAATGAATTCTGGAAATAAAACCAGAAAAGGATGAATGAGCAGACAAATTTCTAGACCGTTTTTCAAAATTATATATGGACCAATCAGGCGACTTAGAATGGAGCAAGTTCCAGAACTTACTCAGAATGGAGTAAGTTCCCCTCAGTATTGTGCTATCTTATTGAATTGTCTCCTCACTAAAGTAGCAGACTTAAGACTGATAACAGGAACTGGTCTGAGAACCGAGCCAGTCAAATGGCTAAAGCTGTGAGGCACTATTGGAAGGAAGGTAGGAACCAGGAAAATTATCCTGTAACTAGATGAGCAGGTGAACGTATAGCCAAGAAAAAATTTCCAAGACCTAACTCTGAACCATGGATTCCAAGAGTACCAGCAAATTACGGTTTGGGAGAAATTAGGGTTCCAGACTACTCAGATTATTATCATGACTACACTCCAAATTTAGAGCCCATTCCAATGGAATCAAGCGGTAGAATAAAGCCAACCATATTGCCTAATCAATGGTACAATTGTGGGGGAATGGGACATTGTAGTCGAGCCTGTTCAATAAGGGAGCGAGTGAGAGAGAGGGATCAAAGGGAATTTCCAGGATTGCGAAGAAATTAGAGATCCTAGAGAATATAGAAACATCCGAGATCCCAGGAATTATGGGAGGTCCTTTAATTCAAGAGAGTACTGGGACCCAAGAGAACAGAGAGGGAGATGGCCCAAATGTCAGGAACCAAGAAGCCACACACTGTTCACTCAAGCTAACCCATTTTCTCAGTCCTGACTTACCAACCTGTCCAGGAATTGTGGGCGTGGAGACATGACTCCTACTCTAGAACCCCCTTAAATAATTTGCCCGAATGAATGAATTGGATGTACTATTGTAGTAAAAACAGAAGATCACATAAAAGAAAATTGTAAACAATCTTATGACTGCCCCAGAAAACCCCTTAGAGCAAAGAACATTGTAAATCAAGGAGCTTGTTACAACTGTATACAATGAGGTCATTGGAGCAAGGAGTGCCCAGCGAGAAGACGGAATATAGCAGAACGGAAAAAAAATCAAGGGGCAATAAAGAAAGTAAGAAAAGGAACCCAGTAGCTGGTGTTAGAAGGAATGGGAACTAAGGAGAACTGAAATGGCACCAGGGAGAGAAGAAACAAACTTGTTGTGCAGGAGGTACAGGAGTGGGGAAAGGAGCTATTGTACTAACTTGTTACTGAGTTTGTGCCTGCAGGACAGTATAATCGACAACATACTATCTGGGGAGTGAGGTAAAGAATATACAGACCCCTTGAGAATGGGCAGAAGACAGCTCAGCTAATGTAGCTCCCCAGAAACAGGAATCAACAAGCAGGAGGAAATGATCCTGTCCCTTTAAGATAAATCTGGTAAGTCCAACAGATAGAGAAAGATGCTCCTCAGTATCCCTACTCCCTTGAAACTGACATCAGGGAAGAAGAAGATACCTACCCTAGTGCCCAACTTTAACATAATCTAGCTTTTGACGACAGTGAAGGAAAGGAAAGTAACACTAACTAATCTTTCCTAAAGAAACAACACCGACAACCTATGACGACTGTTGAGGCAAGCTCTACTTTAAAGAACTGAATTTGAATTTGAAAATAAACATTCCTCTGTGGTTCGGGGCAAAATACTCACTTAGAGCAAAGAACATTGTTATAAATAAATTGATTTAAGGAGAGCTTATTGGATATAGTCTTACAAATTGTTAGAGAATTGACTGATAACTTGGCATTCTTCTCATCTCACACATAGGAGGATAATGGAAGATGGGATGGGACTATTTAGTTACTATCAAGAAAGGGACAGACCCTAGCACATATCAGGAATTAAGACATACGCTGGAAACGTAAGGTGGTAGTATAAAATGATGAGGTAGGCTGAAAATTTATGAGTTCCCCTGGGAAAGTCAATACTAACCATCCAGAAAAAGTTACTTAGAGATAAAAGGAAACTAGTATAAGAGAACCCCACTGAACTGAGAGCCGAGCTAACATATTAAGGAAGTAGTATTGGAGGAGAAGTCTATTGAATTAGAAGGAGAAACTTGAATGGGTGTGGAGATATCAAAGTCGATGTATTTGACCGATAGATCTAAATTGTTTAACCCTTGATGGTAAAGCGGCTTCTATTATCAAGGTGGGAAGAAATTGTCCCTAGATTTGCCATTCTTAATTGGATTTATAATGAAATTGACAACATATGGAAATGGATTGCTTAAATTTGAATAGCTGGGAATTCCACAGGAATTGGAATAGAATAGTAAGATTAAACAAGAACTTACCTGTTTGAAGTTTGATCTTTATTTTATGAGGAGTTACGATGAGGGATTACGTGAAGAAGCCCCGCCTGGCGCTTGATCGGCATACTTCAAAGCAGTGGCATGAAAAACACAGAACCAATAGCCGGAGTAAGATAGTAAGGCTCAACATAGACTAGAACTACCAGATGATCATTTATATTATGAGGGCTGGGAGCGGAGGGCACGTAATTCCTCATCGTAACTCGTCATAAAATAAAGATCAAACTTCGAACAAGTAAGTTCTCGTTTAATCTTCAGATCAGAGAGGAAGTCCTGAAGTTGACAGCCTGGTGCTCAGAAAACAACCTGGCTCTGAACACCAAGAAAACCAAAGAGCTCATTGTCGACTTCAGGAAGCACAGCACCGACTTAGCCCCCTTATACATCAACGGCGAGTGTGTGGAGAGGGTCCACACCTTCCGGTTTCCCGGCGTCCTCATCTCCGCTGACATCTCCTGGACAGACAACATCACAGCGGTCATCAAGAAGGCTCAGCAGCAGCTGCACTTCCTGAGGGTCCTCAGGAAGCACAACCTGGACTCCAACCTGTTGCTGACATTCTACCGCTCGTCCATTGAGAGCCTGTTGACATACTGCATCACAGCATGGTACGGCAGCTGCACCATGGCAGACAGGGAGAGGCTTCAGAGGGTAGTTAGGACATCGGCTGCCCTCTCCCCTCTCTGATGGACATTTACACCTCCCGCTGCCTCAGCAGGGCGAAGAACATTATCAAGGACAGCTCCCATCCTGCATTTGGCCTGTTCAACCTGCTACCCTCAGGGAGGTGCTATAGGTGCATCAGCACAAGGACAAATAGACTCAAGAACAGTTTCTTTCCAAAATCCATTATCTCCCTGAACTCACACATGCACTGACTTCACAGCCTAACCCCCGGACTTTCATCTGTCCACCTACTGTAATTTGTACTGTAACTGTAATTTTCAATATGTGCAATAACCCATACTGGAAATAGGAATCCTATTTATCCATTCTATTTATCCATTGTCTTTTTATAGATATGTATATAGCGCTGCAGAAACTGTGCACCTTATCCCCCCCCCACCCCCCTTTTTTTGTTTAGTTTTACACTGAGTAGGAGCAGCTTTTAATCTCATTGTACATGTGTATAGTGACAATAAAAGGCATTCTGATTCTGATTCTGATTCTGATTCTTACTATTTTACTTCGGAGTCACGTGAGTGACTACGTGAAGATTTTAAAACTCTGTTTTTTATGTCGTAGATTCATTCTATACAACACTCTGTTTAGTCAATACAGTAGTGAGTAAATAATATTTTTAAAACATTGTTTCAATTTATGTAATAAGTCTTTTAATCATAAAGAAACATTTTTTTAAATAATAACCCCTCTATCCCAGGGGAAAATATTTCAACAAAAGTGATAATGATATCAAATGATAACATAAATCGATAATATAAATCGATAATATAAAACAAAACAAGCATTTAAAGCAAACCCAACACTGCGTGTCCAAATCCTGGCACCGTGACAACAGGTTTATCGTAGAACTTTGAAAAACCTGAGGCCTCTAAAATTTTATTGAGTGGTACATCCTGTACCTTCGCAGCAGACGCAGCTGCAGCCCTAGTGGAGTGAAACTTAAACACATTAGTGTCCACTCCTGCTAAATCCAAAACCTGTTCTAACCATCTAGAAATGGTTTGAACTGCAACTTTTGTATTTGGTTTTTGTGCGTTATCAGTAATGCTGTCTCAGCACCTCGGAGATTTTGATTACTTCAATCAATCAATCAATCAATCAATCAATCAATCAAATCAATCAATCAATCAATCAATCAATCAATCAGTTTTATTCGTCACAATGCACACAAAGTGCAAGTGAATGAATTTGTCATCAGTGGTACAATGATAAAGTGGTACAATGATAACTTAACTTCAATATATTTAGTTAAATGCTTAACTACCCACAATGTTTCATTGACAGGGTATGCTTTAAACATTACCTTGGCTCCAGTTTTTCCTGGTCTGCTTTGTTTGGTCAGATCATAAACATAAAACACAATGTTATCTGAAGCCACATGCATGCAATCTAACCGTAACAATTGCAAAGTTTGTACTCTTTGAGCTGAAACTAATGCCATTACATTACTACCTTGAATGTTAACCTTTGCAAAGACATTGAAGTAATTGGAGTCCATTGCCTAAGCAAAGTGAGAACAATGCTAACATCCCAAATTTCTGTATCACTGGGCTTGGGAGGATTTTTATTAAAATTCCTTTCATGAACCGGGATATTAATGGGTGAGACCCAATTGAATCTCGATCAGAAATTTGTCCTAAATAGGACGACAAAGCACTACGAACACTATTAATGGCACTATAACTTAAGTGTTCATCAAAATGCAACCCAGCAAGGAACTCCAATACGTTTGATATGTTCGCAGTATAATAAGATATCTTTGACTGTCTACAGAAGACTTCCCATTTCTTTATATGCGACACATATTGTTTTTTAGTGCTATTTCTCCAAGCTGCAGCTATAGCATCCATGGTCCTATCCGACATTCCAAGCTCTTGCAATGGTCTGGTCAGAAGCTGCAGATTAACAAATTCATATTATCATGCAATGGATGAATTTCTTTTGTCACTGGTTGTATCAACAATTGTTGCAACTAGGAATCATCATACATGGTTCAATAATCATTTTAGGCATCAATGGGAACCATGACTGTAGGCCAATTTGGCCGCACCAAAACGCCCCTGGCAGCGTCTTGTGCTATTTTCTTGAGACATTGCCCAATCAGACAGAATGGGGGAAAGGCATAAAAGAACGTATTCCCCCAGTGTAGCGAGAAAACATCCACCGCTACTGCCCCTGGATCGTGTTCCCATGACACGTATTTGGGCAATTGGTGATTTAATCTAAATGCAAACAGATCAATGTCTGGTACGCCAACCGACTGACAATCTTTTTGAAATTTTTTGTATTTAACATCCATTCTGTATTGTCTTAACATTTTTGTGATCTTTTGTCTGCCACAATATTGTCTCCCCCTGGCAGATAAATAACTGAAACCCGAATATTCTTACCAATACACCAATGCCTCACCTGGTTAACCAGATGATCACATGATAATGATCATACTCCACCCATGTGGTTGATATATGCCACAGATGTGGTATTGTCTACTTGTAATTGGACATGCAAATCCTTCATAGTAGAACAATAAGCTTTTAATCCATAAAATGCTCCCAGTAACTCCAAATAACTTTTACCATATGTTTGGAGAAATACATCGTCTTGGACAGTCCATCTGCCCCCACAGCTGGTATCATTATCCGTAGCACCCCATCCGAGAGAACTTGCATCAGCTTGCAAAATCACTGCTGCCTGCTGAACCAAAATGTTTTTAACAGCTTGTGGAACATTCTCAATCCATCAATACAATTCTAATAAAGCTTCCTTTGCCAATTGCATGGGCCTATCAAAATGGCCTGCTCGCTGTATTGGCTGTGTTTTTGCCCATTTTGGGATTTTGGTAATGCAGTGGACCAAATTCCACTGCAGGGAATGCTGTTAGTAACTTCCCAATAACATTAGCAACTTCTCGGATGGAGGGATAAGGTTTGTCAATAAGGCACCGACAAAAATTTGTAATATCAACAATCTTGTCTATTGGTAAAGTTACTAACATGGTAACTGAATTAATCACAAACCCCAAATATTCAATAGTTTGGGATGGCTGTAACTTTAGATTTTGTTGGATGAATTAGGAAACCTAGCCTTACAAACAGGCTTGTAGTCACCGAGACTGATTTTTTAGCTGACTCCTGATTAGCATTGACAATTAAAATGTCATCTAGATAAGCCATAATGATGTGTTTTTGTGTCCTGAGCAGTGCAAATGCTGGTTTCAACAATTAGTGAACAACCTAGGACCTGAGCTTAATCCATTAGGTAATGCTTTGTATTACCACAGCTGTCCCATCCAATTAAATTTCAATACCTGCGAATGTGATGATGAATTGGTACTGAATAATATGCATCCTTCTGGACAAATGTATTAAAAGTGTGAGGTCTAAAATGATTCTACAACCCCCATCTTTCTTTGTGTCTGGGGAAAATATTTGATACAAATTGTTGTGGATCCTCACTTGATTTCTCAATACCTCCTTTTTTACACCAATTCTTAACTTCTTTATCAATTTGAATTTTTTCAAATACAAAAACACCAAATACAATTAGGCTTATTCTGTCCTAGTGGATCAATACCTTCCACAAAATCAATGGTTGATCCTAAGACAGTACCTAATATAACACGGTCAGATGTTATACAGACCCATTTATCATAAAACATTTATAGACTACCACCAATCTGAGGTTCATCCAAAGATTCTTCTGTAATAGGAAAAAGTTTTTGTACCTCCCAACATATGGGTAACATTCAGCTGTGCTGGTTGGTAATATTTCCTTAGCATACTCCTGCCTCGGCTTGTTCCAGCTCCAAATCAAAATCCCCTTCTTGTTTGACCGGCCCTTTCTTTGGCCAAACGAAGGGTTTCATGAGGTCAATAGTCTTTGCCTCTTTATCAACCTCTTTATTTATTTAAACAGATTTTCTTCGAACAAATAACCAGGAGCTTGAACATTGCTTGATCTGCACAAACCTGCAAATCTTGGATGTAAAATAGGCCAAATGGCAATCTTCCTCATACAATTAATCTTAAATATTGAGTTGCAGAATAATGCCAACATATCCTTCTGAACTTTGGTCATTCCACAATCTTCCACTTGCTTTCCAAAAGCAGTGATCCCAGCCAAAATCATATTTCCTGCACCTGCATCATTGATGACATTGGCACCAAAAAGCTGAATTTACCGTAGGTACCTTCAGTGAGGTATAATAATTCTGCTGTATCAACCATAACAGCTTCTTGAAGCTGGTGAAAGACCAAATGATTTATGTTGGCCGCCAGGTTTTCTTCCATGGCCTCACCGCCTCCTCCAGGTATAGAAAACTTTGTGCGACATCAGACACACCTGGAACAATATTTTTGTATTGTGGTGGGTACTCATGACCGAAATCACCACCTTCAGAATCAGTCTCATGCAGCCCTGGTACTCCTGAGACTTTGCTCAAGGATTTTCTCCAGCCCAATCTCAGGCTCTGGAGTTTAAAATTCCCAATTTAAACTGGCACCATATTCATGATATGGAACCCCGTCAGGGGCTGCCTGGGAATATTCTGGGTTTCTAAACCCTTGGTTGATTATTGTTTGGGGTATTTTCCCCATTTGTATCCATTCTGAGCAAATAAAGCTTTTCTCTCTGGAGGACTTTCAGAATTAGATTCATCAGAACCCACAGGCCTTTCAGATTTTCTTTTACATTTTTTAGGCACTGGGTTTTCCTCCGTGGTTTCTGTTTGTGGAGCAACCAAAGGCTCACTAACGGGTATTTCAACGGCCACTGGTATCGGAACCGCCTCCACAATAATCTGCTGTCCCGCCTATTTTTCCTTTCCACCCCGGGACGGACGTTTTACCCGCGATTTTTTAACTTTCTCCATTTTATTTTTAAACTCCTCCTGGTTTACCCATCAGCCTACGGAGTTTTGAAAACACCCTGGAAGTAAAAATAATTTACTTACCTGCGGGCCATTTCCTTACCGCTGTGTGGAGCTGCACTCTGCAGCTCTTTCTCTACCGACAGCGTCGACGTAATGCCGATCAAGCGCCAGGCGGGGCTTCTTCACGTAGTCACTCACGTGACTCCGAAGTAAAATTGTGTTATCAGCCACAATGCTGTGGAATGAGAAGGATGAGATGGACACTGTAATTTAAAATAGTAAATTGAAGGCTGAGTCTGAATTTGGTTGAATTGAAACATTTTTCATGGTTTGCTTTAAATTAGAGTCATGCCTGTAGGGAAATCTGGACTGAACGCAGCTGAAATTTATATGAGAAACCATAATCATATATACATATTATAGCATTGTGTGAATATGGAGAGAGCTGATTAATGTTGATCCTAGGATAGTAAAGAGTATATTATAGAACAGAATAGTAATAGGAATACAGTGATAGAGCAGAATATAATAGGATAGTGTTAGTGAAATGGAAAAGGGATAGTATTGCAGAATTACAGTGAATGTATGGGGAAGCATTGGTGCATGAATGGTAACCTGCTTTGTCCCCAGTTTTTCAGGAATTATAGGTTATAGGTTCGACTATGGAAAGGGATGGAAGAATGGGCAACAACACGGATGGAGGGAATTTGTGCCCACAAAAACTCGGGATGTGAAGACTCATCGCACGGAAATTGTGAAGCTTTGACCACAAAAACTCGGGAAGCTTGGCAAGATTCTGTGAAGAAACATCATCGTCTTGTTGGGGTGGAAGATTGCAACCTTCACGTGGTCCGCCCTGTTTCGACTAATGCAATCGACATGCACAAACGGAAGATCAAATAGAACAAGTTGTCCAACAACTTTAGGCTGTGCATGCCATATGAAAGAAGAAGAAGATTGTCTTATTGTTGTTGATTAATGGAGAATGTAATGGACACACATATATGTATCTGGTTATCTGATTATCTGATTTGGTTATCATAAATGATGGTTTATCATATATGATAAAAGGAAGGAATGTTAATTCTGGCCAAATTGGAGCGGCCACGACTCTAAAATTGAGTAAATGCTTCTGGGCTGCTAGGCTATTTGGTCAACTTAAATGTGTCTTCCGCACAAATAGGACAAGCTGCAGAATGGTGCCAGTTTGTCTAGAGCCCAGATCAGAGCTGCAGGGAGAGAATTTGAACATCTGCAGATCCTGACAATTAGGTGCAAATTGCATGGAATGGATTGGATGAATGCAAACCGGACATACATATTGTAAATAATGTTGCAAAGCTTTACTTTGCTGGAAGTTGATTGGATTAAGTATTGAGCCTTGTCTGGTTTTCCTGCATATCAGGGCACATTGCGATGTTCTTTTCCATTAAGAAACACTGTTTGAATACACTGTATTACTGCTGTATCATTGGGTTGGGGAAATGTCTGTCATGTATGGGGTAAATCGATATCTGTTATTAGACTGTATAGAGAGCACCCCTATGTGGTTCAGCCCCTCGAGGTTCGGGGACCTATAAAAATCCATTCCCAAGAGGTCCTGTGTCGATCTTCTGGGAGAACGCTTAGGACTGCATGACCTTCTGGCGTGTCTCTGTTTGAGCGAGGCTAAGTGGGCTTGATCAGGCAGATATGAGGATCGAACTTGCAGTGGTTAGTTGAACTGTAATTGTGGTTTGTCAAAATAAAGTTTAGATGCGCAAGTGCTTGATTCAGTCATTTTTGACTGAAACTAGACTAGGGGGAAGCTTAGAACGAGCTATTTACAACGTCAGCATTATGTGTCTATCTTCAGTTACTTCCTACATTTCCCTGGCTATTTTGTGTGTCGTCTTTAAAGCTTAAATGAACAAACTGCTGGAAGAACTCAGCAGGTCAGGCGGCATCTGTGGGAGGAAATGGAGTGAAGATGTTTTGGATCGACTAAGTTCCACCACATTTTGCTGAACATCATTGATAATGAATGTTCTAGTCGGGGATGAAGGCAACTCATACTTTAATTGGGTTCAAGACCTACATGTGTAAGATCTTATGTCAACTTTTAAGGATGGCTGGTTAGGCTTTTAAAGTATAATAAGAAAACTTTAAAAATATATATTTTTATTAGAAGCATGTTTTAATTACAGATTTCTTAATAGCTTCACTTTTTTTTAAGGAATAAAGATAAAGAGAGAAAAAAACAAGAGAAACTATATCTAATAGAGAGAAAAAAGACTTCAGGTGGCGCCATGAACTAACAAAGGCACAGCATCGAGCCCTGCTCCCAGTTTACACAATATTTACGCTAATCCAGTAGGTAGGGAATATTCATCTTATTCAACGGTACATAAAACATATTCATGTATTGATTATTTCTTAGTGGACATGAAATTATTTCCATATACATATAATTCTAAATACCATAATAGTATTATTTCTGATCACTCCCCATTAACTTTTTCTTTAAAATTAGGAATGCCTGATAAAAATTTGTTCTGGAGGTTTAACCCCCAAATCTTAAACAACTCACAAGGTTGCACATATTTAAAAGAGCAGATGATATTCCTCTTTGAGACAAATGATACACCAGGCATTTCACCTTCTTTATGATGGGAAACCTTTAAGGCATTTATTAGAGGAACTATAATTTCATATCAAGCTTTCCAAAATAAAAAGAATAACACTGAACAATTGCAGTTAGAACAAGAAATTAGACAATTAGATTTAGAAAATGCCAAAGAACCAACTATAGATAAACATAATAAGATAATACTAAAATATAAATTAAATAACATTTTATCGGCCAGAATAATAAGATTATTTCAAATTACAAAACAAGAAAACTTCGAAATTGGTGATAAACCACATAAACTCTTAGCACGCCAACTGAAAAAAACGGGAAACAGGAAATACATTTACTAAAATTAAATCAGATAAAGGGGAATTACTAACTCTACCTAAAGATATTAATAAAAGATTTGCTCAATTTTACCAAAATGTATATACATCGAAAACCTCTGCAAATAATACTAAAATTACAGATGTCTTAGGCAATTGTAATCTTCAAAAATTAAATATGGTGGAACAAGAGAGATTAAGAGCTCAGATTACACTTCAGGAAATAGAAGAAACAATAAATTTGTTGAAGAATGGTAAAACGCCAGGACCAGATGACTTTAGTAATGAATTCTATAAAAGAGTCTACGGGATAATTTCTCCACGCCTGCAAGATTTATATATACACGCTTTTAAAGAAAATAAACTACCAGAAACACTAACTGAGTCAACTATTGCACTTATACTTAAAAAGGATAAAGATTTAGAAGACCCATGCTCATATAGAGCCATAGCACTCTTAAATACAGATCAAAAAATATTAGCAAAGATCCTAGCGAGAAGACTGAGTAAATATGTTAGCAAACTAATAAACCAGACCAAACGGGGTTTATACCACAGAGATACTCATTTAATAATTTGAGAAGGCTGTTTAATATAATGTACTCACATAAAACTGAAGAAGAAGACCTAGCTACTATTTCATTGGATGCATCAAGTAGAATGGCAATATTTATTCGAAGTATTGCAAAAATTTAATACGGGAGATAATTTTATCTCATGGGTAAAATTATTATACGATAAGCCGACAGCTAGAATACTGACTAATAATATATTATCCCCGAAATTCCAATTAGCAAGGGGCAATAGACAGGGGTGTGCATTATCGCCCCTGCTATTTGCACTAGTGATAGAGCCTTTAGCAGAAAGTATAAGAAGTCATCCGAATATTCATGGATATAATACCAAACAGTCTAATAATAAAATCTCATTATATGCAGACGACATTATTATATATTACACATTCGCAAATTATCATACCCAATATGCTAAATTTAATAGAGGAATTTGGTTCCTTTTCAGGATATAGAATAAACTGGAACAAAAGCGAAATTATGACGATAAAACCTCAAAAAAATTCCCTTTTGGAATTGCAATAGAAAAATTTACTAGGAAATATAAATCATTACTCAACGCAAACTATATGTCTTTATTAACTAAATTAAATAGGTTGATTAAATTTTGGAAAACACTGCCGATGTCCTTAATAGGCAGAATAAATGCGGTAAAAATGATCTTCTTACCACAAATACTGTACATATTTCAATCAATACCAATATACTTACCAAAAAAACCTTTAAAAAAACTGATTCTGATATTACAAACTTCATATGGGACTATAAATCACACAGAATTCAAAGAAAACACTTGTGTAATTCTAAAGAATCAGGGGGACTGACACTCCCTAACTTATTGTATTACTATTGGGCAGTGAATATTAAAAATATAATCTACTGGTTATACAGTTCTGCCCAACAAGTAGATTGGATAAGAATGGAGAAAGAGGATTGTTCCCCTTAGAAGGAGCGATCCTTCTTTCCCCGATTAAACTGAACAATATAATATATAAGAAGAATCCAATTATTTACAGTATAATACGTATTTGAAAAATAAAATTAACTTTAAAATTAAGACATTTATCGCTTCTTTCCCCAATAGCTAACAATCCCTCATTCAAACCATCTATTATTGATAAAACGTTTATCCATTGGGAAAGAATAGGAATTAAAATGATGCGAGATATGTATGAAATGGGAAAACTTTTATCATTCCAACAATTACAACTAAAATATAATTTGAAAAGTAATCAATATTTTAAATATCTTCAAATTCAAGATTATTTGAAAAAATATATACAAGGATATCAAACTCTAACCCCAGATTTATTAGAGGAAGGAATGAATAGAAAGGCAGAATCAAGCAATATAATATCATATCTATATAATATAATTCTAAATATAGAAACACCAATGACAAGAGGCAATTAGAAGGGACTGGGAACAAGAATTATTGATAAAAATTCAGAACGACAGATGGGAAAAAAATCTATTATATGTACATAAATGTTCGATTAATGTAAGACATAACCTAATTCAATTAAAAAATTTACATAGGTTATATTACTCGAAAACTAGAGTAATATTAGAATAATCTTAAACTTAGTGATAAATGTCTAACTCAAAATGCCACTATAGCACATTCCTTTGTCTCTTGTACAAAACAGCATACATTTTGGAATGAGATTTTTGGAACTTTTACAAAACTATTTAATACAAAATTGAACCCCAATACAGAACTGATTATCTTTGGATCAATGGAAGAGGGAAGCAAATTAACTTTATTCCAAGAAGCTCTTCTTAATTACGGTTTACTAACAGCAAAAAAACATACTCAAATTCTGGAAAAATGCAACCACACCAATGTTCAAAATGTGGATTTCAAATATGTCAGAAACGCTACATCTTGAAGAAATGAGATTCCTCCTACTAGGCAAAATAGACCAATTCTTAAAGGCTTGGTCTCCTTTTATCAACTTTTTACAAGCATATGGTGCAACATAACACAACTTTAGAAATTAAATGGTTCATAACCGGGTAATGGATGGGCATAAATACAAAATAGGTATATCTCTCCTAATTCCTCTTTTCTCTACTTTCTCTTTTTCTCTCAATCCTTTTAGCTTTTCATCTCTGCTCTTTATTTCTTTCACTATCTGTTTCTACTCACTTGTCTATCTATTTCGACACTCTTTATTTCTTTTTTCTTTCACTGTTCTTTTATTATTAAATTAAAAATACAAAGTTGTACAAGAATGGTAATGTGTATGTATGTATTATGCACTCAAGTACCACACTATTGTACTTACTTCTAAAAAAAATCATACAAATTTAAAAAAGAGAAAAAGAAGACAAAAAAATGAATTACAAATAACAAGATTGTGGAAATAGATTCAGGATATGTTAAGTATCATTATTCATCCAATCCCAAACTTAAGTTTCAACCCTGAGTTTGTGTTAAACCAATTCACTTTTTAAAGAATTCAATAAATGGAGACCATATTCTAACGAATAATAGCACGATTGAACAAGAAGTTACCAGTTTGAAGTTTGATCTTTATTTTATGAGGAGTTGCGATGAGGGATTTTGTGAAGACCCCGCCAACACGCATGCGCGGCATTCTTCAAAGCAGCGGTGTGGAATCACAGATCACAAGGCAAAGATAGTAAGATTAAAACTTGACTATACCAGTTGAACTTATGATAGAGGGCTGGGAGCGGAGGGCACGGAATCCCTCATCGCAACTCCTCATAAAATAAAGATCAAACTCCAAACTGGTAAGTTCTTGTTTAATCTAACTATTTTACTTCAGAGTCACGTGAGTGACTTCATGAAGATTTCAAAGCTCTGTGATTACACGCCCTGGACCACGTCCATGCTGCCACACTGCCGTAATTCTGATGGAGGAAGTTTGTTAATACATTCCAGACTGGACAGGCTGAAAAATAAATTAATGTTTAATAACACAAATAATAAGACCACTAACTCGGGGAAAAACAAAATTACGGAGCAGCTCCCAGCACAGCTTCCGCAAACATCGCGGGTTTGGCCACCGATTTGTTGTAGAATCTTTGAAATGTGGATTCACTGGCCCATTCCGCGGTAGCGAGGACATGATCCATGGGCACCTCCATGGCCCTTGCCGCTGAAGTGGATGCAGCCCTGGTAGAATGAGATTTAAACACGTTAGTATCTATCCCAGCTGCATCCAATACTTCCCTGAACCACCTTGTGATTGTTGAACCAGTCACCTGGTGATGAGGCTTCTTATGGCTGATAAAGAGCCCTTGTTCCATCTTCCTAATGATACTGTTATTTTGGATATAGTAGCGAAGATGGGTGAGTACGCAGAGGGTGGCGTCTGTGGGATACGCCCGGAATTCCAATTGCAGCCCTAGCGCACCTGGCCTATGCTGCTTAAGTAACCCTTCGATGACGAAGGTTACTGTTTGCGGAGTCGAGACCATTTTGCCAAGTCGCAGTTTCTGCAGGGTCTGCACCTGCTGTGCCTTTGTCAGTGCCATCAGCATTACCACTTTGAGGGTGAGCTTGTTAAGTGGTAACTCTTTCATGGGAGACCAGCTTCATAATAGGGTCAACACCACCCCTACATCCCATGTGATGTTATATTTGGGTCATGGGGGATTGGTATTGAACACTCCCCTCATGAATTTTGACACCAGTTGATTTGACGCCACACCTATGTTGAGGTATGAGGACAGCGCACTCCTGGCGCTATTGATAGCACTGTAGCTGAGACCCTCATCATAATGAAAGCCCGCCAGGAATTCCAGAACGTCAGGGATTGTAGCAGAGTTATATGTTGAAGAAGTTCTTGTGCAGTATGACTCCCATTTCCTGATTTGTGTGAGATACTGCCTTCTCGTTGAAACTCTGCATGACGCGACGATGAGATCCATGGCCCTAGAGGAGATCCCAACCTCCAGAAGCGGTCTTCTTAGAACCTGCAAGCCAACAGGTTTAAGTGGCGATGGCACGGGTGAATTTCCCCAGTAACGGGGTTTGTAACCAAATTTGTGCGTTTAGCAATTTGCACCCATGGGCTTTTGACCATCTGGAGGACCACCGGGTACCATGGTTGCGTAGGCCAGTCGGGTATAAACAGTATACCTGAAGCAGAATCTAATTTGATTTTCTGCAATACCCGGCTGATGAGGCAGAATGGGGGAAATGCCTAGCAGAACCATTTCCCCCAATGGAGAGAAAATGCATCCATTGCTACTGCCACAGGGTCTGGTTCCCAAGACACATATGTTGGTATCTGATGGTTCAACCTAGATGCAAAAAAGGTCAATATCTGGTGTACCGAATTTAGCTATTATTTCAGCAAATATTTGCGGATTCAACATCCACTCGATGTTATCATTAAATACTCGTGACCTGGTGTCCGCCACTGTATTGAGCTTCCCTGGAAGATAGGTTGCTGAGATCCAAATATTTATTTCAATACACCAGTGCCAAATTGTGTTGACTAATTCATCACAAGATACTGACCTGATACCACCCACATGATTTATGTACGCTACCACCATGGTATTATCTATCTGAAGATGGACATGTACATGACTTAAATTTGTGCAATATGCCCGTAGCCCATGGAAAACACCTAGCATCTCCAAATAGTGTATCCCTTGTGACTGTAAAAGCGTGAATTCATGAGCGTCCCATCTGCCCCCACAACTGGACACAGTATCGGTCGCTCCCCATCCTTGGGCACTTGCATCTGTTTGTACCACAACTGATGGGTTTGAGACAATGATGGGTTTATAACAGTCACTAATATTGTTGGTCCACCATTTTAACTCAATTTTTGCTTTTATCGGCAGCTGCATGGGTCTGTCAAAATGTCCAGCATTTGATTTTAACGCTGACATTTTTGCTCTTTGTAAATTTTGATAATGTAGTGGTCCAAACTGTGTAGCAGGAAATGTAGCTACAATCTTCCCAATTACCTTAGCAGCTTGTCGAATAGTGAGTACCGCAGCGCAAGCAAAGCTGTTACAAGTTTCTTGAATATCAGCAACTTTCCCAGCTGGGACAGTGACAATCATCTGATTCGTGTTAATAGTGAATCCCAAATAATCCATAACCTGTGAGGGATTAAACTTTGATTTGTCTGGATGGATGACAAATCTCAATTCTTCAAATATAGATATAGTAGCTGCAACTGCCAGCTGCGCCAATTCTAAAGTTTCTCCTATGATTAATATATCGTCCAAATATGCCATGACGATATGATTTTGTCTCCTGAGGTATGCCAAAATAGGTTTAACAATTTTTGTAAACAGCCGAGGTGCTGTCGTAATCCCATTGGGTAATGCTTTGTATAGCCATAACTGATCCTTCCAGACAAATTTCAAGAACTTCCTGTGAAATGTTGTGATAGGAACTGTATAGTATGCATCTTTCAAATCAATGCAGGCCATAAAGCACCCTCTGCTAACTAATTGTTTAACTGTTTCAAACGCCTCCATTTTAAAATGGGTGTATTGTACAAAAGTATTCAACTGGGTTAGGTCAATGATAATACGACAACCACCATCTTTTTTAGGTCTCGTAAAGATGTTGGACACAAACTCAACTGGCTCATGTGTCGTTCTCTCTATCACCCCTTTTGTTTCTAATCATAAAATTTCTGCATGTCCTACCTCCATCTCTTTTTGAGAAAGCGCAAACTTGCGATGAGGCACATGCTGCGTAGAGGGAAGTTTGTCGTTAATAAACTCTATCACATAACCCTCAATACTTTGTAGAATAAATACGTCTTAAGTAACAACGGAGGCGAGTCGGCCCCTACCGACTCCATAGGGTCCGACTTCCGCACCTTCTTCCCCGGTTGAATAGGTGCTGCCAGTACTTCGGTCAGCGCCGAGGAAGTTTGCCGCGACCCGTGACTCTTGGAGAGTTTCCTCCATCGCTTCTGTAAGACAAAACTTACAGAAGAATCAGCTCAAGGTTAGTAACCACTTACCTAGAGCTGTCTTTTGAAGGAGCTGGTGGGGAAGCGCACCCCCCCCCCCCCCCTCCCAGCATGCCGGTAGCAAATGCGCTCGACGATATGACGCGCATGCGTGTTGGGGGGGTCTTCACGAAGTAAAATACTGGTTTGTCAATTAAGACAAACCTTATCTTTTTCCAAATTCAAGGTCTTAGTCATTTCCGTAATCCACATTTTAATTGTGGGGGCCTCTGGTTTTTTCCAAAATTTTAGTACTAATTTTTTCGCAGTTATTAGACTGTAATCGAGACAGTGTCTCTGGTGTACCATAAAGTTTATGATCTGTTCTGATAATCCTAATATTATTAATTTTGGATCTGGGTCCAGTTGGTTATTGATAACTTCAGAAATAATTTTTTAAATGTCTGTCCAAAAATTTTGAATTTTTATACAAGTTACAAAAGTATGGGTTAAGTTGGCTTCTTGAAATTGACATTTATCACAAAGAGGAGAAATACCTAGAAAAATCATGTTTAATTTTGTCTTTGATTAATGTAATCTATATAGTATTTTAAATTGTATCAAGGAGTGCCTAGCTTTTAACAAACGGTGTATATGTTGTAAGCATTCACCCCATGTGTCTTTCATTATGGGTTGAGCCAACTAGAATATGAAAACTAAAGAGTGCAATGCCTTATCTCTACCCAACCACTTCTGAAAACTACAGTCAGCATCCAAACTACTGCATAACTAATTTGCATAACTAGGAAACTCATCAGCAGGTAGACAGTACAGGAAATATCATGTTATTGCCACAGATTCAGCATACAATTAACCACACTGGACTTATTTTAATAACTACATTATTAATCACATTTCCTGATTAGTACTGATGTAAGAGGTTATGGGGAGAAGGTAGGAGAATGGGGTTAGGAGAGAGAGATAGATCAGCTATGATTGAATGGCAGAGTAGACGATGAGCCAAATGGCCTAATTCTCTCCTATTACTTATGACCTTATGACAGTAGAACAAAGAACTCAGGGTCCCGACCTAAAATGTCACCCATGCTTTTTCTCTAGAGATGCTGCCTGACCTGCTGAATTACTCCAGCATTTAGTCTATACCTGGAGGACACCCTCATAGTTACAGGGAATACATGCAAACCCCACACAGACAGTGCCCGGAATTCAAAGTGCACCCAGGTTGCTAGAGTTGTGAAGCAACTTCTTTACACTGTGCTGCTCTAAATGTATATTTTGCAGGGACTAGCAATATTAATAAAGCAATAGAGATTGCGCCATTTTTTTAAATTGTTGTCAAAATTAGTATTTGTCCCCTCTTTAGCAATATAGAATCCAAGGTATATTTAAGAGCTATGCTATAAAGGTGGATTAAATATTATGTGTTATACTGAGTCTACATCAACACTTTGCCTTGTACACAGATCTCCATTATTATTGTTTATAATCTATTTATTTAAATTTATTTTAAACATTTCACATAATGCTAATTTCTCATAAATTTTATTCATGGCAAAAAAAAATCCCTTTTAGAAATGTAATTAGGTTTATTAATGTTGTCTGACAAGAAATCCACAACTCAATGTAAGATTGATAATTATGAATAGTATGCAGCACATAAATTAATTAATCATCCTCATTAATTATCCAAATCTGACATCTGATTAATGTTCCTGGCACATCTTATCCTTGAACCTATTTTCCTTCCTCAAATCAAAAAGATCAGAGCATTTTTGCAAATGAAATCATAGGATGATTCACTTCTGGTTTTGATTGAACCCAATTGTGAAAAATTGCCTATTAATGGACAGCATAATTAGAAAATAAATTGCAAAAGCACAGTGTTCCACGTCTCCAATGTAGCCAAGCTCCATCTGTGAGTCTGAAGGACTTTTGTGTCTTCCATTGTTAGACACAAAATGCTGGAGTAACTCAGCGGGACAGGCAGCATCTCTGGAGAGAAGGAATGGGTAACGTTTCGGGTCGAGAGATGCTCCCCGTCCCGCTGAGTTACTCCGGCATTTTGTGTCTATCTTCGGTTTAAACCAACATCTGCAGTTTCTTCCTGCACATGCTTCTTCCATTGTGACATCTTAATGGGCCTGTCCCACATAGGTGACCTGAAAAATGGGGAACTGGAAGGGCGACTGTCAGAGTGGAACAGACACACACACACCGCAAAGGCGGGGGCCAGGGCAAGTGGGGGGGAGCGCTGTCTGAAATTCACACGGTTCAAAGCCAAGGTGATACAGACACACACCATGATGTACAGGAAGGTTGGCGATGTAATTAAGACGACTAGCACAGTGTACGGTAAGTCCTTTAAAAGAGGGGAGTAGGGGGGAGAGAGGGGGGAGAAGGAGTGGAAACAACTTTTAAGAAGCCAGCCAACTTTTAATAAGCCAGAGATACACAGCTGTGAAGTTCGACGGACATTTAACATTACCGGTCGGTTATCCTTGGTTCTGAAAAATCCTGCTAACGTTTTTTTTCCTCCAATGAGCCAATGAAAATGACCAGTCAGCAAAGGTGATTAACTAAAACTACCTACAACTACCTCAACTACACATAACTACATGGTGATCCCACTACCACTGCACCTATGACTACAGGATTAACGATTTTTCTTCATGGCGGCCAATTTGTGGTCGCAGAAATTTTTCCAACATGTTGAAACATTTGCACCGACCATACTGAGGCTGCGACTAGTTCCCAGAATGCGAGAACTCCTCCTGACCATGAAGGAGACTCACCAGAGACAATCAGGGGACATGTGGCGACCATGTGGCAAGCTTAGAGTCTCCTGCACTCGCCTAAAAAGTCATCCAAGTGACACAGGCCCATTAGATGAACAACGCATCTTGGCTGCTCACAGAGCACAGCAGATCACACAAAGTCAAACTGGCATGAGCAGATTTCCGCTGCTGAACGTTATAAGACTCTGTGACAGATATGGTCAATAAGAGCTATTTTTATGCTTCTCCACTGTGGTATTAATGATTTATTTTAAAACCAAGTGTAAAAATGTCCATGACTAGCTTTAGCAAATTAGATCATGATTTAGTTTATTGGGATCTGGATGTCACTGCAAGCCCAGCAGTTTTTTTCCATTAGCATTCCCGTAAAGTTGAGTGATATGCTGGGCCATTTCAGACAGCATGTCAGCTACATTTGTAGAGCTGGAGTCACATTTAGGCCAGGCCAAGTAAGGATGACAGATTTCTTTCTATTGAGGGAGTGCAGTGTAGATTCACGAGGTTAATTCCTGGGATGGCTGGACAGTCATATGTTGAAAGAATGGAGAAGCTGGGCTTGTATAAGTAAGTATGTTTATTGTCCAAGTATTCACATACAAGGAATTTGCCTTGGTGCTCCACCCATAAGTGACATTATGACATACAGTGACAGTTACGAATGACTCAGAAAACACTAAACATTAATAATAATAGAAACATAGAAAATAGGTGCAGGAGGAGGCCATTCGGCCCTTCGAGCCAGCACCCCCATTCATCGCGATCATGGCTGATCGTCCCCTATCAATAACTCTTGCCGGCCTTCTCCCCATACCCCTTGACTCCACTAGCCCCTAGAGCTCTATCTAAGTCTCTCTTAAATCCATCTAGTGACTTGGCCTCACTGCCGTCTGTGGCAGGGAATTCCACAAATTCACAATTCTCTGGGTGAAAAAGTTTTTTCTCACCTCAGTCTTTAATGACCTTTATTCTAAGACTGTGGCCCCTGGTTCTGGACTCACCAAACATTGGGAACATTTTTCCTGCATCTAGCTTGTCCAGTCCTTTTATAATTTTATATGTTTCTATAAGATTCCCCCTCATCCTTCTAAACTCGAGTGAATACAAGCCTCGTCTTTTCAATCTTTCCTCATATGACAGTCCCGCCATCCCAGGGATCAATCTCGTGAACCTACGCTGCACTGCCTCAATCACAAGGATGTCCTTCCTCAAATTAGGAGACCAAAATTGTACACAATACTCCAGATGTGGTCTCACCAGAGCCCTATACAACTGCAGAAGAACCTCATTATTCCTATACTGAAATCCTCTTGTTATGAAGGCCAACATTCCATTAGCTTTCTTCACTGCCTGCTGTACCTGCATGCCAACTTTCAGTGACCGGTGTACAAGGACACCCAGGTCTCGCTGTACCTCCCCCTTACCTAACCTAACCCCATTTAGATTGGGTCTTACCTTTGTCTCCCTCCGTCCCCACCTCAATGAGTTCCGCGTCCACCACGACTTGGAGCTCTTCTACCGTCGCCTCCGCCTCACAGCGTGCTTCCACGGGAATATGTCCTCGCCCCCCACTGATGATCCCTTTTCCTGTCTCCCACGTACCCCCTCCTTGTGGACCCCCCCTCGTGGCCCTCCAGCTTTAGAACTCTTTATACAGAAGTGCCGTCGGGACATCAACCGCCTCGTCTTCTCCACTCCCCTGTCTCACTCCAATCTCTCCCCCTCCCGAACGTACTGCCATCGACTCACTCCATAACAACCCAGACTGGCTTATCAAACCCACCGACAAGGGAGGTTCTGTGGTAGTCTGGCGCATCGATCTCTACAAAGCGGAGGCCACGCGCCAACTCTCGGACACCTCCTCCTACTTACCCCTGGACTATGACCCCACTGACGAGCACCAGGCCACCATCTCGAGCACCATAACCAACTTCATCAACTCCGGCTCCCTATCCCCCCGAGCCTCCAACCTCATCGTTTCCCAGCCCCGGACGGCACGATTTTACCTTCTCCCCAAAATCCACAAACCCGACTGCCCCGGCAGACCCATTGTCTCTGCCTGTCAGTGCCCCACCGAACACATTTCCACATACCTTGACTCCATCCTATCCCCCTTTGTTAAATCCCTCTTCACCTCTGTTCAAGACACCTCAGACACTCTCTGTCGGTTCCACGCATTCCATTACCCAGGCCCCCATCCTCTCATCTTCACCATGGACGTCCAGGCACTCTACACCTCCATCCTGCACCAGGATGGTCTCAAAGCCCTCCGGTACTTCCTCGACCAGAGGATCAACCCATACCCGTCCACTAACACCCTCCTCCGCCTAGCGGAGTTGGTCCTTACCCACAATAACTTCTCTTTTGACTCCTCCCATTTCCTCCAAACACAAGGCGTAGCTATGGGCACACGCATGGGCCCTAGCTACGCCTGCCTCTTTGTCGGGCACGTTGAACAATCTTTGTTCTCGGCGTACCAGGGCCCCACCCCCGACCTTTACCTCTGTTACATTGACGACTGCTTTGGTGTCATCTCCTGCACCCACACACAACTGACTGACTTCATCCATTTCACCACCAACTTCCATCCGGCACTCAAATACACTTGGACCATTTCCGACATTTCCCTACCATTCCTTGACCTCACCATCTCTATTGCAGGTAATACACTCCTGACAGACATCCACTACAAACCAACTGACTCCCACAGCTACCTGGACTACTCTTCCTCCCACCCTGCTTCCTGTATGGACTCCATCCACTATTCCCAATTCCTCCGTCTACGCCGCATCTGCTCCCAGGATGAGGTGTTCCACACCAGGTCATCACAAATGTCCTCGTTCTTCAGAGAAGGGGGTTTCCCCTCCCCCACTATAGATGAGTCTCGCACCAGGGTCTCCTCCATACCCCGCAACACTGCCCTCTCTTCCCATTCCCCCACTCACAACAAGGGCAGAGTCCCCCTGGTCCTCACCTTTCACCCCACCAGCCGGCACATACAACAGATAGTCCTCCGCCAGTTTCGCCACCTCCAACGTGACCCCTCCACTCGCCACATCTTCCCATCTCCCCCCCTTTCTGCCTTCCGCAAAGAGCACTCCCTCCGCAACTCCCTTGTCAATTCTTCCCTTCCCTCCCGCTCCACCCCTTCCCCGGGCACTTTCCCTTGCAACCGCAAGAGATGCTACACTTGTCCCTTCTCCTCCCCCATCCACTCCTTTCAGGGAGCCAAGCAGTCCTTCCAAGTCCGACAGAAGTTCACCTGCACCTCCTCCAACCTCATCTACTGCATCCGTTGCTCCAGATGCCAGCTGATCGACATCGGTGAGACCAAACGGAGGCTGGGCGATCGTTTCGCCGAACACCTTCGCTTGGTCCGCAATAACCAACCCGACCTCCCGGTGGTTCAGCACTTCAACTCCCCCTCTCATTCCGTATACGACCTCTCGGTCCTGGGCCTCCTCCACGGCCAGAGTGAGCAACACTGCAAGATGGAGGAACAGAACCTCACATTCCGCTTGGGGAGTCTGTATCCTCTGGGCTTAAACATTGAATTTTCTCAATTCTGTTAACCCAGGCTGCCTCCTCCCCTTCCCACCTCTCCCTCAGCCCTCGGGCCCTGGCATTCCTTCTCTCTCTATCTCCCCCCCCCCCCCCCCACCCAAGTCGCACTAGCTTCTCATTTTCACACTACAAACAGCTTACAATGGCCTGTATCCTTTATCATCGATACTTTTTTGCATATCTTTCATTCATTGTTCTTTATCTCTCCACATCACTGTCTATATCTCTCGTTTCCCTGATCCCTGACCAGTCTGAAGAAGGGTCTCGACCCGAAACGTCGCCTATCTCCTTCGCTCCTTAGATGCTGCTGCACCTGCTGAGTTTCTCCAGCTTTTTGTGTAACCCCCCATTGAGATAATAATCTGCCACCTTGTTATTGCCGCTAAAGTGGATAACCTCACATTTATCTATATTATACTGCATCTGCCACGCATCTGGCCACTTACTCAACCTGTCCAGGTCACCCTGCAACCTCCTAACATCCTCTTCACAGTTCACACTGCCACCCAGCTTTGTGTCATCCGCAAACGTGCTAGTGTTGCTCCTAATTCCCTCTTCCAAAATATTAATATATATGGTAAACAGTTGCGGCTCCAACACCGAGCACTCCACTCACCACTGCCTGTCATAATAAAGCAGTAATGATAAAACACCATTGATCAAGCATGTGAACCAACAAAATACCAGATCAAAGGGAGGCTACAGATATTTGGCTGGTGAGTAGAGCAACTAGTCGTGGATAAAAAATGTTTTTATGTCTGGCTGTGGCAGCTTTGACAATCTGGAGTCGCCTTCCAGAGGGAAGTGATTCAAAGACACTGGAATTTAGAAGGATGAGAGGATATCTTATTCAAACATATAAGATTATTAAGGAATTGGACACGCTAGAGGCAGGAAACATGTTCCCGATGTTGGGGGAGTCCAGAACCAGGGAACACAGTTTAAGAATAAGGGTTAGGCCATTTAGAACGGAGATGAGGAAAACCATTTTCTTTTTTTTTCCACTTTAGTTTTTATTGCTTTTACGCATACACAAATAAAACACAAATATAATAACGAAGCATACAACAATACAATGAAACATACAACAGTGCAGCAGGGGGTTCAGTTTACAATTTATGATGCAGTATACAGAACTGTTTTCATATTAAAACATTTTCCAATAACTTACATTATTGTCTATAAAATTATACAGTGTTGATGTCTTTATTTCTATACCTAATCCATTTTTCCCATTTTCTGTTAAACTCGTCTTCTTTCACTCTTAGAGAATATGTCATTTTCTCCATGACAAATATTTCCTGTACTATGTCTAACCATTGTCTAAGTCTGGGTGTGTCCACTGCAAGCCAGTTTCTTGTAATGGCCTTTTTGCCAGCTGTGAGTAGGATTTTAACCAAGTAATGGTCTTCCTTCTGCACCACTGTATAAAATGGAACACTTCTTGGAGACTATATATCCTAATACCTCCGTTAATTCTGAATTCACTCTGTCCCAGAATGGTTCTATTTTCGGGCAACTCCAGAAGATATGTGTATGATTTGTGTTTGTATGAACACATTGCCTCCAACATGTTTGCTGCCTTAGAATTTGCTTGCTTTTTATGTTAGGCGTAATAAAGAAACAAATCAAATTTTTCCAATTAAATTCTCTCCAATTTTTTGAATTAGTGGATGTCTGTAGTGTTACACACATATGATGCCATTCTTCTTCTGAGATTGTAATGTTCAATTCCTTTTCCCACTTAAATGTTACATAAAATGTAGTGTTAGCTTGACATTCCATTAAACTATGATAAAGTTTAGAAATAATCCTTAATGTTTTTTGATGATACGCATTAACTATCACTTCTATCACTGGTTTATTTTCTTCTGGTGCCTCCCTTTTTACCTTTTTATTGTAATAATCTGTCAGTTGGAGGCATCTAAACAAGTCTTGGTTCCGAAGTGCAAATCTATCCTTCAAATCTTGAAAACTTCTTAGGTTCCATTTTCAATAACAGTACAAAATGCAGTCAATCCTTTCTTCATCCATTCTTTAAATGTTGAGTCAGACACCCCTGTTTTAAATTCATTATCCAAAGCTATCCATCTTAAAACTTTTTGTTGTTTATTCAGTTTAAGTTGTCTGGTAAGAGTGAACCAGGTTTCTAAAGTAAGTATCGTTGATGGATCGATTATACTCCTGATATGTCCAGGAAGCGCTTTTTCTCCCAAAAGTGTTTGGATGTGGAAGTCAGGGATATATGTCTCAATCTCTTTCCACCTAGCTATATAGCTGACCTCACACCAATTAATTAGTGGTTGAAGTTGGGCTGCATAGAAATATATCCTAAAATTTGGAAGTGCCATTCCACCTTTGTCCTTTGGCAACTGGAGTGTAATGTATCGAATTCTGGCCTTCTTTCCACCCCAAATAAATCTAGATATTAATTTATCCCATTCTGTGAATTGTATTAATGGTACCTCTATTTAGGTATGTTACAAAACTTACCTTGAGCAGCGCTGCAGTTCTGCCGCTCCCCGTGTGCGTGACTTTGGTGCCTTTCAGAGGTGGGCGTGTTTAAAGTGCCATTTTTCCACACACAGGGCAAATCAATCCATGTCAGGGGATTTCGTTGCCGAAGAAAAATCGCTCCGACATTTCACTCATGAAGGTATTTTTAAATTACGCTAGATTATGTATTAGCTAGAGTAATTTAAAAATCATCTTCTAAAGCCGTGAGCTCCGACAATGGGAAGGATTTTATGTAGGGGAGAAAATAAAGTACACAGTTTATTTTTACATTAAAACTTGTTTTTTAGGAAGCCTTTAATCACATTTTCATGTTGCGAAATAGGGACAAAAAAATGTATGGACTGGCAGTATTTTTCCTGCTGACTTCACCGCAAACCGCAATGTTCCAATCCACTGCATTCCACTAAAACCCACTCGCAAGTTGATTTAAATGGCCAATAATTTACAGGAATTAAACACTAAATTCCTTCCATTTGCCTATAAATTCATGAAAATGAGATTTAAAAATCATGTTATATTGTGAATTATTGTGTGAATGTTATTTGGACACTTAGGCAATTTAAAAAAGTTTATCTTTTCTTAAGAAATGGATAGATGTTTAGATCTACTCATTGAATTTTGTAATTAGCTACAATTAGGTAACTAACTAATTATATGCTTTAATTTCAGGTCATCCAAGTAATATTGCTTCATATTTGTTTCAGAATGCTTCAATCTATAATAACTGAAAATGTTATTGAGTTCTCTTAATTTTTAAGAAAGTTATGGGCTTATGACTATCCTAGATCACAGCTTTTGTGTTAAGTCAATGGAAAGGCAATGGGGAACAAGATGCTAATTTCCGAGTATGAAAATGGCCATAACGTTTTTAATACTGAAGCTATGAAAGTGAATTAGGTGTCAAATTAAACTTCTTTTTATGCTTTACCTGATGGGATAAATTGCAGACTTGATTTTTTCAATCTCAAAATTTTGTAACATTGCTACTCTATTGGCAGAGATTGAAACAAGTACAATAGCCTTGACAAAATATTCATTTTCACCACATTTATCTTACTACTAAAATCCATTGGGTAGGTGGACCATCTTTCTATATCCTTTCTTATGTTTTGGTTGATGCGATTATAATTGGCCCCAATCAACATTGATATATTTTTTGTTATATGTACCCCAAGGTATTTGATTGATTTTGAGGCCCATTTAATATTATAATTTTGTTTGATTTCTTCTGGAAGAGGACAATTAAATAGGAGGATTTGAGTTTTTGAAATATTCACTTTATATCCTGCATAAAAATTAAATTTATCTATGATCCCCATCATCCTTGGAAATGAGGTGTTTACTTCCATGAGATACATCATTACATCATCTGCGAAAAGGCCAATTTTATGTTCTCTGACTCTTATAGTTTCTCCCCTCAGTTCCCTATCTTGACGAATCACTTGAGCCAATGGTTCAATATACATAGCAAACAGGGTAGGGCTAAGACAACATCCCTGTCTCGTTCCTCTTCCTAACACAAATTTCTCAGTTAAGGACCCATTCACCTTTACTCTTGCAGTAGGTTGCTGGTAAATTGCTTTAATAACTTGAATTGACTCTTCGGTAAAGCCAAATCTTTCTAGTGTTTGATATAAGAATTCCCAATTAACCCTATCAAAAGCCTTTTCCGCGTCTAGACTTATCAGAACAGCATGCTTACTTTCCTTTTGAATCTTGTGTATTATATGTAGGTTTCTTCTAATGCTGTCCTGTGTTTGTCTGCCTATGGTCTTCATCAATTAAATCTGGCATGAACTTTTCAAATCGTTTGGAGATAATTGAAGAATATAATTTATAGTCCACATTTAGAATTGATATCGGTCTGTAGTTGGAACAATTTTCCTTGTTTTTGTTCTCTTTGGGGATTAATGTTATAATTGCCTCTTTCCACGATGGGGGTTTCTTGCCTTCTTTGATAATCCAGTTAAAGGTTCTCAGAAGAAGTGGGTTCAGCTCATTCCGAAGTATTTTATACCATTCTATAGGGAAACCGTCGCTGCCTGAGGCCTTGTTTGATTTCATCCTACCAATTTTCTGCTGTGATTATTTTATTTTGTGTCTCTCCAATACAGGGCAGATCTATTGTACTTTAAAAAGTCCTCATTGATTCCCCATCTACTGTAGAGGTTTGTGTATAGAATTCTTTATAATATTCCTGGAAGATAT
This sequence comes from Raja brachyura, assembly GCA_963514005.1. The sequence goes on from OY740782.1 coordinate 73,067,730, forward strand.
ATTCTATTTCTTTTGGATCACCCTTCAAATTCTGTGTACAGGGGTCCTTAATTTTTGTGTATGGTGTTGTCAGCCTGTTGTTTGCGTAGCCTTTGGGCAAGTATTTTAGTGGATTTAGGGCCAAGCTCATAATGTGCCTGTTGTACAAATCTTGCTTTTTTTCTCCACCTCTTGACCCAATATTCCACCCATTTGTCCCCTCAAATCTTCTATTGGCTTATAGGTTCTCTGGTCCTTATTATTTTTGTACTTATGTTCTAAATCCTTCAGGTCTGTTATCAACTTATTATATGTTTTCATTCTGGCCTTTTTAATATGTGATGCCCTAGCTATTAACCTACCTCATATTACAGCCTTCAATGAGTCCCATACTATGGATGGGTCCACCTCCCCATTGTCATTCTCCTCTAGATAAGTTTTGATTTCCAATTTAATATCATTAACAGTTGTTTTATCATTCAGTATTCCAACATTTAATTCCTTCTACTGTCCATTTGAATTGTTAAGTATATGGCATTATGGTCTGATACATCTGCCACACCAATTCTGCAATCCATTACCCTATAACAGTCTTCTTTCTGCATTAAGAAATAGTCAATTCTGGAGTAAACTGAGTGCGGTATTGAGTAATGTGTATAATCTCTTTCTAGAGGGTGAAAATTCCTCCAGACATCAAGAAAACCAAATTTTTCACAGGTAATGTTTAGTAGTTTTGTTAACTGGTTCTTAATCTTCTTTTTATTTGTCGTATCAAGCCTATGATTCAGTACAACATTCAGATCCCCCCCCCCCCCCCCCCCCCACACACATACAAATTCCTTCTGCTTCCATTGCAATAATATCAAATAGGGATTTGAAAAAATGTTTATCACTATCTGGGGGAGCATAGATATTCACCAGTGTCAGGATATTATTATCAACTTTGCCCTTTACTATGATATACCTCCCTTCTTTGTCTTTTATTTCTTTAAACATTTCGAATTTAACAGAGTTTGATATCAAGATTGCCACTCTTCTTTTATGACTACATGAGCTATAATATGTGTTTTTATATCCAAATCTTTTCAGCTTCTCATACACTTGTCGCGATAAATGGGTTTCTTGTAAGAAAATAATATGCATCATCACTTTTTTCAATTTAGTCATGACTTTAGCCCTCTTAATTGGATTACCCGAACCATCAACATTTAGAGACATCAGCTTAAGTCCTTGACATTGCATCATTACACTTAGTGTGATTGATTTCACTGTATCCCCTCAACTCAACACCGGAACCATTCTGAACAACAGACCAAAACATATTAACAAACAAAGGTGTTTTACCTGGCAAAACAAAACAAAACATCAAAACATATATGGACTCCCAAAAAAGGTTATTCTCTCTCCTCCATAGATCCAGAATCCCTTTGTAAATTGAGGGGGTAAGCCTAATACTATGAAAGGGCCCTCTCCTAGATAAGGGGGGTAACCCTCTATGGGTCCCTCCATTCATTCTAGCTCTAATATTTCGCTAATCTCCCTAACAGTTGGATTTATCTAATACAGAAAGTTGTATTAAATCAACATTAATTACACTCTCATGAGGTCTGTGATGCTTGGTGATATTTGTAGAACCAGGCTTATAAACAGATTTGTCTATGAATATCCATATCTATACACATATTTATACTTAGGATTCCATAAGATCTCAGCATTCTAACATATTGTGGCGGAAGCCACTGTGTTATCCATGTCTGTGCGTACCTTCATAATCATATCTCAGTTCAAGCATAAGTCTTTCGTTGGAATTCTTGAAGGCGCTCCCATGCCCGTCTGACTGTCTCTGATTTTCTGTGTCTCTCGACGAGCTGCCACCTCGCCATTTGGTGGAGTTGTTCAAGCAGTGGCGGCATGTCCGTGTCTCCCCGCAGCTCTTCCACTTTATAGCCTCTCCGTTGTAGCTCTCGCACGGCTTCCCTTGCGTTGTAGGTTTGGTGTCGCTCTCCCAGTGAATAGGTATCTTAGTAAATGGTGTCTGAAAGCGGATTCCTTCCTCTTTTAGGAAGCTTTTAATATGTTTGTATGCCTTGCGTTGTTGTACTACAGCGGTAGTATAGTCATGGTCAAAAGACAGCATTCGTTCTCCAAGTTGGATCTTCTTTTGTCATGCCTGTTTGAGAACCATCTCTTTAACTTTAAACTGGAGAAAGTGGACAATTATGGATCTCGGAGGGGAACTGGGGCTTGGTTTCTGTGCCAGGGATCTGTGTGCTCATTGAATCTGTAAATCTGTCATTTCAGGGATTGACATTTCACTTCTGAGCAGTTTCTCTACAATCTGAGGTACCTTCTGCACCCTCTGGCACACCATATATCCGCAGATTATTTCTTCAGGATCTGGAAAAACATTTTCACCCAGAGGGATGTGAATCTGTGGAATTCTCTGCCTCAGAAGGCAATGGAGGCCAATTCTCTGGATGCTTTCAAGAGAGAGTTGGATAGAGCTCTTAAAGGTAGCGGAGTCAAGGAATATGGGGAGAAGGCAGGAACGGGGGTACTGATTGTGGATGTTCAGGCATGATCACAGTGAATGGCGGTGCTGGCTTGAAGGGCCGAATAGCCTACTCCTGCACCTATTGTCTATAGTCTATTGAGTGTGTGCAACCATCTAGTTATTTTTACTAATTACATGCTTTTGTAAAGAAAGTTTCAGATTGAAAGAAGAATTTAAATTTCACAGCTGTGATGGTGGGATTTGAACTCAAAGTCAGGCTTGTCATTCTGGGGATTCCTGGTCTGGTCACAAGTGTCCTGCCACCCCTCACCCCCTGCCCATGCTGCTGTTCTAGTTAATTGGCTCACATACCATTGAACAGATTTGCCAACTCAGATATGTATCCTTCAAGATTTTATTGCATGGTTTAGCCTCCAATCTCCTCACCCTCACTCACCCACCATCGAGTGTTCTTGAAATGTGCTGCCTTTCAGTAGCAGCTGTATTATGAACAAATACTTTTATAAAAACTCAGTTGAACAAACTGTTTCTCCAACTCCAGCATTATAATAGCTCATAAGTAAAAATATTGTGAGTGTGATTTTGTTTTCTCTTGGTTCATTCGCAATGGTGTTATAGACATTAGCATTCAATTCTTGAACATTTGAGGCAAATCCAGGAGAGCCAGCAAAGCTATCTGAACAGCATCGCCGGGCCGTACAGCTGGGCGCACTAGACCCACCGTGGGCGGTGGCCTGTAGGGGAAGCCGCCAAGCCGACCCCTGCTTAGTCTGGAGATTTTAGCTTAGTTTAAAGATACAGCACGGAAACAGGCCCCTCGGCCCACCAAGTCCATACTGACCAGTGATCCCTGTACATTAATGCTATCCTACATGCACTAGGGACGATTTACAATTATACCAAGCCAATTAACCTACAAACCTGTACGTCTTTGGAGTGTGGGAGGAAACCAGAGCACCCGGAGAAAACCCACGCAAGTCATGAGGAGGATTTAGAAACTCCGTACAGACAAGCACCCTCGGTTTCTGGTGCTTTAAGGTAGCAACTCTACCGCTTTGCCACTGTGCTGAACTTGGGGATGCGAGAGACGCGAGGAGCAAGGCCAGTAGGATAGGGAACCAAGGCCTGGCCTACTGAGGCCTCAAGGTTAGCTGTGGGAGGCACCTTCAAGGCACAAAGGTGGACGGGTGAGTAGAGGGACATTGGCTCGCTGGACGATCCTGACATCCAAGGAAGGTGATGACTGGACGCTCTGCAGCACCTTGGGGCTTGCCTGGTTCGGGCGCTGCTCATGAAACTTATTACGTGGACGGGACTTTGAACGTGGCGCCCAAACATGCATGCTGTTTCAGTGGATCATTTCGGTACACTTTTCTAATTGGGCACTGTGCTAAAGCATGACTTTACTGAATTGTATGTATGAAAATAATTCCACTGAATGTTTGCATATGTGACAATAAACCACAATTGAACCATCGCTTGCATCAGCCTTTAAATAGATATTACGCACGTTTAATATGCCAGGAAGGGTCCTTAAATCATTTTAGAACCCGTTCAAAAATGTATTTTTGAAATGCTCCTGTATCACAAAGATTTATTGAGTTACATGTGGCTTATCAAGTGACTTTTAAAGGAATCATTAGCGGGCTCCACACAGAAGGAACTGAAAGCTATTTGAAAATACTTTCCATAATGAGGAGCCAAAGGGAGAAGTGTTTGTCCAGCCCACACACCATTTGATGCCACCACCACCCATGCCATTTTGCCCCTCCATCAGAATCTCCTCCATCAGTTCACAGTTGCCCATCATAGTTGCTTTCCCGGGGCTGGTCGTAGCTTGCCTTTCCTCTTAAAATTATACTGGAAAACCAATACCAATCAGGGTTTGGTCTGCCAGAGAAACCAGAAGATTTTTTTATCCCTAGTTGTTAAAGGTTTAAAGGCGGACCACGTACAGTCTGGGATCTTGGCAAGGCCAACTCATGAGGTTTGCCTTTGCAATGGAAAGATACATGATGTTGCTGGGTGAACAAGAGAAGGTGCAGACATGTCTCATGTGATTACAGGACAGAGGGAAAGTATGTGTTGGTAATTGATACTACTATGACTAAGGAATATAAAAAGTCAAATTGCTCAGGCTCTGGAGATATGGGTATATGGGACACAACAGCAACATTTGCATTTAAAACAAAAGTAGAGGTGTGATTAATTATAAGGAGAATTTTAAGTAACAGAAGAAGATATGGTTAAGTAAATTTGGCAAATGGATGCCAAGTGAAATTTAGTGCAGAAATTGAAATACGTTTCAAGAAGATGCATTGCAAAATGTTATAAGTAGTGATGGATTAAAGACATTTAGAATTATGAATCACAAAGGAAGGAAAGAAGCAAGGTGATGGAAGGTTGTTTTTCAGACTGGAGGCCTGTAGTGGTGTGTCTCAGGGATCAGCACTGGGCCCATTGCTGTTTGCTGATTATATCAATGATATGGATGAGAATGTGACAGGTATGATTAGTAAGTTTGCAGATGACACAAAGTAGGTGCTATCATACACAGCAAAGATGGTTAAAAATTATTCACTTGTGCTAGGTGGATCATAGGGGGGGGGCGGGTTAACATTCATTTTCAGGATATGGGTATTACTGCAAGGTCAGTGCCATGGGATGAAGAGTGTTGCACTGTTCTATATTCTATAAAAAAGATCACGCGATGACAAAAAAATCTCAATTATTCAGATGGGAGTAGATTTAATGTGGGCAATTATGACACTAATAGTTTCCTCATCTCTGATTAGTTTTGCGTTTGGTTAGTATATGACAAAATTGATTGTGTAGTTTATAAGCATGAAATGTATTCAATGCTTGAATCTAGTGCTCCTATCTACAAGTACACTGTTTTGGAATAAACCCGCAAACAGTGCATGCACAATTACTTATTTGCTTTTCTTCAAAGGTATCCCCATTGGAACTGGCTAACAGCCAGCTCCATGTAGGAGTTGAGTGTTTCTCACATTCTGTTTCGAGCAGACAGCCAGCAGCTGACTTTAAAATAAGCCCTTTCAAATGCACAATAATTTCCAACTCCTTCTCTTTCTAATTTTAGTAGATTTCACATTCATATTTCTGCAAGGAGTCTCTCCTTTCCTGTGCTGAAGCAACACAATTGGCTTTGATGTGCAATGCCAATACCTCTTTCACCGCAATCCCACACTCAACCACTGACCCTAACAGCAATGTGGTCCCAAAGCAAAGAAATGGGAGCTATAAATGTTTTAAATTCTCAAACCAAGTTTTTAAATCACCTTGTCTATTGTATAGAAAAATTGATTGCTGAATGGGATGGGTAGAAATGACTTTGCTGGATGACCTGAGCAGCTTGCCTGAAAAATCACGTTTCTGATTGTGCCATCTTACTCCGGATCCATCATTGATTTTCCCCCTCCTCTCCCCCCTCCCCTCCCCCCCCCCACCTCCCATCATTCTTCTCTCTGGTTGCACATTTCTTATCACCGTCCACCATTTGCACCTTTTCATCTTCTCCATTTAACACTTGCCTGACCCCTTCCCCTTACTTCTTTTAATCAGCTATATTCTCCCTCTTCCATCGGTCAGAAAAAGGATCCTGACTCAAAACAGTGTCTGTTTTTTCCGTGCTACCTGCACGGTGGCACAGCGGTAGAGTTGCTGCCTTGCTGCCTTACAGCGCTTGCAGCAGAGACCCGGGTTTTATCCGCGATCTTCAGTTTCCTCCCACACTACACTCGGTATAAGCATAAATTGTCCCTAGTGTGTAGGATAGTGTTAACGTGTGGGGATTGCTGGTTGGTGCGGACTCGTTGGGCCGAAGGGCCTGTTTCTGCGCTGTATCTCTAAAATAACCCCTTGAGTTCCTCCAGTAGTTGGATTTTTGCACAAGAAGACAGCGTGGTTGACTTACGGCATTGCAAGCACTGTAAGGCAGCAACTCTACCGCTGTGCCGTTGCGCCACCTGGTTCTTATGTATTAAAATATCCTCAGGCACTTCGTAGGAGCACTATCAAACAGAAGTGTTCCAAAATTTGAGACTGAGGAAAAGAAAGGGAGCAAAAAGTTTAATTGAAAATGTAGAGAAGTAAGAAGATTTGGGTTCACAAAGCTTAGTGGAGGGCATGGCAGCCTTTTCTTGAATGAACCAGAAATGGGGGAGCACAGAATTGAGCAATGCACCATAATTGGGGGAAGTACAGAGATTCAGAAGACTTGTACAGCCAAAGGATGCAAAGTTAAAGAGATGTGTGAAAGTAACATTAATAATCTTGGAAACTAGTTTTGGTGTAATATGTGAACTTGATGCAAATTTAAACATGAACATCAACTTAGGAAAAGCACAGGTTTGTGGAGTTTTGAAGCTGGGATGCCAGCCAGGAGAGCTTTGAAATAGTAGCCTCAAAGTATGAAAGGCATGGGATGACGGTATACACAGAAAATAAGCTGGGTGATGTTATAAAGATGGAAGTGAGTGGTGCAGGTGATGGAGCATTTATATGATTGAAAACGTAGCTCTCTGAAAAGCACGTGACCAGGGCACGATCATGTTCAGCTTCAAACAGCTTCCATGTACCAGATGCTACTAAGAAAGCCTATTAAATAATAAGGGTCAAAAGCTATGGATTGAGTCAGCTCTATGCTAAATATTGATTTTACTTCGGAGTCACGTGAGTGACTACGTGAAGAAGCCCCGCCTGGCGCTGGATCGGCATTACGTCGACGCTATCGGCAGAGGAAGAGCTGCAGAGCGCAGCTCCAACACAGCGGTAAGGAAACGGCCCGCAGGTAAGTAAAATTATTTTACTTCCAGGGCGTTTTCTAAAAACTCCGTAGGCTGGTAGGTAAACCAGGAGGAGTTAAAATAAAAATAAAAACGTTTTAAAAAATCGCGGGTAAAACGTGCGTCCCGGGGTGTAGAAAAGTCGGGACAGCAGATTATTGCGGAGCCTGTTCCGATACCGGTGGCCGTTGAAATACCCGTTAGTGAGCCTTTGGTTGCTCCACAAACAAAAACTTTGAAAACCCAGTGCCTAAAATGTAAAAGGAAGCTTGAAAGGCCTGAGGTTCTGAAAGATCCTGAAAGGAAAACCTTTGGCTAAGTATGGATCTAATGGAGAAAATACTCCAAACAATATCAACCAAGGGTCTAAGTACCCAGAATATTCCCAGGCAGTCCCTGAGGGGGTTCCATATCATGAATATGGTGCCAGTTTGAATTGGGAATTGAAACTCCAGTGCCTGGGATTGGGCTGGAGGAAGTCTCCTTGAACAAGTTTCAGGAGTACCAGGGCTGTATGAGACTGACCCTGAAAGTGGTGTTTGTGGTCAGAAGTACCCACCACAATACAAATCCAGGTGTGTCTGATGAGGCACAAAGTTTACTATACCTGGAGGAGGCGGTGAGGCCATGGAAGGAAACCTGGCGGCCAATGTTAATTATATGGTCTCTCACCTGCCTCAAAAAAGCTGTTATGGTTGAGACAGCAGATTTGGATTTAAACACCTATTTATTTGTGGTCAGAAGTACCCACCACAATACAAATCCAGGTGTGTCTGATGGGGCACAAAGTTACTATACCTGGAGGAGGCGGTGAGGCCATGGAAGGAAACCTGGCGGCCAATGTTAATTATATGGTCTCTCACCTGCCTCAAAAAAGCTGTTATGATTGAGACAGCAGATTTGGATTAAAACACCTATTTTTTGTACCTCAAAGAAGGTACCTATGGTGAATCCGGCTTTTTTGGGCGCCAATGTCAGCAATAATGCGGGCGCAGGAATTACGATTCAAAGAATCCTCAAGCTAATTTTGGCATCACTGTCTTTTGGAAGACAATCTGGAAGGTTGTGGAATGACCAAAGTTCAGAATAAACATATGTTGGGCTTATTCTGCAACTCATTTTGAGATAAATTATATAAAATGGAAGATTGCCATTCGGCCTCTTTTACATCCAAGATTTTCAGGGTTGTGCAGGGCAAGCAATGTTCAAGCTCTTGGTTATTTGTTCGGAGGAAATCTGTCTAAACAAATTAAAGAAATGGATGAAGAGGCAAAAACTGTTGGCCTTGTGAAACCCTTCAGTTTGGCCAGAAAGGCTGGTCATATTAGAAGGGGATTTGATTTTGGAGCTGGAACGAGCCGAGGCAGGAGTATGATAAGGAATAATTACCAACCAGCACAGCCGAATGTACACCCATTTATTGGGAAAGGAGATCATTTCGTCCAGTTGGAGAGGTACAAAAACTTTATCCTATTAAAGAAGGATGTTTGGATGAACCTCAGATTGGTGGTAGACTCCGAATGTTTATAATGAAAGGGAGGTATGGATCCATTCGGACACAATAAGCCTAATCATTCTTTGATGTTTCAGTCTTGTAAGAATTCAAATTGACAAAAGAGGTTAAGAATTTGTGTGAGAAAGGAGTTATTGAGAAAACAGGAGAGGATCCACAACAATTGTATCAAATATTTACCCCAGACCGAAGAAAGATGGGGGTTGTAGAATTATTTTAGATCTCACACAATTGAATACATTTGTCCAGTACAAACATTTTAAAATGGACACATTCAACACTGAAAAAACAATGCAGCTGGTATCAACAGGTTGTTATATGGCTACAATAGATTGAAGGATGCATATTTTCGGTCCCAATTCACCATAGTTTCGCAGGTAATTAAAGTTTATGGATGGGACAGCTGTGGCAATACAAAGCTTTGCCTAATGGATTAAGCCAGCACTTGCACTGCTAAGGGCACAAAAACACATCGTTATGGCTTATCTAGATGACATTTTAATTGTCAATGCTAATCAGGAGTCAGCTGGAAAATCATTCTCAGCAACTACAAGTTTGTTTGAGAAGTTGGGTTCCTGATCCATCCAACAAATCTAAGTTACAGCCATCCCAAACCATTCAATATCTGGGGTTTGTGATTAATTCAGTTACCATGTTGGTAACTTTACCAATGGATAAGGTGTTGGATTTGACAAATGTGTGTCAGAACCTGATTAACTAACCTTATCCCTCCATCTGAGAGGTTGCCAAGGTTATTGGTAAATTGGTAGCAGCATTTCCAGCAGTAGAGTTTGGTCGTCTACATTACCAAAATCTTCAAAGGGCAAAAACTCAAGCGCTTATTCAGCGAGCAGGCCATTTTGATAGGCCAATGCAATTGCCTAAGGAAGCTTTATCAGAATTACATTGGTGGATTGAGAATGTTCCACAAGCTGCTAAGAACATTTTAGTTCATCAGCCAGTAGTGTTTTTGCAAACTGACGCAAGTTCTCCCGGATGGGGGGCTACGGATAATGAGAACAGCTGTGGAGGCAGATGGGCTGTCCAAGAGGATTTTTTGCTCCAAACATATGGTATTAAATATTTGGAGCTACTGGGAGCATTTTATGGATTAAAAGCTTATTGCTCTTCATTAAAAGATTTGCATGTCCAAGTACAAATAGATAATACCACAGCTGTGGTATATATCAATCACATGGTTGGTGTCAGATCAATATCATGTGTGATCATCTGGTAAACCAGATGTGGCAATGGTGTATGGCAAAAAATATTTGGCTTTCAGCTATTTATCTCTCGGGGAGAGACAATGTTGTGGCAGACAAAAGATCACGAATATTTAAAGACAATACAGAATGGATGTTAAATCCACAAATTTCAAAAATATTGTCAGTCGGTATGGAGTACCGGACATTGATCTGTTTGTATCTAGATTGAATCACCAATTGCCCAAATACGTGTCTTGGGAACACGATCCAGGGGCAGTAGCGGTGGATGCTTTCTCGCTACACTGGGGGAATACGTTCTTTTATGCTTTTCCCCCATTCTGTCTCATTGGGCAATGTCTCAAGAAAATAGCGCAAGACGCTGCCAAAGGCATTTTGGTGGTGCCAAATTGGCCCACGCAGTCATGGTTCCCATTGATGCTAAAATGATTATTGAACCATGTATGACAATTCCCAGTTGCGACAATCTATTGACACAACCAGTAACAAAAGAAATTCATCCATTGCATGATCATATGAATTTGTTAATCTGCAGGTTCTGACCAGACCGTTGCAAGAGTTTGAACTGTCGGACAGGACCATGGATGTTATAGATGCAGCTTGGAGGAATAGCACTAAAAACAATATATGTCGCATATAAGGAAATGGGAAGTTTTTGTACACAGTCAAAGATATCTTATCATACTGCAAACATTTCAAATGTATTGGAGTTCCTTGCTGGGTTACACTTTGATGAGCATTTGAGTTATAGTGCCATTAATTGTGCTCGTAGTGCATTGTCATCCTATTTAGGACAAATTTCGGATCGGGATTCAGTTGGGTCTCACCCATTAGTATCCCGATTCATGAAAGGAATTTTCAATAAAAATTCTCCCAAGCCCAGATATACAGAAATTTGGGATGTTAGCATTGTTCTCACTTTGCTTAAACAATGGACTCCAATTAATTCAATGTCTTTGCAGAAATTAACATTCAAGGTGGTAATGTTAATGGCATTGGTATCAGCTCAAAGAGTACAAACTTTGCAATTGTTACAGTTGGATTGCATGCATGTGACTACAGATAACATTGTGTTTTATGTTTATGACTTGATCAAACAAAGCAGACCAGGAAGAACTGGAATGAAGGTAATGTTTAAAGCTTATCCTATTGATGAAACATTGTGTGTAGTTAAGCATTTAACTCAATACATTGAGGTAACCAAAAATCTCAGAGGTTCTGAGAAAGCATTATTGATAACACACAAAAAGCCACATACAAAAGTTTCAGTTCAAACCATTTCTAGATGGTTAAAACAGGTTTTGGGTCTAGCAGGAATAGACACTGATGTGTTTAAATCTCACTCCACTAGGGCGGCAGCTACGTCCGTGGCGAAGGTACAGGACGTACCACTCGATCAAATTTTAGAGGCCGCAGGGTGGTCTAGAGAAGAGATTTTTTCAAAGTTCTACAATAAACCTGTTGTCACGGTGCCAGGATTTGGACACGCAGTACTGGGTTCTCTTTAAATGCTTGCTATGTTTTATATTATCGATTTATATTATCGATTTATGTTACCATTGACATCATTTATCAATTTATTTTGTAATTTCCCCTGTGGTAGAGGGGTTATTATTAAAAAAGTTGTTCTTTTTATGATTAAAGGACTTATTACATAAATTGTAACAATGTCTTAAAATACTATTTACTCACTACTGTTTTGACTAAACAGAGAGTCGTATGAAATGAATTTACGACATAAAAAACACAGAGCTTTAAAATCTTCACGTAGTCACTCACGTGACTCCGAAGTAAAATAGGTTGATTAAATGAGAACTTACCTGTTCGAAGTTTGATCTTTATTTTATGAGGAGTTACGATGAGGGATTATGTGCCCTCCACTCCCAACCCTCATGATGTAAATGATCATCTGGTAGTTCTAGTCTATTTTGAGCCTTACTATTTTACTTCGGCTATTGGTTCTGTGTTTTTCATGCCGCTGCTTTGAAGTATGCCGATCCAGCGCCAGGCGGGGCTTCTTCACGTAATCCCTCATCGTAACTCCTCATAAAATAAAGATCAAACTTCGAACAGGTAAGTTCTCGTTTAATCTCACTATTTATCTAACTTCTAGTAACCCTTGCTTTCCCTCTCTCTCCGTCGTTCCCTCACCCTAGTCCTCCAATTAGTTTCTCTGTCCTCATGATTAATTTTACTGTTTGTATGCCTTGTTATCACCTTCCCCATAGCCATCAATGAACCATTCTACATTTCCTTGCTCATCGTCTGCTTTGATCTGTCATTTTTGTAAATTTCGTAAATTGTTAAATTGTTGTACCTTGTTACATTTTAAAATAGTTAAATAATAAATTTGTGTATTCTTGCAGCAAATATAGATTTTTTTAAATGTATTTCAGTGTTTCATACCTGTTTATCATTTCGGCTTCATGTGCGTTCGGCGTCAGATTGTTTTTCGGCTTAAAATCTGACGGGGAACGAACATGACGTCGAAAAGCCTCTGTGGCATTCGCAGCAGCTTGGAGTCACTGCCACCATGTTAATAAGGCAACCTCAATCCCCCACCCTCCTGTCTCAGATAAATCCCGTCCCCGGAGACGTCATGTAAGTTCGGCGGCTTTTCGATGTCATGTCTGTTCTGCGTCTTGTCCGTTCAGCTTTGTATCTTTTCATTGTTGTGTCCATTCGGCTTCGTATCCTTTCGGCGTCGTGCCTGTTTGGTATCTGGGCTTTCACTTCTTAGCTTCAGCTTCTTGTCCTTCGACGTCCCATCCGGGTACCGTTTCAAACAAATTATAGGAATAAACAATTTAACTATGGACCATTCAGTTTACACATAGTAGTTAGAAAAATTCGAGGGACAGTAATCAGGGACAGAATTGGCAGATACTTGGGCAAGTGTGCATTGATTAGAAAAGTCCCATAGAGTTGCTTAAAGCCAAATCATGCTCAACTAACCATTCTGTGTTTTTTTGATGAAGTGACAGAAAGGGTAAACAAGGGAAATGTACTACAAATAAATTTGCACAGGCAATTTAAGAAGATTTCACATATTATTCTTGTCATCAAGACTGAAGGCTGTTGAATAAAAAGAGATTGCACAAGTGTAAGTAGAAAACTGGCTAAGCTACAGGAAACAAGGAACAATACTAACACGTTGTTTTTCAGATTGTACAATGGAGTTCCACACATTTGGTCCCTGAACACTGTTTTTCTTCATATATATAATCATTCGAACTTCCAAATTCACAGATACCACTTAACTTGAAAGCATAGTGAACTGTGGGGAGATCAGCCTGCAAGTAGATGCTAATAGGCTGATGGAATTGGCAGATAGGTTGATCATCATTTGCTGGGGCCACGGAAACCGCAATCACATTTTTATAAAACTAAATCAAATATTGTGCCCTGTTCTGGACACCAGCTTAGGAAAAATTTAATTGCTTCAGAGATGACATAGGAGTTTATTAAAGAAATGATTACAAAGATGAGGGTTGCTATATGTTTAACACTAATTGAAGATGAAGAAAAGGCCTGTCCCACTAGCACAACTTTTCAGCGACTGTCTTCGACCTTCAAACTCAAGGGCACTCGCCTGAAAAACCTCGAGCTGGATCAATCGTCTGCGATGAAACCACGAGCTGGATCGACCGTCTACACACACACACACACACACACAAACACAACGCAAAGGCAGGGTCCAGGGAAAGCAGGGGAGAGATGTCTGAAATTGACGCTTGCGATAAACAGGAAGGTAAAAGATTGCTGGCACAGTCCTTTAGAGAGTGTGGGGGGGGGGAGAGAGAGGGAGAGAGGGGAAGAGAGGGGGAGCGAAGGGGGGAGAAGTGGGGAGAAGGGGGGAGAAGGGGGGAGAAGGGGGGAGAAGGGTGGGGAGAAGGAATGGAGACTTTTTTTTAAGAAGCCAGACAACTTTTAATAAAGTTTAGCGGCCATTTAACATTACCGGTCGGTTTACTTACCTTTTTTTTCTCAACTAGCTTTCCCTTCAACTAACTTCGATTAGGTTTTGTTGACTTTGATTACATACGATAGCATTAAGACCTATTATGACCCACCTCGACTAAACATACGAGGCATAAAATATCGATTTTTTTCTATGGCAACCTTTTTTTACTCGCGGGCATTTTTCAGCATGTTGAAAAAAATGCTGTGATCTAGCTGAGGCCTCGAGTATGCGGGAACTACTCTCGAGCATGGAGGAGAGTTACAAAGACCTCCTAGGACCTTGTGCCGACCATGCTGTGAATATGAGTCGAGGGAAACTCTTCTAAACTCGCAGATTAGGTTGCCGCAGTGGGACAGGCCCTTAAGGGTCCTGACCCAAAACGTCACTGATCCATGTTCTCCAGGGATACTGCCTGACCAGCTGAGTTACACCAGCAGTTTATGTGCTTTTCTTGTAAACTGGCATCTACTGTTCCTTGCTTCTATATGAATTCCTAGTTAATTATTTTATTAATTTTTGAAAATTCAAATATCAAAAACAATTGAGGACAAGGCAAAAGACATTGTCAAAATGGACTGCAGAAGGCATGGTGGTAGATGATGTCTGTGTCGATTTTAGTAAGGCATTTGACAAGATCCTGTATAGTAGGAAGATCCAAAAGCTTAAGGGACATGGGATTTAAGGGAAGCTGGCTAATTGGATCCAAAATTGGCTTGGTGATAGGAAGCAGAGAGTTGTAGTGGAAGGATGTTTTTCTGATTGGAAGTCTGTGAGCATCAATGTACTGCAGGGATCAGTGCTAAGAGCCCTGTTCTGTATGACTTGGATGTGAATGTAGGAGATATAATTGGTAAGTCTTCAGGTCAGGTGACAGAGCTCTGTACAGGGCTGCTCAAGCCGATCTGGAAAGGGGAATTAAAAAAGCCAAGGTGGACCATAAGAGGAGCATAGAGGCCCACCAGTCCAGCAATAACACACGGGAGGTATGGCGGGGCATACAAGACATCACAAACTACAGAGGCTGTGCCACAACGACAGAAGACCTGAGTGCACCGCTGGCAGAGAAGCTAAATTGCTTCTTTTCCCGCTTTGAAACATCACAACAGCAGCACTCATCTGCTACAGCCCTGCTCCCACCCTTACCTGGCTCCTGCACTACTCCACTCACTGTAAGGGAGAACAATGTCAGACGGGTGCTCCTGGCAGTGAACCCCAAGAAGGCTGCCGGCCCAGATGGAGTACCTGGTAAGTTGCTCAAAGCGTGTGCCCACCAGCTCATGTCATCTTCACCAGAATCATCAATCTCTCCCTGGACCAGGCAGTTATCCCGTCCTGCCTAAAATCAGCCACAATCGTCCCAGTGCCGAAGAAGTCTCCCATACCAGCCTAAACGATTACTGTCCCGTGGCCCTCACTCCGGTAATCATGAAGTGCTTCGAGAGATTGGTCCTCCAGCACATCAAGGACTATCTCCCTCCAGACTTCGACCCCCACCAGTTCACCTCTCGCCCAAACAGGTCCACAGAAGACGCCATCACCGCAGCTCTCCACTCTGTGTTGAGCCACCTGGAGCAGGGGCAGAGCTACGTCCGGATGCTCTTTGTGGATTACAACTCAGCTTTCAATACTATCATTACGGACATTTTCATCTATAAACTGGTCACTCTCGGCCTCCAAACTCTCACATGTGCCTGGATAAAGGACTTCCTCACCAACCGGCCCCAGACTGTGAGACTCGGCCCCCACCTCTCCTCCACTCGCATGTTGAGTACCGGCTCCCCGCAGGGCTGTGTGCTAAGCCCCCTCCTATACTGTCTCTACACCCACGACTGTAGCCCGGCCCACAACAACAACCGAATCGTCAAGTTTGCTGGCGACACTACAGTAGTCGGACTCATCTCAAGGGGAGATGAGGCAGCCTACAGGAGAGGATGTCCTGACGTTGACAGCCTGGTGCTCAGAAACAACCTGGCTCTGAACACCAAGGAAACCAAAGAGCTCATTGTCGACTTCAGGAAGCACAGCACTGACTTAGCCCCCTTATACATCAACGGCGAGTGTGTGGAGAGGGTCCACACCTTCTGGTTTCTCGGCGTCCTCATCTCCGCTGACATCTCCTGGACAGACAACATCACAGCAGTCATCAAGATGGCTCAGCAGCGGCTGCACTTTCTGAGGGTCCTCAGGAAGCACAACCTGAACTCCAACCTGCTGCTGACCTTCTACCGCTCGTCCATTGAGAGCCTGTTGACATACTGCATTACAGCATAGTACGGCAGCTGCACCATGGCAGACAGGGAGAGGCTTCAGAGGGTAGTTAGGGCAGCACAGAAGATCATCGGCTGCCCTCTCCCCTCTCTGATGGACATTTACACCTCCCGCTGCCTCAGCAGGGTGAAGAACATTATCAAGGACAGCTCCCATCCTGCATTTGGCCTGTTCAACCTGCTACCCTCAGGGAGGCGCTATAGGTGCATCAGCACAAGGACAAATAGACTCAAGAACAGTTTCTTTCCAAAATCCATTATCTCCCTGAACTCACACATGCACTGACTTCACAGCCTAACCCCCGGACTTTCATCTATCCACCTACTGTAATTTGTACTGTAACTGTAATTTCCAATATGTGCAATAACCCATACTGGATATAGGAATCCATTCTATTTATCCATTGTCTTTTTATAGATATGTTTATAGCGATGCAGAAACTGTGCACCTTATCCCCCCCCCCCCCCCAATTTTTTGTTTTGTTTTTGCACTGAGTAGGAGCAGCTTTTAATCTCATTGTACATGTGTATAGTGACAATAAAAGGCATTCTGATTCTGATAACACACAAGGTGATGGTGGTGTGGAGAGTGATGAAGATTAACATGCTGAAGCAGGATCGCTATGGGAAGAAGCTGTTCTTGAACTTGGCAGTAACGGTTCTCAGGTTCCTGTACCTTCTGTGGTATCCATGAGATGAGGGTGTGGCCAGAATGGTGCGGATCTTTGATGATATGAGCTGCTTTCTCTAATCTTCTTTCTGTAGATCACTTTACTGGTGGGGAGGTGAGTCCCCATGTTGGAATGGGCAACATCCACGATGGGCAATGGCAGGTTGAACCTCCTATCAACAAAAATACCACCAGGGGTGCCACATGATTGGCAGTCTTGGCAACAGTCTGTCTGTTTTTTTGTCTTTTAAAAATATATATTTAGTAAGTTTTAAAAGTTTGTGTTAATGTTTTCTGGTTTGTTTTATTTGGGAGGTGGGGAGGGGGTCGGGGGAAATTTTTTTTCAATCTCTTACCCTGCCGGAGATGCGACTGTTTTCCAGATCGTATTTACCGGTTGCTCAGTGGTCTAACATCGTGGAGCTGGAGGTCAGCTTGGGATTGACTTTGAGCCGCACTGCGGGGGCGCGGACTTAACATCGGAGCCTATCCCTTGCCTGGGGACTTTACCATCGAGAGCTCGCAGTCTCGGGGGAGGCCGAGTCGGGAGCTCCAATAACGCAGAAGGTTCGACAGCCCTGACTCGGGGTCTGATCGCCCGGCGTGGGGAGCTGACATCTCCCTGATGCGGGAGTTTGATCATCCTGATGAGGCCTGCTACCAGCTACGGGAGTAATATCATCCCGTCAACAGAAGGCTCGAGGCCCCCGACCGTGGGAGAACAAAGAAGGGAAGAGATTGAACTTTTCTTCGCCTTCCATCACAGTGAGGAATGTGGAGGAGTCACTGTGGTGGATGTTCATGTTAAAATGTATTTTGTGTGTTCTGTTGCTTTTTATTTGTATGACTGACTTGGCAAATGAAATTCCTCGTATGTTGCAAAAACATACTTGGCTAATAAAGTATTATTGTATTGTAATTTAAAGTACTGTTATTGTATTGTAACCTGGCCCAGTACCTGAGAGATAATTGTTTGGCATTTCCAAGACAACGTTCCATTGTGGTTTCTAGATCCAGCTTTCCAAAGTCATCAGTAGGTAACAATCTGATGCATTTAACAGTGCATTTATCTGAGTAAATGCCATCAACTGCAGATGGTGATAGCCATCTCATCATTTCCATTAACATTTGCATTAAGTCCTGAGTTGATAGTTTAGTTTAGAGATACAGCGCAGAAACAGGCCCTTGGACGGGGATCAGAGATCGCCCAACCAGCGATCCCCGCATATTAACACTATCCTATACATATACTAGGGACAATTTACATTTATACCAAGCCAATTAACCTACAAACACCATTTGGAGTGTGGGAAGAAACCAGATCTCTGAGAAAACCCACCTGGTCACGGGTAGAATGTACAAACTCCGTGCAGACAGCACTCGTAGTTGGGATCGAACCCGGGTCTCTGGCACTTAAAGCGCTGTAAGGCAGCAACTCTACCTCTGAGCCCCTGTTGATGTGACTATCCCAATGGGAAATTCTTGGGCTCACTTCTCTTCTGATCCTCACACTTATTTGCTGACAATTATAGTAAAACATATGGAAGGTCTGAACTTTATCAGTAAATATCTAAAATCACACCGACAAAATCTGTCAGTATATAGAGTGATTTCAGTTACTCAGACCCTGCTATTTACAGGGACCATTTCACCATTGCATTGCTCAGCAATTCTGACCACATAGTGACTGTGAATTACATCCAATCGATCCAGATCACCTGCTGTGTGTAACCTTTTGCTGCAGATGAAAACAAAAGCTCAGCATATGAATCTGACTGGTAATTTAATGCAGTCTCGCACAAGAACTGAATAAGTTGGCAGGTGCATGATCATGGAATCACAAGCAGCTTGAACTTGTTCCAATTGACTCTGAACATGATGATCTCCACTAGTTTTAGCTTGAACAGACTCACTGAATTTTATTATTTGACTTCAACACCTTGATCATTTTACAATATTTACATTGCCGTCTGGATCATGATTTCCTGCTAGTAATTATATAGATTGTGCAGAATAATGAGGTGCACAAATAGGATTATCTGGTTTAAATTTATGAAAGTTATGTGCACAACTGTGGTCTGCCCTCTTAAATGATCAAATGGTGACAACAATTATAACTTTAGCTTCCTTTGACTTGGTCTTTCTGTGTGTGAGAATGCAACTGGTAGTGAAGACATAAATTGCTGCATTACACTTTTCCTCACTCACTGCCAATTTAACCCCTCACTTCAGGTAAGTAATGAGTTTATTTCAAAATTCACAGGCACGATCTGTGGCAGCCTATTATTCATATGTGATGGTAATCAGCAGCACAGTGGTAGAGTTACTGCCTTACAGCACCAGAGACCTGGGTTCAATCCTGACTATGGGTGCTGTGTGTACGGAGTTAACAATATTCTCCCTGCGACTGGGTGCGTTTTCTCCAGGTGCTCCGGTTTCCTCCCACATCCCAAAGATGCGCAGGTTTGTAGGTTACTTGGCTTCTGTAAATTGTCCCTAGTCTGCAGGATCGAACTAGTGTACAGGTGATCGTTGGTCAGCGCAGATTCAGTGCGTCGTAGGGCATGTTTCCACACTGTACTACCCTTGGTTCTTTCCTCTAGTTTGAAGAAATTGAAAACATTTTGACATAAGCATCATGTCAGATGGTCAAAGATTGTTCAAAACTCAATTGGATTGGTTAAAATTCCACAGCTTTTCCATGTGGATATTTTTTCTTTTCTACTGATTAAGTTCCATATGGCTATGTTGCTCAAAGGCCATAAGTTTTGCAAAATAACTATAAAAACACAACCTTCACAAACAGTTAAGGTCCATGATCACTGATCAAATCTCATATTCCCCTGCATATTAAAGGAAGGGTGTGTAAGGAGAACCTGTTTGTCTTCCTTCGTGTGGCGTGCACAGCCTAAAGTTGTAGGACAACTTGTTCTATTTGATCTTCCGTTTGCGCATGTCGTCGATTGCATTAGTCGAAACAGGGCGGACCACATGAAGGTTGCAATCTTCCACCCCTAAGAGAGAACTGCAGATACTGGATAAAATCAAAGGTAGACACAAAATGCTGGAGTAACTCAGTGGGTGAGGCAGCATCTATGGAGAGAAGGAACGGGTGACGTTTCGGGTTGAGACCCTTCTTCAGACTGGGGAAGGGATAAGGAGTGTGCTGTACTGATCAAGGTGCTGTCTTTCAGATGAGATATTAAACTGAATCCTCATTTCCTCTCACAGATGAGTTACCCTAGAATGGTTAAAACACAGAAAGAAATAATTCAGCCTGTTGAATCCATTAGTTCTCCACGTGATACTACAAATGGTCCCACTCCCTTGTTATCACCCCACAACTCTATAGTCCTGCATTTCAAATGAATTAGACAATAGACAATAGGTGCAGGAGTAGGTCCTACGGCCCTTCAAGTCAGCACCGTCATTCAATGTGATCATGGCTGATCATCCACAATCAGTACCCCATTCCTGCCTTCTCGCCATATCCCGACTCCGCTATCTTCAAGAGCCCTATCTAGCACTCTCTTGAAAGTTTCCAGGGAACCGGCCTCCACCGCCCTCTGAGGCAGAGAATTCCACAGACGCACAACTCTGTGTGAAAAAGTGTTTCCTCATCTCAAATGGCCTACCCCTTATTCTTAAACAGTGGCCCCTGGTTCTGGACTCCTCCAACATCAGGAACATGTTTCCTGCCTCTAGCGTGTCCAAATTCTACCTCAACCTATATTTCCACATCCTTATTGATCTGTGGTCCTATATTGTCTAGTCCATCCCATGCAATTCAAATTTTGTTAACAAATTTTCCAAATATTCACTTCTGCCATCAATCCTCCCAGTCCATGGAGTCAGAGTCAACCTGCATGAAAACGGGCCCTTTGGCCCAATTTGTCTATGCCAATCAAGATGCCCTATTTAAGCTAGGTCCATTTGCCCATGTTTGGCCCATATCCCTCTAAGCCTTTTGTATCCATGTACTTGTCCAAATGTTATTGTATCTGCCTCAACTACTTCCTCTGTCGGCTCATTCCATAAACTCACCACCTCTGTATGAAAAAGTTGCCCCTCGGGTTCTTTTAAATCTTCCCCTCTGACATTAAATATATGCCCTCTCTTATTTGCAGACATGCCAAGGTTTTATACAACTGTGATATAATAAGGCAACTTAGTACTCAATTCCCTGATGAAGGTCAGCATGCCAAAAGTCTTCTTCACCATCCTGTCTGAAGAAGGGTTTCTGCCCGAAATGTTGCTTATCTCCTCCATAGATGCTGCTGCACCCGCTGAGTTTCTCCAGCATTTTGTGTACCCTCACCACCCTATCTACCTGCAATGCCACTTTCAGGGATCTATGTACTCTCCAGGGCCCTATTCTGTTCACTTTGAAGGTTGTACCCTGGTTTATTCTCTCAAAACATAACAACTTACTCTTATGTGAATTAACCCTCATTGACCATGCTTCAGACCACATGCAGAGCTAATCAAGATCCCATTATAATTCTAGATTACCATCGTCACTGTCCATACCACCCATTTTAGTCTCACCATCAAAATTATTCATCATGTCTTATACATACTCATGCCTTATACACATTCATCCAAATTGGATCGGTGCTGGCAATGGGCCCAGCACTGTTCCAAGGCACTTCATTTGGTCCCAAACATTTGTCATCTTAAACACTTTTAACATTTCTCATCTTAAAAGATCCTATAATTCTTCAGTAGGTCCCATCTGTAATTACAGTTGTGCAGGCAGACTTCAAGCAAGCAGAAATGTAATACCAGTAGAAAGATCCAAGTACGTCAGCTTTGCAGGAGCTCAGCCAAACTGAAGCCAAGCTGTAGCTGGAGGTTAGTTGAAGGCCATTTGTCCTATTCTGAATGAAGGCACTGCCATTAGTCACAAGAACAGAACATGTGCAGGTTATTAAGGTGGTCTTCCATTTATACTTTAGAAAAGTGCATGCAAATCATCCTAATACAAACATCGTTTGATAAGTAGCATTTTCCAAACAATTAGTTTCTAATTGCAAAAGATCATTAGACTTGCATCAACTGTCCAACATGATGAGCTGGGTAAGAAAAACAATGCACATTATTTTTATTCAAAGTTAATAAAATTGTTTCTTAATCTAGATTGTGAACAATGTAGTAGAGGATGCTGACAACATTTAGAATTTGCTGACAACAAGGAATTGAAATATTGGTGGAGGATGGTCATCAGGGGAACAAGCTATGGGTAAGATGGAAATGACAGATTCCATGTATGGTGCAAAATAAGAACACATGTCCATTGGAGTCTAAGGAGCAAAGGTTAACATTTTGAATCAGTAACGTTTCATCAGAGCTCCTTTAATTTCAGATGAAATGTCATTGATCTGAAAATGTTTCTCTCGCTGCACTGCCCAATGTGGAGTATTTCTGTGGCTGGTTTTATATCCCAGATTTCTGAAATCGGTTTTCTTTTGCTGCATCAAAGGTTAGAGAAGTTGGTAGGGTGGTTGTAGTTAGGTTTAGATTGAGAGTGATATTTTGGGAGTGAAAACTTGACAACAAATTCTAAATTTGGGAAATGGAGTTGTCATACCATTATACGTCAAAGCAAATTGATAGTCCCGATCAATTGTTTAATTGGTCATGCCATTGATGCACAATCAAAAAAGCAAATAAAATCACAAGTAGGGATTTGTAAAAGTACTATTTCCAAGTTTTCCATGCAGAATGAAAAATTACATGGAACCTGATATCCGTAAATATTGATGTATTTTATTTTAAATACATTGTGGATTTGAGTCCCATTTGTTTGGAGCAGATTTCAACTTGATCAACGGCACAGCGACCACCGACACCAACCGTCATAGATACAGGGTATGGGGGTAAAATTAGTTGTATTTCTGCCTATTTGCTGACCCCTGCTGGATACAAACTAGTGCGCATCAGGATCTGTTGACAGTGTATATTTTGCATATTTTCACGCTTCCTTTAATAGACGTTAACGACATCATAGCTATCTTTGTACTGCACTAGAAAACAGTTCAGTCCCAGGATGCTTTTCATGAAGGGACATAAATCGAATAATACACCCACATTAGCAAAGGACAAATGTCTCCCTTAAATTAACCATTTACCAAGCGTCTAGGCAACCAGTAAAGTGCAAGATCCCTCACCCAAGTAAACTGTACTGACCATTGTAATTTTGCACTCATCTTCAAACCAATTCCTCAAAATGAGTTTGAATATTGGTAAGTAAATCAAGCACTAAATTGTACGCTTTAATTAACTTAGATAACATTGGACTATTTCCAGATCAACTATCATTTAAAAGCAAAGATCAACTCCCCATTAAATAAACCCACCTCTCCCAAAAAGAAAATGGCAAATTAATTCTACCTTTTAAAATATCAAATATAGTTGGCTGCATAATGACATGTAAAAATCCCTGGTTTTATGTACTGCTACGTTTATGTATGTTATGTTTTTAGTTCATTTCTGACTAAAACAGTGCGGATAAAAGCAGTGTTACAATGGCAAGCAACCCTGCATTATGCAGCACGATGTACATTGTTGTAAAACATTACAAGAGTCAAGCTACATTCATAAGAATTTCAATTCTAGCTGTATTATCCATCGACTTTTCAACATTTGAACCTCGAGGAATGTAGAATGAAGTTGCATCATTGTTCAAGGCTGTAGATCGAAATCAACCACGGGTTTATTCAATCAGTTAATTGCCAGTGGCAACAGCAATAAAGTAGTCATCAAACTACTGCACGGCAGACATCAGATGAAAGCTGCTTTCACCTTGACATTGCAGCAGAACAACTAGCAAGCTGCTACTACACTGCCATTTTACAATGTAATTTAAATACACTACTGCAGTTTGTGGTGTGGATGCCATTAATGTGCTCAAAATATGTCCAAGGTAGCCCCGAATAGCCACACACCAGCAAGATATGGTATATTGCTTTGAAAGATAACCGATAACCATGAGAAAAATCAAATAACGTGCTTTGCTTCACAAATCTGTATTTTTAAAAAATAGCTGTGCCACAAATGTGATAGAAAAACGTAGACATTTATCCAAATATCTATTTTGGCTTTATATATTTTTTTAAAAATCAGATAAACAGATGCACTGATGAACAACATTCATTTAATTTTCCTCTCCTGTCATTCTCCCTAACACTTATTTACCACCTCCTTCCTTTCTCCACGATGGTTCCATCACAATACAGATTTATGGAGGGGAAGAGTTAAATAACGAACGGAAATCAGATTATCGGTTGATGGGCTCCTGTTGAAATACCTGCAGACAAAAAAACAAACTGAATAGCAACACGTTTACTATAAAATTATTAAAGGCATTGTTTCTATCTTCTCCATAAGTTGCTATTTATGATCCAGTATTTAAATGTGCAACCCTTCTGTAACATTGTGTGGTTGCCCAAATCATAGGATCACAAAATTAGCCTAATTAATTTTCTAATTCTTAATTCCTTTATTAACAAAACAACATTTTCAATGTTAATTTTGATCCCAAATCACATTCTAGAAAAATCCCAAGGGTAGTTTTGCACCCACTCAAATCAAACAAATTTACACCATCCTTTTCCATCTTGAAGGGTATCCTGCAATGAAGGCAAACCTTTCATTGCCCATACTCTGTCAAAATACTTCAAATGTAGGATGCTAAAATGTAAACAAAGAACATATTCTACTTCAACACTGAAGCAGTAACATACAAGCAATCTTCAGTGCACTAGGTGAACAGACTTCAGGAGAAGATTGGATTGCAGATTCCAATATCTATATTGTTACGCACCAGTAAGATTGGTATCTCAGCAAGAGTCAATTTGTGGATAGTCACCATGAATCATTAGTGAACAAAATCAAATAGAACAAGCCAACACCCAGAAAATGAAAATGTAGCATATTTTATTATTTAACAGGCAAAGTATGGCATCTTGACTGAAAATCAACCGTCTTGACATATGTAACCATTTTCAAGAAAAATACAGAACTGTTTCCTTAGTAAATATTTTGCAGAATAAATATTTTTGAATTAAAGGGAGAAATTATCATCTTTGTCACTTGGGAAAATTTGGGAAATATGTTCCATCCATACAACTTACTAAACAGTCATGGGAAAAATTGTCCAAAAATTTGAGGAAGCACGAAAATAAATGTAGCTATTCATATTTATAAATTCAACCATTAAAAATAACATGCAACAATGGGATTCACAGAATACTTAACAAAATTGTCACATTGTCTAGGTTATAATAAAAATGACACCAAATACATCACAAAACTTCATTTTAAAAGTATTGCTTTCATGAGAATGGGTTGTTAAACTACTTGGAAAGTCGTGAATGAAGTCCCCCCCCCCCACCATGGCCGCCAAGCACATCACCTTGAACACGACACAGCTCTTCTTTTTCCCCCGTGAACACATTTGCTTCACCCTTTTCCCATGAAGGAAATTTCTGGCAAATGGCCAAGATAACAAAAGAAATTATGATATTATGTCAGGAGGTTGATTTAGAGTTCTTGAATAAATGTAACCAATTTTTTAAGCCTTCATGTCCAGTAATTAAAGATTTGAGGACATTCAAATACTAAACTCTGGATTGCATGTAAATTATATATTCTTGAAACAATTTGGCAGCTAGCTTTCTTGTCCTGCAATCTACATCAGTCCACATTTATCACTTGCTTTGACTTTACCTCAGGTCTTTCTTCATCAGGACATGCCACAGCAGCATTACCAGTTTTCTCAATTTTTGATAATGGATCAGTACATTCTGATGCTTGCATTACTTTTGAATTACTAATTTCTATCTGCGCTTGCTCTACTTCTTTTTGTTCAGGTTCTTCCGCAGCCAAGATCTCATCATATTTAGCAAATTCCTGTGAGCCTTCAGTATCTTGTTTCAAATTTTCAGTTTCTCCCTGTACATTCAATATGCCTTCTTCCACTGGTTGCACATTTTTCTCAGAATTTGCAACCCGTTTGTTAGATCCTTCACCCTTTTTTCCATCTCTGAAGACCTCCACTCCCAACATTCGTAGGTAATGGAAACGTTCATTCCTAGCGACAAAAGCACGAATTGAGTTCTTTCCCCTCCAGCCACACAATACAATAGGGCACTTTGGACCATCCTTGTTTCTGCAGACAGAATTGTTGAGAAAAGAAAAGGGAAAAGTAATTAGTCGGTCTAAAGGACGTCGTATTTTCCATGTGGTGAGGTTGGGCAGAGGGCAGTGGAGGGAATTACCCCATATTAGTTATTAAATCTATAAAGGGATTATGGTCTGAAGACCTCACCATTTCTAATGATGGGACAGTTGCAATTAAAAGATCAGTAAAAAGGTTCCAACATACTGAAGTAAGAGAAGGTAAGGGGGGGGGGGGGGGGGGAGGAAATAAGCCTTCAGATCCTGAATGGATCATTGGAAGAGGAATGTTTTAGCCAAACAACTTTGACCCTATGCTTCATTTTTATGATAGAAGTTAATTTTGCTTCTAATGACTTGAACAGATTGAACAAAGTCTAAGCCTTCCACATATATCATTGCAGATTTGATCTTCAGTTTTGCCAAAAGCTGGAGATAAGCCCCCATGCTAAATACACTTGAACACAGCAGAGAGAGGAAATACAAATCAGTGTTTCACAGAAAGGTGAATGAGGAAGGAAGAATTTAAAAATAAAAGCTAATAGTCAAAGCAAATAATTTTATGGAAATATATCGAAGCAGGTTAGAAGGTAGAGCAATTTTCCAAGGGATGAAACAAGGAATAAGCTTAATGACAAGCATCAACTGTCTGGAGTTCATATGCACAGGGCCAAATAACTCTAGTAGGACACACAGAAAACAAGCAGCTAAAGTCAGGTAGTAAATTGGAAATAGATCTGGTAGGGTTATAATCAGGAGCAAGGACAAAATGGGACACTGGTGCAGGCAAACGCACGAACTGTGTCATTTGGGATTAATTGTAATCTGTATTATATGGATGTGGGGGAGGGGGAGCGAGAGAGGATGAAGAAACCTGCAAGAACATTAGAAATTTGCACCGCGTTCATTGAGACTGTCAAAGATCACAGCAATGACGGAGTTTTTTTTTGGGGGGGGGAGGGTAGCACACAGGATTATTGATGCAACCTGCCAATATTTCACAGAAGGATGGGAATACAGGAGTGGTGTGTGCCAATTTACATTCTCAATTCATCCACTATTTATGGCAGGCCGATTAGCATTCTGAACCAGCAAAGCAGATTACGACTTCAAATTCCTCCCTTGCAGGTTGTGAATTTCACATTGCAAATGAACAAAATAAGGAAATGTGACAATTATTTTTTAAAATCCAACTGTCACTATTTGTCTTCCAAACAATAAAACCTGTAATTCTGATCATAGTACCTTGACTGTGCCAAGCCACTGGCTCACCGCTCTGTTCTGTACCACCTGAATAACAGGAATAGATGCCAAGCTGCGGTTTATAAACTATAGCTTGGCGTTCTACACAATCATCCCCTCCAAACCCACCACTGTGCTCCATGGCCTTTGCCTCTGAAACTCCCTTTGCAACTGGATCCTTAACATACTCATCAGTAGACCTCAATCAGTACTGATTGGTAATAATATCCCCTCACTGACCAACCAGGCCCTGTGCTTAGACCAAGTCTTGCATTCTTTACACCCACAATTGTGTGGCTCAGCGCACCTCCAATGGCATCTGTAAATTTGCCAACAACCCATTGTAGTTGGCTGAATCACTGGTGATGATGGAGAGATAGAACACCTGGTTGAATAGTCTCACAACATAACTTCTCGCTCAATGTCACTAAGACCAAGAAATTAATCACTGACTTCAGAAAGGAAAGTCAGGAGACCATGTGCCAGTTTTCATTGGTGGGTTGGTGGTGGAGATAGTTAGCAGCTTCAAATTCCTGGGCATTAACATCTCAGTTGATGTGTCCTGGGCCCAACACATAGATGTAATCATGAAAAAGGAGTTTCGTTTAGTTCATTAAGGTACAATTAAAAGCTTTTCCCAGCATCTCTACTTTCTTGGAAGATTATAGAAGTTTAGTATGCCTCCAAATACTCCAATGTAATGTAGAAAGTATCCATATAACCATATAACATATAACAATTACAGGACGGAAACAGGCCATATCGGCCCTTCAAGTCCGTGCCGAACAACTTTTTTCCCTTAGTCCCACCTACCATAACCCTCCATACCCTATGCCTATCCAATTTATTTTTAAATGATACCAACGAACCTGCCGCCACCACTTCCACTGGAAGCTCATTCCACACCGCTACCACTCTCTGAGTAAAGAAGTTCCCCCCCATGTTACCCCTAAACTTCTGTCCCTTAATTCTAAATGTCCTCTTGTTTGAATCTTCCCTATTCTCAAAGGGAAAAGCTTGTCCACATCAACTCTGTCTATCCCTCTCATCATTTTAAAGACCTCGATCAAGTCCCCCCTTAACCTTCTGCGCTCCAGAGAATAAAGACCTAACTTATTCAACCTATCTCTATAACTTAGCTGTTGAAACCCAGGCAACATTCTAGTAAATCTCCTCTGTACCCTCTCTATTTTGTTGACATCCTTCCTATAATTGGGCGACCAAAATTGTACACCATACTCCAGATTTGGTCTCACCAATGCCTTGTACAATTGTAACATTACATCCCAGCTTCTATACTCAATGCTCTGATTTATAAAGGCTAGCATACCAAAAGCTTTCTTTACCACCCTATCTATATGAGATTCCACCTTCAAGGAACTATGCACGGTTATTCCCAGATCCCTCTGTTCAACTGTATTCTTCAATTCCCTACCATTCACCATGTACATCCTATTTTGATTTGTTCTGCCAAGGTGTAGCACCTCACATTTTTCAACATTAAACTCCATCTGCCATCTTTCAGCCCATTTTTCCAACTGGCCTAAATCACTCTGTAGACTTTGGAAATCCTCTTCATTATCCACAACGCCCCCTATCTTGGTATCATCTGCATACTTACTAATCCAATTTACCACCCCTTCATCCAGATCATTTATGTACATGACAAACAACAAAGGACCCAACACAATCCCAATTGGTTGCATCATGGCCTAGTATGGCAATCCCAACACACAGTAATGCCATACGTTGCAGAGACTGGTGGACTCAGCCCAGTCCATCATGGGCATAGCCTCCCCTCAACTGAAAGCATCTATGAGGCACTGGCTCAAGGAGTGGCACCTACCACCAAGGAATCCGAGGAAAGACATTCTTGCCATAGAGGGAGTACAGAGAAGGTTCACCAGACTGATTACTGGGATGGCAGGACTTCCATATGAAGAAAGACTGGATAGACTCAGCTTGTACTCGCTGGAATTTAGGAGATTGAGCGGGGATCTTATAGAGACGTACAAAATTCTTAAGAGGTTGGACAGGGTAGATGCAGGAAGATTGGTCCCGATGTTGGGGAACTCCAGAACAAGGGGTCACAGTTTAAAGATAAAGGGGAAGTCTTTTCGGACCAAGATGAGATGATCATTTTTCACACAGAGAGTGGGGAGTCTCTGGAATTCTCTGCCACAGAAGGTAGTTGAGGCTAGTTCATTGGCTATATTTAAGAGGGAGTTAGATGTGGCCCTTGTGGCTAAAGGGATCAGGGGGTATGGAGAGAAGGCAGGTACAGGATATTGAGTTGGATGATCAGCCATGATTATATTGAATGGCGGTGCAGGCTCGAAGGGCCGAATGGCCTACTCCTGCACCTATTTTCCATGATTCTATGATCCCCTCCATCCAGGCATGCCTTCTTCTCACCGCTACCATTGGATAGGTGGTCCGGATGCCATCCATTCTATATCACCAGATTCAGGAAACACAATAGTGGAACACTACAACCCACCTCTTGCACTACCATGAACCTGTTTGTTTTCTAATTATCCTTTTGCACTGATGCCTTTTTTGGTACAATCAGACTTCTTTTTGAACTTGTTTAATTTTTGTATTTGTTTTGTGTTTCAATGAGTCTAGGTGCCATACTTGTACATATGACAATAAACAGTATTAGAGGAGAATTCGAACATATCAAAAGGTATATAACTTAGTTCCAATAAGAAAATAAACTTACAAAGGATTGGGGTCATATTTCAGCACAATGCTTCCCATACCTGTTTTATAAAACAAATAAAGTTACTTGATTATTTGTATATTTACTGGCACATATTAATTCCATTAGGTTACATTTTCTTTTTGATATTTAGCATCAATAAGCATTGTGTCAAATCTTAATGCATTGGCTTGCATTGCTACTATAAAACCATTCAGTGATATAAAATGTAATAAGCTGGTGAGAGACAGAAGATAAAAGCAGCAGCATTCTGCAAACGTGCTAAATTTCCATCAGCAGGTCTTAGATTCTGTGACAATAATTCACTAGCACATCTGCTTCCCTTACTGCATACAATTTTATTCCATTCCAAGAATTTAGCAGCACGGTAAACTTCCTTATTGTGAGTGAATATAATTAAACACTTGACATTTTCCCCTCAGTAAGCGTCTAATTTTATATACATTGCTGAGAAACACTGATGCATGGTGCTTGACTGAGATTCACCATCATTTAATGTAGCAAAACCATTTTAACAAAAGTGCTGGAGTAACTCAGCGGGTGCAGCAGCACCGATGGAGCGAAGGAAATAGGCAATGTTTCGTACCGAAACCCTTCTTCAGACTGCAGGAAGAAGAAAGGAAGAGGAGCCGCCAGAGGGCTGAGGGACAGCTGAGAAGGGGGGGGGGGGGGGGGAGACAGTGAGGGCTACCTGAAATTGGAGGTCAATGTTCATGCCACTGGGGTATAAACTGCCCAAGTGAAATATGAGGTGCTGCTCCTCCAATTTCCAGTGGTCCCCACTCTGGCCATGGAGGAGGCCCAGGACAGAAAGGTCGGAATGGGAGGGGGTTGAAGTGTTGAGCCACCGGGATCAGGGTGGTTATTGCGGACCGAGAGGAGGTGTTTGCCGAAGCTATCGCCAAGCCTACGCTTGGTCTCACCGATGTAGATCGGCTGTCACCTAGAGCAGATCCTGGGCCTCCTCCATGGCCAGAGTGAGGACCACCGGAAATTGGAGGAGTAGCACCTCATATTTTGCTTGGGCAGTTTATACCCCAGCTGCATGAACACTGACTTCTCCAATTTCAGGTCGCCCTCACCGTCTCCTCCCCTCCTCAGCTCTCCCTCAGCCCTCTGGCTCCTCCACCTCCTCCTTTCTTCTTCCCGTGTGCCCCCCCCCCCCCCCCCCACCATCAGTCTGAAGAAGGGTTTTGGCCCGAAACATTGTCTATTTACTTCGCTCCATTGATGCTGCTGCACCCGCTGAGTTTCTCCAGCACTTTTGTCTACCTTCCATTTTCCAGCATCTGCAGTTCCTTCTTTAACAATCTCGGATGGATTTCTCGTCCATTGAAATCAATGGAGAACAGATGTTAGGGACTTGGTGTTAAGTGGTAACGTTTCAGTTTTTTTTTTTTTAAATGGTTACTCAAATGCTTTCATATTTCTTTGAACATTTAAAGATAGAAAATTAACATTAAGCAAATAGCAAATGTCAGAAACAATCAGATCTTGACAACAGCCAAGCTCAAGACCATGGAGGGTTGTTTATGACACTGTCTGTGCTTTCTGTACTTCCGTTTCCCAGATGGCATAGTTGACTTGGAGAGCCTCATTACCAAGGTACATTCCTGCTTCTGTCAGCAGCTTCCTGCCCTGGGAACTGCATGGGGATACATTTGAAACAGTTTTGTAGGACAATAGTGAACACAGTTGGCTTGCAAGTAACTGTATATTCCGTAAGATGCAAGCAGTGGGCCATATCACGTTTTAGCTAATTGTCGCCTACAACATACAAGTAATGCAAAAACAAAAATACAAACAGCAGCAAAACCATACCCATTCACTTATTTCTTTCATATGTAACCAGAACAATTATTTATAATCTTAAATAAATGCCCTCTCACTCAGACAAGTTGGAAATAAAACATACTCAGCTTCTTGGCCTGCTTTTGAGGATCACTTGTAAGTTTACCGATGAATGGATTTTCTTGTGTCAACAGTACCATAACATCTTCAACTGAGATCTCAATGATTCTTCCATTAATGTATGGATTTATAGTGTAAATACCCTGAAGAAACAAAAGTCAAGTTTAGCTCTTCTTACTCAAAATGTATTTATACAGGTTTTCCTTTGTATCATACAACACTCTGAACAATGGAAGTCAGAGCTACACAAGGTAGGTTGCGGATGGCAACAGAATTTATGCTTCAAAATCCAATCACATTATAAAAAGTAGTTTTCCAAAGTCCACCTACAAAAGATTAAAACAAACAGGATGGAAAAAATATGCAAATGCATATGAGATGCAAATGTCAGCTTCAGGAGCAACAAAGCTGAAGTAAAACTTGAAGCTACAAATTGGACAGTTGAAATCTCAATTATGGTTTTGGTCATGTGATGCCATTGTGCTGAAAATTAAGTGGAACTAACATCCTCTATCTGACCAGCTAAACTGCAGGCAAAACTGAACTTGTTACAAATTGATCAATTGTCAATTTGTACGTCAATTATCAATTTGTCAGTAACTTGCGAGTCAGGGACACATAGTAACATAACGTTCTCAATAGTGCAATTCAAACATGTAACAACATAAAATGAAGGTGATAGTGTCAATGTTTGAATGCATTCAAATTGGAACTCATGGCCTTCCGAAAACTGAATACTCATTGATGACTCGCTGGCATGGTCTCCTTGAAACCTTGATGATCAGTTTGAATCTTCCTTACACAGGAACTTTCCTTGCCAGAAATTGAGCAATCTCTGCCCATGTCCCGCCACGTTTATGTTCACAGTAAAAAATCTATACACAAATGCAAAACTTGGCTAGAATCCAAGTAGCATTATAGGATTTAATCAGACACCACAGAAAAAGCAGGCAAGAGTTGTGCTTTGAGACATCTAACAATATTACCACTATCGTTAATTTAAATTCAGCAAGCATTGTAATTTCTTGGAATAGACTGTAAACTTGAAGTATCAAAAGACAATTTTAGTCATACAATATTTATTTTTCCAAAGATCCTACGTCATTTTTTTGTTTAAAGTACATATTGAATAAATTTAGAAGGGTAGATGGTAGGCTTATAGGTATACCAACAAGGCAATTAATGTAATGTTCGAGGCAATTACAACACAATCATAACACCATTTACAGGTATTGCAAAGATTGGTTACAGAGATGGTGAAATTGTACACAAGTACACACCTAATTTTTAATTATTTGCAAATTTTAGGAAAGTATAAAAACATAATTTAAAACCTAACTGTATTGATAATAAACTACAAGCTAATTATTTATATTTTATTATTTATTTAATTCTTTATTTCAAATAGAGTAAAAGAATAAAAAGCAAGTGTGAAACAGCATACAAAAAACAAAACAAGAATATTTATAGTGTCATAAACAGTGTCTATAAATAAATGAACCTGTGTCTGAAAAGGAGCAGGAAGAAGCCAAAGCATATTAATTCCAACCTCCTATTCACCTGCTTAGAATTATCTTATACAAATTTTGC
The DNA here is from genome assembly GCA_963514005.1 of Raja brachyura. Next base: position 73,101,317 of record OY740782.1, read on the forward strand.
AGCTATATGTACACCAGCAGCTATATGTACACCAAATTATTTACATTTATACACTAATCAAATATTTACAAAGCCATACAAAAAAGAGTGAAAAAAAGAAAAAATAAAATAAAAAACCCTTATACTATACAGTATCACTTAGTCATATATACAACCCATCACCCTATAATCACCCTTCCCAATACAATCAGTATAACAAATATCCCACTCAATCACCTATTCTCATCCTAATATCCTTTAAAAAAAGTATTTTTGGACATCTTTTTAAACTGAATTATGTTTGTGCTAAGGTTTATCTCCTGTTCCAGACCATTCCACAAATTCACCCCACAGATTGCTATGCACATACTTTTAGGAGTTGTTCTGACATTGAGTTTTTTTTAAATTATGTTCCCCTCTCAAATTATACCCACCTGTCTTTCCATAAACTGTTTTTGTATATTTCCTGGAAGTAAATTATTTCTTGCTTTGTACATGATTTGTGCAGTCTTAAATTTAACCAGATCGGTGAACTTCAGTGTATGTGACTTTAAGAATAATAAATTGGTATGTTGAAGATATCCAACGTTATTGGTGATTCTTATTGCTCTTTTTTGTAATGCACATAACGGCTGCAGATTGGCTTTGTAGGTGTTACCCCATATCTCCATACAGTAACTCAAATATGGCAATATGAGTGTTTTGTACAGAGTGTGTAATGATTTGTGGCCCAGAATGCGTCTTGATTTTCCCAATATTGCTTTGACGTGGTTTATATGTGGTTTCCAGCAGATTTTGTGGTCTAAGATCACATCAAGAAATTTATTTTCATATACTCTTTCGATACTTATGTTATCTATTTTCAATTGTACTTGAGGGTATAATGTTTCAATGTTATAGTTGTTATTTACAGGTTAAAAAAAATCTAAAATAGCAATATTATCACAGAAATGTTAAAACATGACAAATTAACAATACCTCTTGTGCCAATCTGAAGGCACAGCCAAACTCCTCCCCATCATTATTGCGACTCAAAACTTTAATTCCAGTGTTGATCACCTAGCAAAAAATCACAGCATGCTTAACATTACAAATTAAATGCTCACTTAAGAATGCAAAAGCATGCATGTAGATATTATGTGGGGAAAACAGAAAGTTGTTTGAATTTTAAACCTTTAGATGCCAAAGAAAACATGAAAAATGAACTCATCAGGAATAGTATTAGCCATAAAGTCCAAGAAACCTCAAGGGCGAAGGTGAACAGCCAGAAGTGGTCGTGCATGTTGACACAAATGATGCTGGAAAGAAGGGGATGAATATTTTGAAGCGGGACTTCAGAGAGCTCGGAAAAATGCTGAAAAGCAGGACTTCCAGGGTTGTTATCTCCGGTTTGCTTCCAGTTCCTCGTGCTGGCGAGAGCAGGAACAGGGAGATATGGGACCTGAATGTGTGGCTGAGGAACTGGTGCAGGGGGCAGGGATTTAGATTCTTAGATCACTGGGATCTGTTTTGGAGTAAGGGGGAACTGTACAAAAGGGACGGATTGCATCTTAACAAGTGGGGGACCAGCATTCTGGCCGGCAGGTTTGCCACTGCTACACGGATGGTTTTAAACTGAATAAGGGGGGTGGGGTGTCAAATGGGATAGCCGAGGACGGAGTTAAAGGGAAAGAGAGTAAAGGGATGGTTAATTACCCCAGAATTAACGGGAAAGAAAGCTCACAAAGGGATAGGAGAGTATGGCCAAGTGTAATAGGGATCGATATGAAAGGGGCCACTTGTCAACATAATTGTATAAGGAGTAAGAGTGTTGTAAAAACAAGCCTGAAGGCTTTGTGTCTCAATGCGAGGAGCATTCATATAAACCATATAACAATTACAGCACGGAAACAGGCCATCTCGGCCCTTCAAGTCCGTGCCGAACAACTTTTTTCCCTTAGTCCCACCTGCATGCACTCATACCATAACCCTCCATACCCTTCTCATCCATATGCCTATCCAATTTATTTTTAAATGATACCAACGAACCTGCCGCCACCACTTCCACTGGAAGCTCATTCCACACCGCTACCACTCTCTGAGTAAAGAAGTTCCCCCTCATGTTACCCCAAAACTTCTGTCCCTTAATTCTAAAGTCATGTCCTCTTGTTTAAATCTTCCCTATTCTCAAAGGGAAAAGCTTGTCCACATCTCATCATTTTAAAGACCTCTATCAAGTCCCCCCTTAACCTTCTGCGCTCCAGAGAATAAAGACCTAACTTATTCAACCTATCTCTATAACTTAGCTGTTGAAACCCAGGCAACATTCTAGTAAATCTCCTCTGTACCCTCTCTATTTTGTTGACATCCTTCCTATAATTGGGCGACCAAAATTGTACACCATACTCCAGATTTGGTCTCACCAATGCCTTGTACAATTTTAACATTACATCCCAGCTTCTATACTCAATGCTCTGATTTATAAAGGCTAGCATACCAAAAGCTTTCTTTACCACCCTATCTATATGAGATTCCACCTTCAAGGAACTATGCACGGTTATTCCCAGATCCCTCTGTTCAACTGTATTCTTCAATTCCCTACCATTTACCATGTAAATTCGGAATAAGGTGAATGAGTTGAAGGTGCAGATAGCGATTAATGACTATGCTATAGTTGGGATCATGGAGACATGGCTCCAGGGTGACCAAGGCTGGGAGCTGAACATCCAGTGATATTCAATATTCAGGAGGGATAGACGAAAAGGAGGTGGGGTAGCGTTGCTGGTGAGAGAGGAGATTAATGCAATAGAAAGGAAGGACATTAGCGTGGAGGATGTGGAATCAATATGGGTAGAGCTGCAAAACTCTAAGAGGCAGAAAACGCTAGTGGGAGCTGTGTACAGGCCACCTAACAGTAGTATTGGAGTTGGGGATGGCATCAAACAGGAAATTAGAAATGCGTGCAACAAGGGTAACACGGTTATAATGGGTGAATTCAATCTGCATGTAGATTGGATGAATCAAAATGGCAGGGGTGCTGAGGAAGAGGATTTCTTGGAATGTATGCGGGATAGTTTTCTCAACCAACATGTGGAGGAACCAACGAGAGAGCAGGCTATTCTAGACTGGGTATTGAGTAATGAGGAAGGGTTAGTTAGCAGTCTTGTTGTGCATGGCCCCTTGGGCAAGAGTGACCATAATATGGTTGAGTTCTTCATTAGGATGGAGAGTGACAAAATTAAGTCAGAAACAAGGGTTCTGAACTTGAACAAAGGTAACTTTGAAGGTATGAGATGTGAATTGGCCAAGATAGACTGGCAGGTGATTTTTAAAGGGTTGACAGTGGATGTGCAATGGAAGGTATTTAAAGACTGCATAGATGAAGTACAAAAATTGTTCATACCAGTTTGGCAAAAGAATAAATCGGGGAAGGTGGTGCATCCATGGATAACAAGGGAAATCAGGGATAGTATTAAAACAAAAGATGAGGCATACAAATTTGCCAGAAAAAGCAGCCTACCGGAGGACTGGGAGAAATTCAGAATCCAGCAGAGGAGGACAAAGGGCTTAATTAGGAAAGGGAAAATAGATTATGAAAGGAAACTGGCAGGGAACATAAAAACTGACTGCAAAAGTTTTTATAGATATGTGAAGAGAAAGAGACTAGTTAAAACAAATGTTGGTCCCTTGCAGTCAGAAACAGGTGAATTGATCATGGGGAACAAGGGCATGGCAGACCAATTGAATAACTACTTTGGTTCTGTCTTCACTAAGGAAGACATAAATAATCTGCCGGAAATAGCAGTGGAACGGGGGTCAAATAAGATGGAGGAACTGAGTGAAATCCAGGTTAGCCGGGAGGTGGTGTTGGGTAAATTGAACGGATTGAAGGCTGATAAATCCCCAGGGCCAGATAGTCTGCATCCCAGAGTACTAAAGGAATTGGCCCTAGAAATCGTGGATGCATTCGTGATCATTTTCTAATGCTCTATAGATTCAGGATCAGTTTATGGATTGGAGGGTAGCTAATGTTATCGCACTTTTAAAGAAAGGCAGGAGAGAGAAAACAGGGAATTATAGACTAGTTAGCCTGACATCGATGGTGGGAAAGATGCTGGAGTCACCATAAAAGATGAAATTGCGGCACATTTGGATAGCAGTAACAGGATCAGTCTGAGTCAGCATGGATTTTCGAAGGGGAAAGCATGCTCGACTAATCTTCTGGCATTTTTTGTGGATGTAACTAGGAAAATGGACAAGGGAGAGCCAGTGGATGTAGTGTGCCTGGACTTTCAGAAAACATTTGATAAGGTCCCACATGGGAGAGTAGTGGGCAAAATTAGGGCACATTGTATTGGGGGTAGAGTGCTGACATGGATAGAAAATTGGTTGGCAGACAGGAAACAAAGAGTAGGGATTAACGGGTCCCTTTCAGATTGGCAGGCAGTAACTAGTGGGGTACCGCAAGGCTCGGTGATGGGACTGCAGCTATTTACAATATATATTAATGATTTAGATGTAACATTAGCAAATTTGCAGATGACACAAAGCTGTTAGTCTGTGGAATTCTCTGCCTCAGAGGGCGGTGGAGGCCAGTTCTCAGGATACTTTCAAGAGAGCTAGATACGGCTCTTAAAGATAGCCGAGTCAGGGGATATGGGGAGAATGCAGGAACGGGGTATTGATTGTGGATGATCAGCCATGATCACATTGAATGGTGGTGCTGGCTCGACAGGCCGAATGGCCTACTCCTGCACCCATTGCCTCTTGTCTTGGGCACCATGTTATAGGAAAGATGATGTCAAGCTGGAATGACTTGGAACTCTGGGTCCAGAGAAGATTTATATTGTCAGGGGTCTGAGCTATAGGGAGAGGTTGAGTAGGCTGGACTATTCCTTGGAGGATGAGGGGTAATCTTATTGAGGTGAATAAAATCATGAGGAATAGATCGGATAGAATCGAGGACCAGAGGACATAGGTTTAAGGTGAAGGGGAAAAGATTTTAATAGGAATCTGAGGGGTAACCTTTTCACACAAAGGGTGGTGGGTGTACAGAACAAGCTGCAGAGGAGGTAGTTGAGGCAGGGACTATCCCAACATTTAAGAAACAGTTAGACAGGTACATGGTTAGGACAAGTTTGGAAAGATATGGACCAAACGTGGGCAGGTGACACTAGTGTAGCTTAGACATGTTGGCTGGTATGGCCAAGTTGGGTTTGTTTGCACACTGTATCACTCTGTGACTCGAGAGCGGTTACCGGGTACACAGAGATATCGTGCTTTGTTGGCTGAGGCATAGAATAAAGAGCACAGAGGTTATAATAAACTTGAAGATGTTTGCATTTTAATCAGAGGAGAAATGTGTTGGGCTACAGTTACATTTTCTTTTTAAACAAACAAGGTTTTGAGATTTAATTAAGATTTATAAAATTAAAATTGAATAAATAAACTAATTTTCCTTCAGGAGAGGTCAATGGTACAGGCCATGGATTTAAGGCAATTAACAGAAGAATTAGAATGGACAAGAATAATTTAGTTTTATTCTAGGTGGCAGGGAGAGACTTGGAACTCTGTCAGGCAGCAAGAAAAACCATGTCATCTCTGGGTGCCTGCTCTACCACCCACCAAATGGAGCTCAGGGACCGGCAGACATTGACGCAGAGACAACAACCTGGTTGCTTAGCACCCGGCTTGAGATCTAACTATTCCTTTGGTTTATGTTTAATTCGCAAGAAGAAGAATAAGATTTAATGAGCACTTTAGTGCTATGTATGTTAAAAGTCATGGGGGAGGATTAGACAAGTGTTTCCATTAGTAAGGGTTCCAGGAACCAAATGGCTATTTTTAACTGTAAATTTGCAAGATTTAATTTGATAATTTTAGGCTTACATTTATAATTTATTTATTACATCATCTAAAATGGGCTTTAAACTAATAACAGAGTCAGATTCTGGAGGTGTTGGAAATCTGAAACAAAGATCAGGCAGCTTGATCTGGAAAATTAACACCATCTTTCTTTCCACAGATGCCATCTGACTTGCTGATTGATTCCAGCAATTTATTTTGTTTTTAGTCTTAAAATAATTCCAGTCGAACATCACATACCAGACAAATGAAGACACTAAAAACAGAATTGTGCTATGGCAAACTAAAGTATTCAATGATTTTCAAAGGCTACCAGTGCAATGCAAGCTGAATTTTATAGTAGACTGGAAAATTTGCAAACAAACCTTCATTCTTTCACTGTTATGATGAAGCACATTTCTCAATTCCTTGGAAACCATATACAGATGACGCTTCTTCCCCTCATGTGTCCTTGTGAAGACATTAATCTTTGGAAATGATGGATCCATTTGATAAAAATTCCTTAAAAATCACATTGACAAATATATGTTTATATTTTGCTCAAAATAGATAGTCTATCAGGGCACCAGCACATAAAACAAACCTATCCATGGCTCACTCAAATCACTTTGTGCAAAATTGAAATAGATAATTATACCTCAGTATGTTTAGTTAGCTATGCCTATCCTGCTGATTAAGTTCACTTCAGAAGGACCGCAGACAGAATATACTGAAATTCAAAAGCTGTCCAAAAGATCTTTGGATTTTGGGTGAAAATAATTCCAGACTTTCACTTTCCTTTTGTGGGGACATTCTTCCCAATCTTACTCTTGAATGTCCTGGCTCAACAATCAGCACCTCGTGTGTAGAGAATGAGTTACATGGTCGTAGGTATGTTACAAAACTTACCTTTAGCGGTGCTGGAGTTCTGCCGTTGGCCGTGTGCGCGACTTTGGTGCCTTTAAGGGGGGGGGGCGGGGTTGAAATGCGGTTTTCCCCTTGCAATCCGGAGCTTTATTTTCTTGGAGTGCGATCTAGTTTTGGAGATTCGTACCGACAGCCGGTAAGTCCGTTTTTTTAAATAAATGGTCCGACTATTTAATTGCTGTAGTGAACTAAAAATTAGCTCCCAATGTCGTGAACGCCGACAACGGGGACCGATTTTACGTAGGGGACAGGTAAGTGAAAGCTGTTTATTTTTTCATATAAACTTGCTTTTTTAAGGGGACTTTAATCAATATTTCATGTTGCGAAACGGTGATTTAGCCCCCATATGAACTGTCAGAATTTTTCCTGCTGATATGGGGTTTAAATTCACCGCAACTACAACGTTCCAATACAGCGCGTTCCAGAAAATCCCACTCGCAAGCTGTTTAAAATGCCCATTAATTTGCAGGCATTAAACACTGAATTCCTTCAATTTGGCCTATAAATTAATGACAATTAGATTTAAAAATCATGTTTTATTGTGAATTATTGTGTGACTGTTAATTGGACACTTAGGCTTTAAATTTTTTTAATTTTTTTTCTTAAGAAATTGATAAATGTTTAGATCTAGCAATTGAATTTTGTAATTGGCTACAATTGGGTAACTAACTAATTATATGCTTTCATTTCAGGTCATCCAAGTAAGATTGTTTCATATTTGTTTCAGAATACTTCAATCTATAATAACTGAAAATTTGTTTCAGTTCTCTTAAATTTTAAGGAAGTTATGGGCTTTTGACTGTCCTCGATCACAACTTTTGCGACCAGTCAATAGAAAAGCAATAGGAAGCAAGTTGCTAATTTCCGAGTATGAAAATGGCCCTAACTTTTTTAATACTGAAAATATGAAAGTGAATTAGGTGTCAAATTAAACTTATTTTTATGCTTTATCTGATGGGATAAATTGCAGACTTGATTTTTAAAATCTCAAAATTTTGTAACATTGCTACATGGTCGTAAGGAAGTTACATGCTAAGGTTTTACAACAGCTGGGTAGTCAGCAATTATTAATGATATAGATATGGTAACATTTAAATCCAAATTCTGGGTTTGCAATATTGGTTTTTTTTTCTCTCTTCTTCCCAAACTGCCCCTGTTCCAGCAACTCTGCCCTTCACCCACTTCCACAGTAGTCATAATCTTGCACTGCTGCTGCAAACACCATATGCTATCAAGAAAGTCAAAGAGTGATTTCTTCCCAAGATGAATCAAAGGAATTTGAAAGTCTCACTCTTCAGTGCCTCCCCTCCACATCTCTCCAAAAGATTGATCCATGTGTGTGGTCAAGCCAAATGAAGCAAAGGTGAGAAAATAGGTTGATAACTAGATTGGGAATGATCTAAGTGAGCTGTGAAGTGGATTCAACAGGTGTTAAGTCTAGGCCTAACCCCCCCCCCCCCCCCAGTAGTCCAATGCATTACAGATCACATTTCAAAAGTAAAATACCGAGAATGGTGCAAATACATAACCAAAAAAAAAAATCAAATAGGCAGGTCAGGTGGCAACTATGGAGAGAGAAACAGTTAACTTTTCACTTTGATGGCCTTTCACCAAAACATCAATTTATTTTTGACATATACCAGTTGAAAGTGAATGAGATGGACAAAAGAATTCAAAGTGAACCTAAACAAAATAATATAATCACTGGCCATACCCACTCTTCTCAGTAAAACAGGACTACAATTTTCAAAAGATTCTTACTGTATTGGGAGAAATATTGGATCATCTTCATTCAGAAAGACAAATGGATCTTCTTTGAAACCAAATAATTTCATTTTCTTTGATGGTGGTGGACTGGTTAAAAATTAAAAGAAATCACACAGGAATTACACTGAAATATTTATTAAAAATCTGCATTTTTTATATCCGTTTATTCCTTTGACCGTGAACAAAGAATCACTTTTCAATCCTTTTAAATAGATTAAATATGGCTGCAGACTCAAATAGCAATGGAGTTAAAAATATTTCAAAACAAGAAGTTATAAATGCAAACGTGGAAGCATTACCTGAAATATATTCTGAAACAAGCCACTGCACAAAGGTGCAGCTAAAGAAATTCACCCTAAGTTTTATTAACACTGCAAATGTTTCTGTGATTTGCCTCTGCAAATTTGGTAAAGTTGACAAGTTAGCTCAGATTGAAAGGGCACAATATCACATAATTCTACGTCAGTGCAAATGTTGCCCAGTGCTTAAAAGGTTCCAAATACTGTGCGATGTTTACTCTAATGAATATTTTAGAACAAAATGCTTGATAAATTCCATGCACCAGTGTATAACTTACCAAAAAATACTCTCCTTATTGTCCAATGATTCTTCACCATCAGTTATTTTAGTTTCATCCACTGCTGCAGATTTTTCATCAGCACCTTCAGCTGAAGGATTAACCATTTCTGCTTTGTGTCGCAACTGAATAAAAACAAAAACATGTTAGATAAGCATGCAGATTTCCTGAGTCACTCTTCCGACTTCCTCCAAAATGCCTGAGGAATTCATCATGAGCAGCAACCCAACTTTTCCGTATACATATTCCACCTCTTTCCTCTTACCAATCTTATTTATTTTTAAATACGATCCTTTAAAAAAACAATCATTCGCTCTCACTGGCTGTCATCATGCTTCACAAGCCTCATCATCACTCATAATATATCAGATAACATGCTTCTCTACTAAGTCATCTCTCATTGGGCTTCAATGCACAACTCATCTCTGGTCCAGTCTTTCCAAATGGCATTTCAGAATCAGCTGGAATTGATGAGTTCCCTACTTTAAAATATCGATCTACTCTATATCTATTCCCAATTACACGTACGAGGAGCTCTTGGATTGCTGTCACTAATAATGTATTCATGTCACTTCCTTTCCCGGCCTTGGCTTACTGGGCAATTAAAACATATATCTATTACCCACTCCACCTCAAACATACAAAATTAATCCTGCAACTTTGTTGTTTTTTTCATTTATCCTCGTTTATTTGACACTTATTTTGTTTGCAACCCACTTCCTACTCTCTCAACCTTATTCCAACTAATTTACTGACCACCTGACTGCTTTTCACAGCCAATGTCAGCAGATTTTGCAAAAGGTTCTCTCCCCTCAAATACTGCTTCCCCTCTGCTTCAAAGTGCAGTCATCACTGTATTTTTCAAAACCAAAATTTATAACTTCTACCCTGTCAGCCATCATCAAACTACAAATGTTTTCTTCTTCATGTCCTCAGATCAGCACCCACATTATTAAGAACCACTTGTATGAATCGCTCCAATCCAAATTCCACCATTCTTTGCAATTCAAACAACTGCGATCATACCAAGAGCAAATATCGTGACACAAGTAATGAATCCCACTTCGTACTTCTTAACCTGCAAGTAACATCTTAAACATTGGACACAGCGTTCTAGTCCAACACTTCTCAATCTTGTCGGTGACTGGGAACATGCTCATAAGGGTCAATTCCATTCTAATCAGCTGCGGCCAGTTGATCATCAATAACATTACAGGGGATGTTGCTAAAGATCAATTTTTGGTTCCTATCATCCAATCATATGCTGTCCCAAGCCACCATCATCGAAAAGTAGTGTAAATTTCCACATACATTGTTTAAGAAATATCTGAAGATGCTGAAAAAAAAAAATCGACGGTCGACAAAAATGCTGGAGAAACTGAGCGGGAGAGGCATCTATGGAGCAAAGGAATAGGTGAAAACGTCACCTATTCCTTCTCTCCATAGATGCTGCCTCACACGTTGAGTTTCTCAAGCATTTTTGTCTACCTTCCATGTACATTGTGATGATCAACTACCTCACTGTCACTTCTCTTGAACTTTCTACCAACTCCAAACTTCCCATGTGCTTGTCTAACAGGTAACAATGATTGATTGAAAGTTTCCTCCAATTTGGAACATTGGAAAATTGTAACTATAACTTACTGCAAAACATTTTGTCCAACAATGTTGGATTTTAGTGCATCAGTATAAGCTCGACTAGAGTTATGGAAAAAAAATGGCCTCCAAGATTAACTAAGCGATAACAGTTACCTTCGGTACCCTCTTGTTCCATGGCATTGGCGCCCTTTTCTCCAGAACAGCTACAAAGAAGCCCCCAGTATTCTGATGATGAGGTAGAATCCTAATGCTACCAGAAAATTGAATTATTGGATAAGTGAAATTTGAATCTTGCTCCACGATTTATTTCATGTAAGCCAATGATTATGCAAAACCTATCAAAGCTCTTGCTAATACTTAAACATACAAACATCAACTGCATATGATCTTCACGTGATCAAAATGTCAATCAAGTAGAAAGGAACCATGGAGTTTTAGATATTCTGTCTGACAAAAACATTTCACTCACTTGTCTAATTTTAATTTTCTTCAACATGGCAATGCATGCCAAAATCTAATTCAAGCATTTACAGCAAAATTTTACATTTTTGGCAAACTCAAGACCAGGGTAATGTTTTAATGTGTGATTTTTAGCTTAACAGAAATTAGCTAACAGCATGAACAGTTTTAGGTACGTGATTCAAAAGTGTTTTAAAATTGTTGATTCCATATAGTGCCATATTTCAAATTAGTCTTATTTATTAATTAATGCACTGCTACATCATATTCATTTTAAACCAATGACAAGCTGGATGAAAACCCCTTGTTAATTTTTGTACTGTGATTGAGGCTTTTGCTAATCATGGACATGGCCAAGGTTAGTTCCAAGCTAGTTTCAATACATGAATTACATCCTACTTAGATATTATTATTTCAATGTTATAATTTTACTTGCACGTTTAAATATTGTATAAATTGTACTTGCAGTATTGTAAGAACTTGCCACAACTAACCATCGTTCCAAATTCATTATTTTGAGCTTTTGAGGGTCTTTGATTGGGAACATTGTAGGGCGGATCTGGGTGTGTTTGTTCTCTGGCACGTCTGACCACTCAGCATACCAATGACCTTCTCTTGTCATTACCTGAGAGCAAATAGATTTTATGAGCATACAATCGAAGAAACAACTCTCAATGTGTGAACCAGTACAAAATAAAACAAAAACAATGCCTCCATGCTCCTCATTTTCACGTTGCCCCACCACCAATTCTGTCTCCCAATACCCCACTACCAACGTGGTGAAAGAACATTAAGAATAAGCATGTACCAGTCAATCGAGAATGGAGTTCAAATGGAATCCTTCTCATCAGTGGCATATTTAGAAGACACTAGCTTCCAATATTCACTGAACTTTAATGACCACAAAGCTTTCACAGCTTACATAAAGATACCATATTGTTTTAACACATCTTGAATAGGGAAGGAAAGATTCCCAGCTCTGTAGATCTACCTTCCATGTTGTTAAACCAGGCATTCGCTTCAATCCTGGCAATTCAGATGAAACATCAATCAACTCCAGAGTCCCTATAACAAATAACCATTGTCATCTAATCTCACATATTAAATAAACATCAAGCATGCATACTATGGTTTTTATAAATTATGTTTCTAAAATGTAATTATTCTCAACAAAACCTGAAAAATTAACATGGATGCTCTCTTCCCCATCTCAAGTCATTAATAAATAATGCAGAGATCATGACAGAAGCCTCATCGTGACGATCCCTGGAAACGACAGCATGATACACTCTGTGTCGCGTCGGGTGACCAATTCAGTCAACATGTTGGTTGACGACAGAAGCCAACAGCGAGCTATACGTCGTCTGACACATGAGCGAACGAATAAATAATGCAATATGTTTAATCATGTTTAATCCTAAGAATTTGCAGTAATTTTAAAGTTGAGCTCGAATACAGAATTTTAGCTGACAAGACCAGTCCACAACTTTACATTTCACTACTGTACTACAAAATCCAATAAACAGTGAAAAAGCTCACCTTCACTCTTTTCAAGAATAGCTGATATCACAGCTTCATTTTCAATAGGATTCAGAGAACAGGTAGAATAGACCATCCTTCCTCCAACTGTCAACTGTTCCACACCACGAATTGCAATTCTCTGCTGCAAACTTGGACAGTAAGTTAAAAAAAAAACTGTTAAAAAATTTGCTTCACAAATTACCCCAGTTAACCAGAATGAAGCATACAAAAATTAAGGATCAATACATAGAGCAAGAACAAACTCTAAGCAGAATTATGACTTTTTGAAAAGTTAAAAGCTTCCATAATGTAGTCAGTGTTGCTGACGAATCTGTCAATTGGTTATAAGATTTTTATAATTTACACGTCTGAAAACCAGCTTACCGTTATGAACTCCTAGTGTGTTATTTTACATAATCCAGGTACGAAAACTGTTTTGTGTGAAGCAACTGTTGTTTTTATTGTCTTATTTAGTCTAATTTACAACAGCATATACTATGGGTAAAAAAGCTATCTTCATTTAACCATGAGTTTGTAAGGAGAGTACACACGAGACAGCTGAAAGCACAGAATGATCTTCCATACACCAAAATATGTCACATATTTAAAACAGATAACTGCATCCTCAGAGAACTTTGTACAATTGTCGTTGGTGCTAATGTATTGGATCAAAAAGAGCCCAACTCTTGTAGAAATAAATGTAGATGAATCAAGCTGCTCCTCACAGGCAGCTTGCCTTACCCATGCAGCTGTAGACTGTTGCTAGTTGTCCACTTTCTCCACACATCAATATTCTTTCTTAAGGTTGCATCTCCACTGTAATTAAGAGTATTCTCAAAATTCCGAAGGAATGGTTAACAGACACACATGTGCAGAACCCCAAAATTTAAAACTATTATCTGAATTGCACTTCTGAGCAAGCTATACCAAAATATACAATTTGAAAAGAAAAAAAAATCATACAAGGTTTAAGAGGCATTTCATCATTTCAATGCCAGAAGGAATAAATTCTACCCAGCCTATTGCACTTTCCAATACTGGGGCCACAACCTTGAAGGTAATTGTTCTAAATCTTTGCAGTTTTTAAAATGTGCTGAGGGTTCTTGATTTCCACCATTCTTTCCAGCAGTGTTTCCGATGTGGAAAAGAACTCACCCCCCTTCTCGCAATTACTAGTTAGCTCGGCCCCTAGCTTTGATCTTCAACTAAAAGAAATAGGGATGTTTTCCTATTTGCTCTAGCTAGGTGTCTCATGATTTTACAGACTTCGATTATGCAGACCCCAGCTTCCTCTACTCCAATGAAACCTGATGCATATCCAATTCAATAAAATAACCTTCTTGTAATACGGTGTCCAAAACTAAACCCATCTGCAAGTGTGGCCTGAAGTACAATATACAATTCATGCAAAACCTCTCTCCTCCTATATTCTGTGCTTTGTCCAATTAACAAAAGCAGCTTGTGTGATTTTTCAACTACTTTATCTACCTGTACTGCTTTACTTTCCTCAGGATGAGAGAGATATAATTTAATGGGAAATGAAAACCTTTCAGCATCACAGTAAAGTCAATATCTGGTACAGACAGATGCAATATTTAGAGGACGAGTTTTTGCCTGTATTCACCTCTCCCCATTACCTAGGAACAATCCACTGACAGCCTTTAACATTCATAAATAGCTAATTATTTAGTTGGAATTTCACTTTCAAAGCAAGCATGCTTTTAAGGGCCTGTCCCACATAGGCGACTTTTTAGGCGAGTGCAGGAGACTCTGCGCTCGCCTCATGATCCCCACATGTTCGCTGGTGGTCTCTGGTGCGTCTCCTTCATGGTCGAGAGGAGTTCCCAAGAACTGGGAACTAGTCACGGCTTCTGTATGGTTGCAGCAAATTTTTCAACATGTTGAAAAATTTTCTGCGACCAGATTTTCTGAGACCAAAAATTAGTCGCCAAGGAGAAAATCAATACTTTTGTAGTCGTAGGTGCAGTAGTAGTGGGGTTGCCATGTCGCTGTAGGTAGTCGTAGGTAGTTTTAGTTGATCTCCTTTGCTGACCGGGCATTTTCATTGGGTCATTGGGAAAAAAGAAGCACCAGTTTTCAGAACCAAAGAAAACCGACCAGTAATGTTAAATGCCCGCCAAACTTCACAGCTGTGTATCTCTGGCTTATTAAAAGTGTCTCCACTCCTCTCTCCCCCCTCCCACTCTTTTAAAGGACTTGCTGTACACTGTGCTAGCCGTCTTTAACCATCCAGTTCATCGTGGTGTTTGTCTGTATGACCTTGGCTTTGCACCGTGTGAATTTCAGAGAGCGCTCGCCCGCTTTTCCTGGACCCACTGCCTTTGCGGGGTGCTTGTGTGTGCGTTCCGCTCTGACGTTCCAGTTCTCGGTTTTTCAGGCGAGTGCGTCGAGCTCAAAGGTCGCAGGCAGTTGGCTGAAAAGTCACCTAAGTGGGACAGGCCCTTTATAAGGACTTGTGTCCAATCTTGAAATATTATATATAGTGCAAGGTATAATACCCAAAATATACTTTAACACATTTCTTCCGTCTCATAAAAGAGCAGTAATTTAGAGATGAGGTTCTGAGAGAAATAAATTATGACCGGGAATTTTTTTTACATGCACTAGAATAGATATTTTGCAGCACTGAAAGTATCATTCTCAGACAAGAAGACTAATACATTAATAATATTCAAACCATATAAAAGTACCTGCATGGGACATCACACAAAATGCGGTCATAGAAGAGAATGTTTCGTTGGCCATCAGCATCTACCATATGCAACCTTGGAATGTTTGATGCGTCGTGGTTAACTACCATAATACAAGGGCTATGCAAGCGCTTTGATTGATGAACCAGCAGGTAACAGCGCTTGTTATCCACATCATTTGCAATTACAAAACCCTCTAAAACAAAAAGGAAACAATAGCAGAAGCTTGCCATACTTGCCAAGATTGAACAATTACAAGTTAGTAAATATTGAATGAACTGTTCAAGGTTTAAATTGTCAGGTTCTATCTCCATTGATTATGCCAGCCATTAAACATACCCAACAACATTATCCAGTATCAGATTTCAAAGCATTCAACACAATACAATACCAAAATGGAATGCTTATACAAAAAGGAGAACAAAAATGCATCATAAAAGTTAGTTTTCATTACCCCAGAACAGATGGTCCTGCATTGTTTTAGTAACAATTGATGGCCACATTTGGGATTGTCTATTTCATTTGCCAAAACTGCATTTAATTGGTCCTGCTTAAATGTATGTTTTAATAATTTGAAAGTTGACATCCAAATTCCCCAAAACAAAATATAATAAATATTAGTTCCAAAAAAAGAGTTCATTTACATCTTATGCTGTATATCACTAAACTATTGAAAGCATTATGCCTGTTCCAGAGCTATATCATCACCCAAGATTCAGCATGAATTTTCAACTTTATGCTTCCCCAGTATACATTCCCAGGCACAATAAAATAGCAGTATCGGAAATATTCTGACAGCAAGATTACTAGTTTTATTAATAGTAGAATTAGGAAGGGCTATTTTTTCTGGAAACACAAAGGTCTGCTAATATTTACACCAGTCAACAATTGCTTCACAAAAGCAAAATTACACTACAGTGCCCTCTATAATGTTTGGGACAAAGACCCATCATTTATTTATTTGCCTCTATACTCCACAATTTGAGGTTTGTAATAGAAAAAAATCACATGTGGTTAAAGTGCACAATGTCAGGTCTTATTGAAGGGTATTTTTTTTAAATACATTTTGGTTGCGCCATGTAGAAATTACAGCTGTGTATATAGAGTCCCCCCATGTATGCCATAATGTTTGGGTCACATGGCTTCACAGGTTTGTAATCGCTCAGGTGTGTTTAAAAGTCTCCCTAATGCAGATATAAGAGAGCTCTCAGCACCTAGTCTTTCCTCCAGTCTTTCCATCACCTTCGGAAAGGTTTATTGCTGTTTATCAACACGAGGACCAAAGTTATGCCAATGAAAGTCAAATAAGCCATTATGAGACTGAGAAACAGGAATAAAACTGTTAGACAACAGCCAAAGCATCGACTCAACAAAATCACCTGTGTGGAACATCATTAAGAAGAAAGAAAGCACTGGTGAGCTTATGAATCACAAAGGGACTGGCAGGCCAAGGAAGACCTCCACAGCGGATGACAAAGAATTCTCCATACAAGAAGGAAAATCCCCAAACACCTGTCCGACAGATCAGAAACATTCTTCAGGAGTCTGGTGTGGATTTGTCAATGACCACTGTCTACAGAGGACTTCATGAGCATAAATACTGAGGCTACACTGCAAGATGCAAACCACTGGTTAGCTGCAAAAATAGGATGGCCAGGTTACAGTTTGCCAAGTACTTAAAAGAGCAACCCCAGTTCTGGAAAAAAAAGGTCTTGTGAACAGATGAGACAAAGATTAACGTACATCAGAGTGATGGCAATAGCAAAGTATACAGGAGAGAAGGAACTGCCCAAGATCCAAAGCATACCACCTCATCTGTGAAACACGGTGGTGGGGGTGTTATGGCCTGGGCATGTATGGCTGCTGAAGGTACTGGCTCACTCATCTTCATTGATGCTACAACTGTTGATGGTAGTAGCATAATGAATTCTGAAGTGTATAGACACATCCTATCTGCTTAAGTTCAAACAAATGCCTCAAAACTCATTGGCCGCCAGTTAATTCTACAGTAAGACAATGATTCCAAACATACTGCTAAAGCAACAAAAGAGTTTTCAAAGCTAAAAAATGGACAATTCTTGAGTGCCAAGTCAATCACCTGAACTGAACCCAATTGAGCATGCATTTTCTATGCTGAAGAGAAAACTGAAGGGGACTAGCCCCCAAAACAAGCATAAGCTAAAGATGGCTGCAATACAGGCCTGGCAGAGCATCACCAGAGAAGACACCCAGCAACTGGTGATGTCCGTGAATCGCAGACTTCAAGCAGTCAATGCATGCAAAGGATATGCAACAAAATACTATACATGACTACTTTAATTTACATGATATTGCTATGTCCCAAACATTATGGTGTCCTGAAATGGGAGGGGAGACTATCTATAAACACTGCTGTAATTTCTACATGAAGAAACAAATGTATAAAAATGGCCTTTATTAAAATCTAAGGATGCACTTTAACCACGTGATTTTTTTCTATTACAAATCTCAAATTGTAGAGTACAGAGGCAAATAAATAAATGGTGGGTCTTTGTCCCAAACATTATGGAGGGCACTGTATATGTGAAATATAGCAAACCATGTTCTATGAAAATTAATTGTGGCATATTTTATGTATCCACTGGGGCAGGAGTTTCCCAGGGGCCCATGTGCAAATCAGGCCTTCCAACTCTGCTAAGGGCCTCTGTTCAGTGTCAACATCGTGCACGTTGCCATTATTGAAGCGGTTCCAGTGGACGCCTCATGTAGTCCAATAGGCCAGCGTGCACTTACACAGGCTTCCCAGATGTCAGGATAGAAAGCCTCCATTAGGCGAAAACTTCCCAAGTATGACAATCCTTGTTCAAAATGGGCAAGGCGGCTGCCATGAAAAAGTGGCATTATTTTCCCATTTATTTCCCTGGCCTCCTGGCCCCCCCCCCCCCCCCCCCCCCGGACTTTATTTAAATTATTGTTTTCAGCGTGGAAGTATTTTCAGTAGTTTTTTTATGGCCAATCAATAAAAAACAATTTTTAAAACACAAAGTTTTATTAACAGATTCCTAGTGTTTCTCAATGTTTGTGAATGTAAAAGGTGTCCACACACTTAGTAACATTGACAGCTGATGAACCTGAGCACTGAGCCTGACTGGGTATCAAAGCAGTTCTGCGAGAACAACAGGTTGTCTCCTCCTGACAGCTCCTATGCTGCAAGCAGTTAGGCATGTGATTGAAACCAACCTCCCAGCTGAAAGCCGTGCCGGGACCAATGCGGGATGACCCACTATGGCCAAGGGAAGGCAGTCAGTGGTCGACAAAACACCTGCTTGTGTACAACGTAACACAACCCCATTGCAATCTAATTCAAGAACAAAAACATTTCAAATTTGACTGTCCTTTTGTCGCTGGGCTTTCTACTGTAAGCATTTTAAAAATGTCAACTTTAATGCAATTTTTGAAATATAAAATCAATGTGTTATAAGCTGTAAAATAAACACTGAAATGTTGTAATGCAAGCAGCTGTGAAAAATTGCCGTTTCATGTTAATTTAGAACTCATAATAGGAACGTAAAAGATTGCAGATGCTATAATCTGGAGCACAGATGAACAAAGCTGGAGCAACTCATCGTGTCAGGCAGCCTCCACAGATGATGGCTGGCCTGCTGAGCTCCAACAGCAGTTTGTTTAGCAGGAAACATGTTCCCCATGTTGGGGGAGTCCAGAACCAGGGGCCACAGTTTAAGACTAAGGGTTAAGCCATTTAGAACAGAGCTGAGAAAATACTTTTTCACACAGGGAGTTGTGTGTTTGTGGAATTCTCTACCTCAGAGGGCAGTAGAGGCCGGCTCTCTGGATGCTTTCAAGAGAGAGTTAGAAAGAGCTCTTAAAGATAGCAGAGTCAGGGGATATGGGGAGAAGGCAGGAACGGGGTACTGATTGTGGCTCGAAGGGCCGAATGGCCTACTCCTGCACCTATTGTCTATTGTTTATTGCTTAGTATTCAAAGATTTTTCCTAGTTAATCACATCACTGCTATGAAAACATTTACCAATAATCGTGGAGATATTTGCTGACAGCAAAGATTGTGTTAGTTATGATAATGAACTGAAGAATTCAACTTTGAGAAATTTGAACCAACACCCATCATAAAATTATTACCTGGGAAAGCAACACTCATGTCAGAATGTAACATCTCAATCAGCTGAGCAGTCTTTGATCCAGGTGCTGCACACATATCAAGAATCTAACAACAAAAAATGTCACGAGAATCACAATGAATTTACAAATTAATTCAGCTAATGTGTACACAAATATGTAGGTATGCACAAAAACAATGCATCAATTTACATTTTGAAATAAATATTTTGTAGACAACTTTTTTTCTTGACCGTATCCTGGGGGAATTTTACTATTATTTATCACTTTATCAGTAGAATCGTGTCAATAATTTCAGAACAGATTTGGAACAAATACCCAGAGTTAGCAATATATCATGCAAGATCTATGTTTTGCATGGTGCCACATAATCTTACATAATCAGGAGTATTGTTATTGGTGCAAATTTTCTCAAAGCTGTCCACTCTTCATAAATGAAAATTGGACGAAGCTAGAATAAGATTGCTATCTGATCAAACTGAACAAAACACGTGGAAAAGGCCATAGGTGTCATAGCTTCACAGATAAGGATTGATCTTGGCACCATGTTCAGCACGGACATTGTGGGCTGAAGAGCCTGTTCCTGTGCTGTATTGGTCTATGTTCTATACTGTAGTAAGGTGTTCCAGAACAGCAAAAAAAGCAGTACATTGTTACTACGGTTGGCACTGCTGCGTCTTGGCTCCAAAGCTGCAAGACTGATTTGAGTATTCTCTCGTTTTTCAAAGGTGTTTTGGTTGTTGGGTTACTTGGCTATGGGGAATTATAGGCCAGGGAATGGTAGCTGATTGGAATTTAAAAGGAAAAAATTGGATTGTCGACAAGCGCGTGATGATCAGCACAGATAGTTGGGCCAATGGGTCAATTTCTGAGCCGTGAGACTCCATCCTTCGTACCTTATGATGAGATTTGATATCGAGCAGCAAAGGAGGGATCATACTGACAGCTTCCTGCCGACTGATATTTCCCTGGAGAAAGATGGCAACAATTATCTTAATGAAAACATTTTACAATCTAAGATCCACTCAACTAACTAAAAAGACAAGGGATTCAGTACAAGGTGATAAAGAACCATTGTTCATTTTGAAAGGATGCAACATTTTTAACATAATTCCATGCATATTTAATGTTACGTTATAAAAATCACAGAGGAAAGCAATACCAGTTATTTGTAAGATTTGCACAATGTGTTTCACATGTCAGTGTTTCTTTCCATAATACTGCAATTTTCTCTTCACATGTTTACACTTACTTACCTTATCACTCAGGGTATAATCCCAGAAATGGGAAGGAACACACAACTGGCACCATAACAGCTCTCCCATGTCTTCTGTCAATACATGGAACAAGTACTGTCAGTCCACCACAATGGCCTTCATTCGTTCTACCAGCAAGGGTGCCACCCTCAACCACACATCTTAGTTATGTGGAGCCACACAATATTCCCCAGCCTATCCCAACATCATCGCTCGCAGGCAGCCTTCGCACAATGCCCCAGTTGGTCAATCACTGTAGATGTAACTAGTAATAATAAACGGTGAGCTCATCATTGTTGAGCATGTTACAAATCAAAATATCTTTGGGTCAGAGAGCTCTGCAGCCAAACAGACTGCTACAGAGCAACCGTTTCTGTCATCTCCATCAAGATGCAGGTACAAGGAGATTTGTCAGTACATGGAGCAGCTACCGTCAGTTCCTGGCACTCACTCTGTTGGCCAGGTTGCATCACTGAGTCCCACATCTCTCACCCTAGTTCGCTCATCTCACTTCTCCAACATCAACAATAAAAATAGAGGTGGTGGAGAGGCTGTTCAGAAGACAGAAAAGCGGTGGACTTCCGGTGGTGGTATGGAGTAGGCAGACTCGCGCCATTTAGCTCCGAAAAAAAAACGGGGGGAAAATCGGGACTTACTTGCTCAACAACACTACCAGAAAGGACACTTCTTCACCAACCACACAGAGGCCTTTAAATTTGCAAAGAACATTGAGGACATTGAGAATATTGAAATTACCAAGGGCGAGAGGGAAAAAGAGGATAATGAGGATTAATACCTAACATTAAATATATTAAATATATACGTGATGATATTGGATTCGGTACTTTACTGTGAAGAAACTGAACTTTAAATTACCATATTCGAGGATAGTTATGAATTTAGAATGAAATTGATCATTGGTATATAATATTTTATATTACAGTACTAATTACCACTAATCATTATTAATCATAATTATTAATTATTATCAATTATAGTTAACTAGATTAATTCAGAATTAGTTAAAAGGATGAACCATAAGTTGATTAAAATAGGAAATGGATGTTTAATCCTTGTTATATGAAACTATTTAGACTAATCATGGGCTAATACCTTGTCATATGAAATTAATATTTTATATTGAGATTATCAACTATTCCGTTCTTGGAATATAACCATAATTTCCCTACCCCCCCCCCCCCCCCCCCCGTGTATAATGTTTCTCTTTATTGAGTTTGAAATTTTTCCTTTAAGGAAAGTATGGAGCTAGTAACATTTTTTTTTACCAAAAGCTACGGAAGTCCTTAGATGCCTAGCCACATTAGGGTGGCTTTCACTAACTGCTCTAATTTTAGATGTAGTTTTTTTCTTTCTTTCACACTTTACTAATATAATAATCTATTATCTTTTCAATTTTCAATATAATCGTTATTTTGAATGGAATTATAATTGTTATTTATGGAGATATGACCGAGAAGAAAACTTACAAGATCTGAAATTCACCTATCTGAGATCCGGGTGTAAGGTATGGTTTAACGTGCTGAACCAGCTGCTCCATTATAGACCACCCTAATCATAAGATGCAAGACGTAAAAGGGAAAACTGGGGGTGAAGGAATTACATTCTGCAGTTGGAATGTTAAGGGAATTAATGAACCCGTTAAAAGAGGCAAAGTATTAGCTCACCTAAAATTGCTCAAAACGGACATAATTTTCCTCCAAGAGACTCACCTTAAAAAGGAAGTGCAATATAGATTGAAAACAAAATGGATAGCTCAAACATATCATTCCTCATTCACACATAAATCTAGAGGGGTTGCAATTTTAATCCGTAAAGGTATACCTTTCAAACATATATCAACTATAGAGGAAACTGATGGTAGATATATCATAGTAGAAGGCGAATTATACTCAAAAAAAGTGACTCTCCTTAATGTATATGGACCAAATTTTGATAATCCACTGTTTTTCAAGAAAATACTTAATAACATTCTGGAATGCACACAAAATAATTTAATAATTGGTGGTGACTTAAATTGTACACTAGATCCATATTTAGATAGATCATCAACTCAAAGAAAATCAAAATCTATGTCATGTGAATTCTTAAACTCATATATAAATAATACCAATATTAAGGATGTTTGGAGAATTGAAAACCCATCCGTACGAGAATATTCATTTTACTCACCTGTGCATAAAACATACTCAAGGGTAGACAATTTTTTAGTAGACTCTAAACTAATTCCATTTACTTATGTCACAATATCATAACATTATAATTTTGGATCATGCTCCATTAACGTTTATGATTAAATTAAACGGAATGGACAAGAAACAGGCACAATGCAGACTTAATCCTCAAATCTAAAAGGAACAGGTAACTTGTGAATATCTTGTAAAACAGATCAATATGTTTTTCGAGGTCAATGACCAGCCTGAAATCTCTGCTTCCCTTCTCAGGGAAACATTTAAAGCATTTATATGAGGGGCATTAATTTCTTCTCAGGCATTTCTTAATAAAGAGAATAGAGCTAAACAACAGAGACTGGAAATTGAAATAAGGCAATTAGACATAGAAAATGCAGGGGCACCTTCATTGGCAAAACATAACAAAATAGCAGCAGTGAAATACAAGTTAAATAAATCATACTCTGACCAAGTAATAAAACTTTATCAACACACAAAACAATTAAATTTTGAATTTGGTGATAAACCACAAAAATTATTAGCACGCCAGCTTCGTAAATTGGACGGGGAAAAATGATTCATAAGATTAGATCAAATAAGGGAGAAATACTAACACTCCCCAAAGATATTAATGACAGATTTTTACAATACTATCAAAATCTTTATTCAAGTAAATTGGCAGAACAATCAACAGGAATGGAAGCATTTTTACAGAAATGTAACCTTAAAGGCTTAGATTTGCAAGAGCAAGAATTATTAGGAGCTGAAATAATGACAAAAGATATCGAAGATTCAATTAGATCTTTAAAAAATGGAAAGGCCGCAGGCCCTGATGGCCTAAGCTCTGAATTTTATAAAAAATGTTATGATCTGATCTCTTCACGCTTACAAACACTGTATAAACACATTTATACTTAACAGCAACTCCCAGAAACTTTAAACAAATCTACAATAATACTTATACCTAAAACTGATAAGGACCTGGAAGACCCAGCCTCATATAGAGCAATAGCTCTATTAAATACTGATCAGAAAATACTAACGAAAATCCTATCTTATAGATTGAGTTTAGTGATTAACAAATTAATACACCCTGACCAAACAGGCTTTATCCCAAAACATCACTCATTTTACAATCTGAGACGATTATTTAATATTATATACTCAAATAGAATTGCCAACACAGATCTAGCAATTATTTCGCTAGATGCTGAAAAAGCCTTTGATCAAGTAGAATGGTCATATTTATTTTCAGTGATGGAAAATTTAAAACTGAGAGAGAAATATTGCACATGGGTTAAACTTTTATACTCTAATCCAACACCTAGAATATTAACTAACCAAATGTTATCAACTAAATTTAATCTCTCTAGAGGTTGTAGACAAGGATGCTCGCTGTCTCCATTATTATTCGCTTTAGCAATTGAACCACCCATAGAAAATGTTAGATCTAATCCAGAAATACATGGGTATAATAGTAAAGATACAATTAATAAAATTTCTCTATATGCAGATGATGTATTAATATATATTACAAAGCCAGCAATTAGTATTCCAAATTTATTAAATCTAATAACTCAATTTGGTCAGTTCTCAGGATATAGAATTAATTGGAATAAAAGCAAAATCATGCCAATAACTGAACTCAATTTACATATACTACAACAATCACCTTTTAAAATAGTTGAGGAAAAAATTAAATATCTAGGTATTTATGTAACTAAGGCGTATACCTCTTTATTTCAATCAAATTTCCCACCTTTACTGAATAAACTAAATAAGAATATTCAATACTGGAAAACACTGGAATTAATGCTAAAAAATGCTCTTTCTTCGGCAATTATTGTACTTATTTCAGTCAATCCCGATATACATTCCAAAATCTTTTTTTAAAAAAGTAGACTCTACTGTTACAAGTTTCATCTGGGACTACAAGAATCATAGAATAAATAAAAAACATTTATGTAAATCAAAGATTAATGGAGGCTTAGCTCGACCAAATTTTCTGTTTTATTTTTGGGCAGTCCATATTAAAACATGAATTTTTGGCTGGAAGAAATGGATCAACAACCAGACTGGTTAAGGATGGAAAAAGAGGACTGTTTACCATTTGAAATTGGTTCGATTATATTTGCACCGACAAAATTGCACAAAAAAACCTATAGGGAAAACCCTATAATATACAGTGGAACACGAATCTGGAAACAACTCAAAAGGACCTTAAAATTGGATAAAATACCACTCTGTCTCCCTATTGTAAACAATCCCTTATTTAAACCTTCCATGCTGGATAAAGGTTTTACACAATGGAAAAACCATGGAATCAAAAAGATGGAACACCTTTATAAGAAAGGCACTTTTCTTTTATTTCAGGAATTACAACAGATTTACGGATTACATTCAAATATTTTTTTCCGATATCTACAACTCAGAGATTATGTTAAATCAAACACACAAGATTATAGGAATAAGGAACCATAAATCCTTGATGAATGTTTGAATAAGCATCCTAATACAGAAAAACTAACAACTTATATATATAATATCCTTTTGGATAGCGAGATACCAACACCGGAAGCATATAGACATACATGGGAAAATGAAATAAACCAACCCATAACAAAAGATATATGGGACAAAAGTTTACAATATATACATCAATGCTCATTAAATACCAGACATGCTTTAATACAATTTAAAGTACTACACAGATTACATTACTCAAAAGTTAAATTGAATAGAATCTACTCACAAATCTCCACTATCTGTGATAAATGTCAGCATCCAGAGGCTAATTTAACACATACTTTTGCAAATTGTATAAAAATTAAGAATTTCTGGACTGAGATTTTTAGAATAACTTCTGAAGTTATTAATATTAAATTGGATCCAGATTCAAAATTATTAATACTTGGAATATCGGAACAAAGTCTAATACTTACAACAAGTCAAAGAAATTTCCTAGATTATAGTATAATAATTGGGAAGAAATTAATATTAAAATTCTGGAAAGGCCCTATATCCCCCACAATTAAAATGTGGATTACGGAAATGTCGGAGACCCTACACTTGGAAAGAATCAGATTTGCCCTAATGGACAAACAAGAAGTCTTCGTAAGAATATGGTCTTCTTTCATTGATTACTTAAAAGGGTAGATCGGTTTGGCAAGGAACCCTAACTGAAACTTGGACTCGGGATTAAATGAAAAGTTATATTTTATATTTCTTGATTTTATCTCCAATGACGTATTAATGGTAAATTATTCCATTCTTTATGATTTCTTTTTTTTGATTTATATTTTATTTTTCTCTCTGTTTCCCTTATAAATTAAAAACAAATTTATTAGAGGCAAAATGATTCATTTGATAATATTAATAATGTACGATTGTTGCGCACAAAATATTGCTATCATAATATGTGTTTGCTAATGTACTGCTTACATTACAAAAAAAGACAGAAAAGCCAGAAATCTCCAGGACCGGACAATGTTTCCCCCTCTACTCTCAAGCTCTGTGCCAAACAACTAGCATTGGTCTACACAGACATTCTCAACCAGTCCCTGCAAACCTGTACTGTCTCTGCCTGCTTCACAGTCTCCACTATTATCCCTGTACCCAAAAAGGCAAGGATTAAAAAGGCCATAGTCTTAATGACTATGGCCTGTCGCATTGACCTCTGTAGTCAGGAAGATCCTTGAAAGGCTTGTGCTGGCTAAGCTGAAAAATATCACAAACTCCCTGTTGGACCCTCTGCAGTTTGCATATCGGGCAAATAGACCAGACTGATTACTGGGATGTCAGGACTTCCATATGAAGAAAGACTGGATAGACTCGGCTTGTACTCACTGGAATTTAGGAGATTGAGCGGGGATCTTATAGAGACTTACAAAATTCTTAAGGGATTGGACAGGCTAGATGCAGAAATTTTTTTATCTGATGCTAGGGAACTCCAGAACAAGGGGTCACAGTTTAAGGATAAGGGGGAGTCTTTTAGCACCGAGATGAGATGATCATTTTTCACACAGAAAGTGGTGAGTCTCTGGAATTCTCTGCCACAGAAGGTAGTTGAGGCCAGTTCATTGGCTACATTTAAGAGGGTGTTAGATGTGGCCCTTGTGGCTAGAGGGATCAGAGGGTATGGAGAGAAGGCAGGTACAGGATACCGAGTTGGATGATCAGCCATGATCATATTGAATGGCTGTGCAGGCTCGAAGGGCCAAATGGCCTACTCCTGTACCTATTTTCTATGTTCTATGCTTCTATCTGTGGATGACGCAGTCAACCTGGGCCTGCACTTCATCCTCCAGCACCAAGATTGCTAGGGGACCTATGCGAGGATTTTGTTTGTTGATTTTAGCTCTGCATTCAACACCTTTGTGCCAGAGCTACTACACTCCAAACTTTCCGAGTTGACTGTGCCTGAACCCCTCCTTCGGTGGATCACCAGCTTCTTGACAGACAGGAAGCTGCATGTGAGGCTTGGAAAACACATCTCGGACCCGCAAACCCTCAGCATAGGAGCACCGCAAGACTGTGTACTCTTCCCTCTCCTTTACTCTCTCTGCACCAATGACTGCACCTCCACTGATTCCTGTTAAGCTTCTCAAGTTTGCGGACGACAACCCTGATAGGACTGATCCAGGATGGGGAGGAATCTGCCTACAGACAGCTGGCGTCCTGATGCCACCGCAACAACCTGGAGCTCAATGCTCTTAAGACAGTAGAATTGATAGTAGACTTTAGGAGAGCTCCCCCTCCCCTCACCATCAACAACACCAGAGTCACATCTGTGGAGTCTTTTAAGTTCCTGGGAATCTCCAAGGACCTTAAATGGGGGGCTACCATTGACTCCACAACCAAAACGGCACGACAGAGGATGTACTTCCTGCAGCAGCTGAGGAAGCACAATCTGCCACAGGCAATGATGGTCCAATTCTATAAGACCATCGTAGAGTGTGTCCTCACCTTCCCCATCATGGTCTTAGACCTTCAGCCCAGAGACATTATGTTAGACGAACTAGGTACAATGTCTGAGTATGGGAGTGTGTAGGGGGTCATCTGAAATGAACGGAATTGGGAGTCTGCCGGGTACCACCCGCTGGGTGTAGACCTAGGGGACCCCCAAGGGTTAAAAAAAAGTGTGCTAAATAGACGAGTGAGATACCACTTAAATCCACTACCATGGTGTGCTCACTGCCACGCCTATATCAACACAAACGGCAGACATTTTTCCCGCTGCAAAAGGTCAGCCAGACCCCGCCACCAAGGGTCTAAAAAATGGGCTAGCATATAGACGAGCAAGGTACTACTCAAAAATAATGGCAAATTAACAAGTTGACTTCATAGAGTACAACATGGGTTACGCCAGACAAATAGTCCACTGCACTTCAGGTACCAGAAACCACCAAAATGGACACACTAGACCCTGCTTTCCAACTAGGCTAGCCTAGATATGTTAAAACCAATGCCATGGGACAATGCCATGCCCTGAGCACATGGCCTGCAGAGAGGTACAATGACTGACACGTGGTTAGGATCAAGTATCAGCAAGTGCATATAAAAGCACTGTGGAACTTGTGCAATAAGCTATGCTATATTGGCCTAAGGACAATTTAAGATGGAATATTTTGTTATTTGATGGTGATTTATCTTAAATAGGGATGGACTTTAATTTGATAAGCTTACAGAGTCATCTCCCGTCTTTAAGACAAACTACAGAAAGCCGTACCAAACATCCTGTAGTATGGACATAATTGCAATATTATTAGTGATGCAGTGAGTGCATGCTTAAAATATTAAACTCAATAATGTTATTTATTGTCAGGCTCAATTTGTGCCATTATAGGATGTTTTATCTGTGACATGGTCAGCAAATAATTTGAAGATACTTGTTCTGTACTTTAGATTCATTACATTCAGTCTCGTGTTTAAAATTGTAAGAATGAATTTTTGAACATTTGCAATATTTACTTACCATATATCACAGATCAAGAAGATGTGCTACAATAATGTTAATTTTTTAGTGATTCATAAACTGATCATTTGTTATTTATGTTTGTAGGTTTACCACCCTGAACCAAACTAATAAAAAAATGCTTTGATGACCTCGGTTCTTAAAGGTTTCTATATTCAAATGGAACAACAAGCTTTGAAGGAGATTATTTTTAGTCCACATTGTTCTCCCATTAAAAGCTCTTTAGTATAGTTCAGGCTATTATCCAGGGCAAATTACCAAACATAGCTATTACAAGTAGTAAGACAATGTACATGGGGGGTCCTGTAAGCTGTAATGATGATTTACCATTCCATTACGCTACTGGGAAATCATAGCATGCAATGAGCTAGAAATAAATGCAAAAATGAGCTTTTGCGGGCATATTTGTGATTTTTCTTAGCATCTTGATGCGCAACCCACTATATTTTCCACATTGCTGCGAAGGTCATAACATCTACATTAAAACATATATAAAACTTAGAAAGTTAAAGCTAATTTTTTTTCTCATTGCAAAAGATGTCCCAGCTGTTCACTTTTTGCCAATTTTGCCAAGGACAACTTCAGACTGCTTTTGGTGCAAACTGTTGTTTTGAAATGGCCATATCTAAGAACTGAGTAAGGGTACACCCAGTTTTCTTTTCAGAATTATTCTCAGGTAAACATATTGAAGTAGAGAATATGTTACACAATTTGGAGTTAATATCTTTTGAATTTAAAGGTTTAATTTAACTATGTAACATAACGAAATAAATTTTCCTTAGGGGTAGGGTTAACATTTGACTGTTATTCATTAATGAATTATTCCTTACACAAGTACATTAATAATAAACTTTCAAAATACACTGGGCCATATACAAATGAGCTCGGGACCAAAATGTCAATTTTGGACCATGTTTGCCATCGGGCTAAATGTTTGCTTTAAATGATCAATCACACCGTGGGGAAAACAAAATGACTGATGCCAGAGCAATTATCTGCTGGCTTGTGCCTATCAGAACCCCGTTGGGCAATTAAGGGACTATTTGGGGAGTTTGGTAGGACCAAGGCAATGGATTAAGATTCTGGCATGGGTGATTTTGTATTTCCTAGGCTATGATTGATCATCTAAACCTGGTTTTAGCTGGTACCTTTAATTTCTAGTCTAGCCTAGATTGTTCCAAGGGCCCATTTAGGGGGTCCGGTAGATCCAAGGCAGCAGATAATTGTTCTGTCATAGGTCATTTTATATCTCACAAGTTGTGATCGATAATTTAAACTTGGTTTCAACAGGGGAGAGATAAGACTTTGCCTTCCATCACAGTGAGGAGATTCACTGTGATGGATGTCTGTATGAATTGAGTTGGCTGTGTGTCTTGTAGAATTGTTTATTTTTGTTGTATGAAACCAAAGTTCATAACGGAAAAATAAAGTTAATTGTATTGTATTGTACCCACAATATCTAGGCTAGCTTAGTTGGACAGCAGAACCTAGGGTGTCAATTTTTGGGGTGTCTGATACCTGCAGTGCAGCGGACTATTAGTCTAGCGTAACCAATTTTGTACTCTATGAACTCAACTCGTTCATTTGGCATTATTTTTGAGTGGTGCTTTACTCGTCTATATGCTAGCCCATTTTTAGGCCCTTGGTGGGGGGGGGGGGGGGGTCTGGTGCTCCTTTTGCAGCAGGAAATCTGTATGCCGTTTGTTTTGTTGATATAGGCGTGGTAGTGAGCAGACCATGGTAGTGTATTTAAGTGGTACCTTGCTCATCTATTTAGCTCCCATTTTCTGGCCCCTAGGGAAGTCCCCCAGGTCTAGATGCAGTGGGTGGTACCCAGCAGACTCCCAATCCATTCATTTCAGGTGACCCCCTACACACTCCCATAGTCAGACATTGATAGATACCTAGTTTGTCTAACCCAATGTCTCCGGGCTGGAGGTCTATCTGGTTTGGCTCAGCCACCAAGCACGACATCCGGTGGCTGCAGCGAATCGTCCGATCAGCTGAGAATATTATTGGCTGTAACCTTCCCTCCATTGATGAACTGTACCCTGCAAGGGCCAGGAAGCGAGCGAGTAAGATCTCTGACCCCTCTCACCCTGACCACAAACTTTTTGAATCACTTCCCTCTGGAAGGCGACTCCGGACTGTCAAAGCTGCTACAGCCAGACATAAAAACAGTTTTTCACGAGTAGTAGCTCTACTCAGTACCCCAAAATCTGTAGTCTCCTTATGCTCTGGTATTTTATTTAATTCACATGTTTAATCAATAATGTTTTATTATTAATGTTAAATGGTTTATGTGTCATTCCTAACTGTCACTGAATGTCGTTGTCACTTGTGGGCGGAGCACCAAGGCAAATTCCTTGCAAGTGAATACTTGGCCAATAAACTTATTCATTCAGCCCTCAAACTCTACACACTCCATTATTGCTCACTCCACAATAAATTACAGGGGAAAAGGGATGGGAGAGGAGTTACATAGCAGTGATTGTTCAGTTCACAATGTCAAGTGTGCTTTAGCAAATCAGTGCTCAATTGTGCACAGTTGAGCAAGATGTTGCTGTACCCAATTTCCACCTTTTTAACAGGGCTACTTTGGAATCCAGCCCCAATACCTTATGCAGGATCGTTGAAGATCTCAACAACTCTGTGTTAAGTAAATTACAAAATTTCACTCTCTTGTACACTTGCTCTTCATCTTAGTAGACTTCGAAAATGAATAATTTCTGAATACTTACAGACTCAGTCTCGCTAATAAGGAATTGATGGAACTTCTCCAAGACTGGTGACTTCCTCAGTATCTTCCTGCTAATGTTAATATGCCAAGCCAATTCACTGGGATACCTGCATGAGAAGATTTCATTTTTATTAATCTGCTCAAGTGGATAACTTCAATGGCACTGATATTTTTGTACATTTCTTACCAGCTCAAGGGCTGTGGAGCCTCAATCTTTTGCCCTTCCACTTCTAAATCTTGCAGTTCTTGGAAGTATTTGTTTTTTAGGCAATGCAAAATCTCCTCTGCGTGACTTTAAAGAGGAATAGAGAAAAATGTTGAAACAGTTTCAAAAATGATTTTGGCTGTCCTCAGAATCGTACAAAATTTAGGACACTCGGTTAGAAACATAGAACATAGAAAAATAGGTGCAGGAGTAGGCCATTCAGCCCTTCGAGCCTGCACCACCATTCAATGTGATCATGGCTGATCATCCAACTCAGTATTCCATACCTGCCTTCTCTCCATACCCTCTGATCCCATTAGCCACAAGTGCCACATCTAACGCCCTCTTAAATATAGCCAATGAACTGGCCTCAACTACCTTCTGTGGCAGAGAATTCCAGAGACTCACCACTCTCTGTGTAAAAAATGTTTTCCTCATCTCGGTCCTAAAGGAATTCCCCCTTATCTTTAGACTGTGACCCCTTGTTCTGGACTCCCCCAACATCGGGAACAATCTTCCAGCATCTAGCTTGTCCAACCCCTTAAGAATTTTGTAAGTTTCTATAAGATCTCCCCTCAATCTTCTAAATTCCAGCGAGTACAAGCCGAGTCTATCCAATCTTTCCTCATATGAAAGTCCTGACATCCCAGGAATCAGTCTGGTGAATCTTCTCTGTACCCCCTCTATGGCAAGGATGTCTTATGGCAAGGTTAATGCAGTCCACCCCGTCTATACTTGTTCATAAAATGGCCCCAGCTTAATTATAACTTCCAGCATTATGTTAGTAGTTTACAGGTTAATCTACTTCATTTGAACATTAAATTACTTGTGAAAGGTGGTGAGGTTTTCTGTCTCTATATCACCCTTTCAGACAACGTTCCAGTCCATTTAGGTGAAAAAAATCCTCGTCATCTCCCCTCTGACCATTATAGCAATTTAATTTAATCCACACCCAAAGAGAAACGTTCCATTCACAATCACTCTAACACAAATTGCTGAAATAACTCAGTGGGTCAGGGGGCACCTGTGGAGGGAATGGATAACCTACAGTATCCATTTCCATTCCCTCCACAGATGGTGCCTGACCCAGAGTTATTCCAGCACGTTGTCTTTTTGCTCAAGATTCGAGCATCTGCAGTTCCTTATGCCACTTACATTTACTTCATCTGGTCTGAATTTCATACATTTCAAATCATTTTCCTGTTACAAAAAAAACATAACTAGCCTATCCATCATTCCGGTTGACTTAATCATAGCTTCTTGTCACTAACTCAACTTAAATTGCCACTCTCCACTAAATGCCCTGGGCAAATGTTTTTGCAAGAGGTTTTGTGGAATGAAGGCAATCAAGTCAATGAAATGTTAACTTTGTTTCCCACTCTTACAAATACTGCCTAATCTGCAGAATACTTCTAGCATTCTGTTGATTAATTGAAAGATACAGATCCTAGACACATTGAAACAGGTCCTAGACACTGAAAGTTGGAGTAACTCAGCACGTCAGACAGCAACTCTGGAGAAAAGGAATAGGTGACATTTTGGGTCAAGACCTTTCTTCAGCTTTTTGTGTCTATCTTTGGTATATGTTGTTAATACATGAAACGTATACTTTCCTCCCTGTTAAAAAACGCCAAATTGGTGATTTTTTGCTCTGTAAAAAATTGTGGAAGTCGGGGTAAGCATGAGAGACATGTACCCAACTTCAGAATTCCAAAAGTGAAGCGAAATTAAGGTAAAGAGAAGCAGAGTTGAAGGGACAACAACAGCTAAAGTGCTTGGCGAACATTGGCCATTCAGATATCATTATGCTGTTGAGATGTATATTTTGGCAAATAAGAAAATGGCCTGACAGCTTAAACACCCACTCCCTTTCAATAGGATATTTTCAATTTGCTGAGGTTGATTATGTCCAATTAACAGCTAACAATTATGCCATTCCTTGGCTCGAATCTGAGTAAAATGTAATTCAAAACCCACATATGGTTTGCGATATTTATATTGATACATTTTGCTTCAGAGGCGTTTTCTTTTTGTATGTAAAAACGCACTTGAGAACTATGGGCAATTTTTAAATTTTACAGCCAGATTTATCACTTCTGAAACTTTTTAGATGCCAAAGGAATCAAGAAAAAACACAAATAATGCCTTACAGTTGATGAAATGCAGTGAGCAAACGGCCAATGTTCGCCAAGCATTTCCTAGCTGTTGTTGTCGCTTCAGCTCTCGCTTCTATCTACCGTAATTTCTCCTCACTTTTGGAATTCTGAAGGAGGATAAATGTCTCTCACGCTTATCCCGACTTCCATTATTATTTACAGCGCAGAAATTGACCATTTCAGCGGGTTTTAATGGGCCCTTTACGTGGAAACAATGGTCAGTGCTTACCTGCAGTTCATCGCATGTACTCCAGTTGGTGTAGCGTAGCAACAGTACGGATCATGGGTCGTGACCCGACTGCCGTGCAACCTCCCTATTAACACTAGTTCTAGGTTCTCCCACTTTCTCATCCACTCCCAACACACTGCTGAAGCCAATTAAGTTACAAAACCGCACATCTTTGGCATGTGGGAGGAAACCGGACCTTCCGGAAGAAACCAATGTGGTCACAGGGAGAACATATAAACTCCACAACACCCAAAATCAGGATCAACCCAGGTCTGGTATGCGAGGCAGTTGCTACACTAGTTGCGCCACTGTGCAGCCCAGTGTTTTGATTACAGAATTTCAGCATGTGTAATTTTGCTTTTGACAGGGCAGGCCAGCACAGAAAGAAACATTGATTTTCTATTAACGTCATGTGCACAGGATGCGGGTATTCACATCCAGCCTAATTTAATAACAGTGTATACTAATAACACTGCTGCTAATTGCAACTGCAAAATTCAGATAATTTATCTTCTACTTCAGTTACCTCTTGTATCCAGTTATCCGAATAGTGGCTGGCAATGGCTCCCTCATGGTTGCCATAAACTGATCCCATTCTCCCTCAGGAACAATCTTTAGTCCTTGGTAATATTCTTCATATAGCTTATTTTCCTTAATAATTTCTTGGTAGCCTGCTCCCCAACCCTGCAAAATCAAAGAATCGCCAACTTTAAGGAAATAGCAACACGTTCAATTACAGAACAAATGTTCCAATCTTTACCATAGTTATGATGTAAAGCATATTTTGCATGGCACCAGAAATGATCAATATATTAAAATCTACATGGACACACAAAGGTTTGGGCTAAGCACATGTTCTTCCATTAAATCAGACAACCAAATCGCATCTTGAAACCAAACAATTTGGTTCATAAAATACGCTACTTTAATCCCCAATTACTGGCTGTGTGTCGATTTACTTTGACGTTTAGAGGGAACCGTTATTAAAGTTGTAACAGATGATACGTTAACACCAACATCATCAGTATCAGCAACGTGGAATTAAGCCAGAAAGGGTTTATGAAAAAAAAGCTCGAAACTATCAGTTAAAGCAAAGAATATTTGTGGTTAGCTTGCGTGGTTCGTCTGGAAGACAAACTTTGCCGCCGTTGTTGGGAGCTCAAGGGAGCAGATCTAACATGTGTGTCCCGGGCGCATTGAAGGGTGGCCAGGGGCCAGGGCCGGGCCCGGGTTAATACCTACGGGCTTGTGGTCCGTGTTTTCCCGGCTTCTAGGCCTGTTCTTCCTCCTCCCCATCGTGCAGAGCAGAGCAATGAACCGAGGAAACGTGCTGAGCCCGTTGCAACGTCAGTGCCGGATTCAGAGCCGCTGCCGCCGCCGTCACCAACAGAGAAGAAGAGCTCGGAACCGGAGTGGAGCAACCGCTGGAGGGAAGGCCAGCGCGGATCCACGCATGCTCCGAGACCTCCGCACACAGCTGCCGGCACGCTACTGCCGGCATTGCGCATGCTCCGAGACCGCTCCCAGCTACCGGCACTCTACTGCCGGCGCTGCGCATGCTCCGAGACCTCCGCACACAGCTGCCGGCACGCTACTGCCGGCATTGCGCATGCTCCGAGACCGCTCCCAGCTACCGGCACTCTACTGCCGGCGTTGCGCATGCTCCGAGACCTCCGCACCCAGCTGCCGGCACTGCATCCCCGATATTTAGCACAGTCTGGTAAAATAATGTTTCTCTCGTATTTCACAATATTCACACCTTTAATTTGGCGTTCTGTTTCTTCTTCAACAGTTTGTCAGGTTCGAAGATAACATTTTTGTAAAACTAATTTTTTTAGCGTGCTGGCGTCAGTGACAAGACCAATGTATCAGTCTGAAGAAGGGTGACAAAAATGCTGGAGAAACTCAGCTGGCGAGGCAGCATCTATGGAGAGAAGGAATAGGCGACGTTTCGTGTCGAGAAGAAAGGAAGAGTGTCCTCGGAGAGAGGAGGAGAACTTCTTCAAAGTAGACATACCTTGAGTAGATTTCGCAGTGGAATACACGAAATATTTATGAAAGAACTGCAGATGCTGGAAAAATCGAAGGCATCTGCAGTCCTTTCGTAAACAGTCTGAAGAAGGGTCTCATTCCTTCTCTCTGGAGATGCTGCCTGACCCGCTGAATTACTCTAGAATTGTGTGTCCACCTTTGATTAAACCAGCATCTGCAGTTCTTTCCTACACAAGACAGGTGTTATTGGCCTCCCAAATTGCTCTGGAACTAACTGTGTGGTTGACCAAGCATTTCTGAGGGCATTCAGGAATCAATCCTACTGGTGGGTCTGGAGTCACATAGGTCAGAGCAGCTAAAGATGTCAGATTCCTCCACTCTACACTGAGTCAAGCACTGAAACAACAAAACTTTATTTTTGAATTCCCCTATACGATTCCTAAACCACCGCTGGTTCGATCCTTGTCTCTGCCTGGCCAAGCCCTTCAGCCTGGTGCAAGCAGACACACTCCAAAAGGTCACGCAGTCCGAAGCGTTCGTCCAGAAGATCTACCTCGATCTAAGATGGAGCCACCTTTTATAGGTCCACGAACCTTGAGGGGCCAAACTACATAGGGGTGGTATTTTTACAGTCCAATCAAACATATTAATTTCATCAATACATTATTGACAGTTCCCCAAACCAATTAGAGAGTTTCCCCCATACATTGTTTCTTGGAGAAGCTTCTGGAAGGAAGCTAACTTAACTTGAATGATGCAACATTTACCCTGGAACTCAAAACAATCCTACCAGGACTTAACACTTTGGCGAATTAACAAACAGCAGGGTAACTGTCTGGCAACATTATTTACATTATTTACAATTCTGTTGCAGCGATCCAATCAACTTCATGCATTTACAATTCTGTGGAGGTCCTCTGCAAGAATCTCACCCATACTGAAAATGGAAGAGATACTCATACATTTCTTATCTGTAGCATTAATCTTGGGCCTAGACTTCCTCCGCACCATTCAGCAGCTTGTCTTCCTATATACAGAAACACAGACTTGACCAAAATGGCCTTACAATGCATGAATCCTCTGCTAAATTTTGGTTCCATTCCTGCTTCATTTTGGCCAGGATTTACACCATACATCTGGCAGTCTGAACGTTGCCTATCTCCTTCGCTCCTTAGATGCTGCTGCACCCGCTGAGTTTCTCCAGCCTTTTGTGTACCTTTACACCATACATATTGCCCTGTCCTCCCACTGCTTGACTGCAGCAATATTGCTTCATCTGATTGAATATTTAAGTTGTAAAATTAGAATAAAATGAGTGATGGGAACTGTTAAGGAGGAAACTGAAACTTGCATGTGGAAGCTACTAAATGATAATTTACATCCATCTCCACCAGGGATGAGAGAAGCGGTTGCTTCTGAAGTAATAGGAAAGGGGGCGATATTTGTTATTGTTGAGGTATTTGATTTGTTTGCGTTATTAGATACATTAAAAAATGATAGTATGAAAATATTAGAAACGTTGGGATCAGAAAGGAAGCAGCCAAAGATTCTGAGGAAAGTTCATTAAAAAAAATCGTCAGGCATCCAACCACATTCTTTCAATGCTCTTTGGATACGGTGAGGGGGTTGGGGAGAGGTAGTAGATTAAGTATACAAGCCAGAAGAGATTTATAAGGGCAAATCATTTAA
Organism: Raja brachyura; assembly: GCA_963514005.1. The sequence continues at coordinate 73,139,244 of OY740782.1, forward strand.
AACAAATTTTATGTATTTTAGATGACAAAAAAAATGGAGCTGGGGTTAATACAGTTGATGTGATGCACGTGGATGCCCAGAAAGCTAATGAAGGAGTTTGCATTCTCCTTGTGACCACATGGATTTCCTCCAGATGTTCTAACATACCAAAGCCATGTGGTTGGGTTTCTCCCCTGCTTATCCCCCCCTTCCCCATGCCTCACCTGGATTTGCATCCATTTCCCCCATCCACTCGTCCCCTTCCAACTATTTTCCTTTCTCTGGCTTCACAATCTTCAACTCTTCTATCCTTATCTTATACTTTTTGTCTTTTCTTCTTTGGCCTTTGAACAAACATCTGTCAATCAACCTCCACCACTTCTACCTGTATCTACCGTCTGATGGGTTTCGACGCGATACGTCGCCCATTCCTTCTCTCCAGAGATGCTGCCTGACCCGCTGTTACTCCAGCATTTCGTGTCTAGCCCGGCGTAAGCCAGCATCTGCAGTTCCTTCTTACACCTATTACCTACCAGAATGACCTGCACTTCCTCTCTTCCAGTTTTCTTACCCCTGCCCTCCCCATCACAGTGAAGAAGGGTCCCGACACGAAATGTCATCTATCTATGTTCTCCCGAGATGCTGCCTGACCAGTTGAGTTACTCCAGCACTTTGAGTATTTTTGTTTATAAACCAGCATCTGCAGTTCCTTATATCTCAATTAAAAGCTCCAACATGCCGCGCAGCTCATCGAGAGCAATAAACAATGCTGCCCGTCCCTTCGTTTGGACGGGGAAGCTGAACATGTAGCTCTACTGTGAATCAAAGATTATAGAGCAGAGCTGTATCTTTGCTGTGAATGGTTCTTTCGCTTGCCGCTCCCGACCCATTCGCTCACTCGTGTTGTTCCGGGGCACTGCCAAAGCAACGTCGTCGCGGCGTCCCTCAAAACCAAAGATCATACAGCGGAGCCGATAGGATCTTTGCTCAAAACCATCGAAGCGCCGCTTTGAATGGTTCAGACGGTATTCAACTTCCAGTGAGCTGGGTTCAAGGACCGCCCTTTCATTCGGGACAACATTCAGTTCATCAGCACTGCATTTTGCAGTAAAAATTCAATCTTGCTGGACTGACTTTCCTATGCAAATAAAAGGCTTAGCAACTGGCAATAATTATCCATTATGTTCTCGCAACTTATGTTTCCGTTTCTTCTGGATGTGAACAATGAAGGCGAGTTGCACATAGAAACGATGTCATGGCTAATCATCCTTATGGGTGGTTGTGCTTTCTTGGCCTTGCAGTTCGTTGATATGCCTTATGGGAGATATGCATCCAGTAAATTCGGATTTTTGATCAATGTGAAGGCTGCATGGTTTATCCAAGAGATCCCATCCTTGGCAATCCCACTGTATTTGTTGTTTATCAATGCTGGCAACAAACCTGTGCAACTTCCCAATCAGCTCTTGCTCGGCATGTTCATCTGCCACTACACCCACAGGTAAGCCTGCGTGTTTCGTTCCAAACTATGCTGGCGAAAAATCTGTCGGTCAATAGTAATATTCGTCGTAGAACGCAGACACCGCAGTGGCACGGATACTGCTTCAAAAACAATTGGGAATATAATATCCGTGCAGTTGCAAGGGGAAGCTCCCTCCAGATATCAGATGGGTGAATGATAAGTTTGTGAATATGTTCTAAGCAATTCTAACAGTGCTTGTGGGGTCATAATGAATTTATAATGACTGACCACATTGAGTTGATAGTGATCATATTTTATTTAAGACTTAGTAAGTGGGTGGTAAGTAATATTCCATTACTGTATATGGTATAGAAGATGTGTAATTAATCAATCCACATACTGCCCACCAATAGGCATGAAACTGATGTACAATTTCCCCCGCCCGTCTGACTAGTCCAGGTTTGTTGTCATCTCGTGAGTGCAGTACAAACGCAGGAACAGACACAAATGCTAGAAACCTGAAATTAAAACAGAAAATGCTGAAAATTGTCTGCATAGTAGACAGCACACATGGAAAGAGACACTGTTTGACCAGAATATACAATGAAATCTTTCCTAAACGACCTACAAAAGGCTGGTAGACTGATTTCCTGTTGGTTGGGAAATTCTGCAGAGAATGAAGATGGGAGTTGCTGACTCCAGTTGGAGTGCCCTGAAAGTGTTCTTTCTGAACCTCCTTATCGCAGCCATGATCTGCAGTTTGCCATTGATCACAACAACCCACTCAACTCATGACCACTGACCTAACCTCAATAGTCCTGTGGTCTATAAACTTTTTTAAACCTTGCATTAGACCTTCTTGGGGATCACTTTGATCAACAACTATGCAGGTGTGAGACATTGTGGAACCAATAACCACATGTGACATAAAGTACCAAGTGTGGAAGAGCCAAGACTTTTGAGAAAGTACAAAGAAGGTTCATTAAAATGATTTCAAAACGGCAGAACTTCAGTTATTTGGTTAGAAGTAGAACCTGGGGTGTTCTCACAATAAAATCGGTTTTGGGGTAGGAGGAATATGATAGAGGTGATTAAAACCTTGATGGGTATGAAAAATTAGACTCCCGCACCAAGAAGCCACCCTCCAGAGCCGTTGGTTCGTTGTGCCCTTGGGTTGCCACCAGGTGCCGCCACATGACCTGCCCCCCCGCCCCCCCCCCAGAACCAGCGGCACCGAACCGGCCGGGACGCCGAACAATGCGGCCTGAACTCGTAGATACAATCCCACGTCCTGGGGGCTTGCTCGGTTCGGAAGAATCACTAGGAGCCCGGGACGGTGGACGTCCGCGACGGGGTGTTTAAGCCACATGGACTGGCTCAATCAGGTCCAAGTGGGCCGGGTTCAAACGAGCCACAGACACCGTTTCACACCGGCCTCCCATGTCCAAATCGAATGTAGTAGGCTCGTGCTGCAGCACGCGAAAAGGACCTTCATACGGGCACTGCAAGGGCGACCTGTGGGAGTCACGGCGAAGGAAAATGTACGGACAGCCCATCAGCGGCAATGGCAGATGGGAAGGGGCCACTCCATGACGCGACGTTGGGATGGGTGACAGAGCGACGATCCTCTCCCGCAAGCGGATCAGCACCGATGACGGGGGTTCCTGGGACCCATCAGCAGCAGGGACAAACTCCCTAGGGACGGTGAGCAGAGGACCATATACCAACTCCACGGAGGACGATGACAGATCCTCCGTGGGGGCCGTTCGAATCCCCAACAGGACCCATGGCAACTCGTCCACCCACCCAGGGCCTGTGAGACGAGCCTTCAGGGCGGCCTTCAGACAGCGGTGGAACCGCTCCGCTAACCCATTTGACTGGGGATGCTACGCTGCCGTGTGGTGGAGCTGCGTCTCCAACAGGCGGGCCATAGTGGACCACAGTTCAGACGTGAACCGGGCGCGCCGGTCGGACGTGATGTGAAGTGGAACCCCAAAGCGGGCAATCCAAGTTGCCACGAGCGCACGACTGAGTTGAAGTGTCCTTGACCGGGATGGCCTCTGGCCACTGCGTAAAACGGTCAACCACCCTGGGATGGAGGCAGTGGCCCCACGATATCCACGTGTACGTGATCGAACTGCCGGCATGACACTCAAAGTCGATGCACCTTCGATGTCTGGCACGGGAGGCATGCCCGGGCCCAGCAAGCGACCTGCTTCCGAAGTCCGTGCTACATAAACCTTGCGGCCACCATAGCGACCGTGGCCTGGCTGGATGGGTAGGCCAGCCCATGGATCACCTCAAACAAGTGATGGCGCCAGGCCGCTGGAACGATGGTCCTCGGCTGACCCATGGATACGTCCCAGAGCATGGAACCCGAGGGACCCAACAGCACCAAGCCAGAGATCGCAGTGCGGTACGCCGCTATCTCATCGTCCGCCAGCTGGGAAGCCGCCAAGTCGGAGTAATCTACCCCCGAGGCAGGGTTCAGCATGGCTGCAATTGCCGGACGGAACAAAGGATCCGCCACGGGGTTGCATTTCCCGTCGATGTGCCGGAAGTCCGTTGTATACTCCGAAATAGCCGCCATCTGGCGCTGCTGACGGGTGGACCAAGGATCCAAAACCTACGCGATAGCAAATGTGAGGGGCTTGTGGTCCATGAAGGCTACGAAGGAACGGCCCGCGAGGAAGTACCGGAAGTACCGGAAGTGCAGCACTGCGAGGTGTAAGGCGAGCAACTCCCTGTCGAAAGCACTGTAGTGCGGCGCAGCGCTCAGGTGACGGCTAAAGAAGGCGAGAGGCTGTTAACTGATTGTTCCAAAATGCCGCCGACCGCAGAGTCCGAGACATCCACGGTAAGGGCTGTGGGGGCATTGGCCGCCAGATGCACAAGCATAGTCGCCCGAGCCAGGGCCTCCTTCGCCCCTTCAAACTCTGCCGTGGCGACAGCGTCCCACTATATCTCCCGTTGCTTGCCCGTCAGCAACTGGAAAAGCGGCTGCCAAAGTTTGGCAGCTGCCGGAACGAACCGGTGATAAAATGTGACCATCCCTACGAACTCCTGGAGTATACGTACCATAGCTGGCCACGGTAACTGGCGGATTGCCTCAACCCTGTCCGGCAGAGGCACTGCTCCGTGCCGTGTCACCCGATGCCCCACGAAGTTGATGGCCCGAAGGCCGAATTGGCACTTGCCAGTGTTAATTTCGAGACTAGGGTCACTGAGGCGCTGGAAGAGTAGACGCAGGTGTGCGCAGGTGTTCCTCTCGTGGCAACTGCTGCAGGTAAGTAAATTCAAAGAATGGGCAGGGCAGGTGGGCGCCCATGAGTGTGACTATCTCGCTCATGAGAGCCGAGGGCATCCGGTCACCGAGCCCGCCCATGTTAAGGACTGACTCAGCCTGTAGATCCGGAGCAGTAGCTCCTTGAGGCCTGCGTACTTACCCGGCGGATTATCCAGGTAAGGAATGACCCGACCGGCCGTCTGCTGGTCAAGGGCATTTACTGCATAGTGCTAACGAGTCTCGTCGTCCGTGACGCTGCGGATGAAGACTTGGGATTCGGCCTGTCGAAACCAAATCCCCGGCTGCGAGGTCCAAAACATAGGCAGCTTCAGGGAGACAGCGTTGAGTTCGGCCTTGTAGGCGGCAGTGGCAGAATGCATTTTCTTTCAAATTTCCCTTCCAGGATTACATTCCTGGGCATCGAGGTCACCAGTGTGGCGGGCACTCGCAGGAGTCCAGCCAAAAACTAATCGGACACGAGTTGCGTGCACTAGACGTGTTTATTCATCTTGGTGTGGGAGACTAGCGCCTCCCACACCAAGATGCCGCCCTCCAGAGCCGATGGTTCGTTGTGCCCTTGGGTTGCCACCAGGTACCGCCACAACAGAATCTTTACCTGTTGTTAGATGTGACATGAAAGGTCATGGAATGTGAGTAACTAGCATGAGGATTTTAAAAATTTTACATAATGTGTAGTTATGGTCTGGAATGCATTATACAGTGTGAGAGAGTGGGTTACTGATAACGGCTGTATTGCTCTGATATTGTATTTAAATAGGCTTAACCTTTCCTCTAGCCTGTTAGAAAATGGAAAAAATCTGATATTTTTTAAATAAAATGACTAAGTATGAAAATGAGAAGCAATAGATATCGCACATCAATATCATAAATTATGTTAATTAGCTAGATTCATTAGCACTTCCCTGCAATACTTTATTTGAGGGGGACAAAAAGTGATGAACTATTCTCTTGGTCATTGCAGGTCACTGTTGTTCCCGTTTTTAATCAGAGGTGGAAAACCATCACCCTTCATCCCTTTTGCAATGGCTTTCACATTTTGCGCATATAATGGATATCTGCAGGCCAGGTACCTAATCAAGTATGCTGTTTACTCCTCAAACTGGATAACTGATCCACGCTTCCTCACAGGTAATCTTACGTTGTTGTAAAAATGTGCTTCTGTTAATATAGATATTCATCTTCAGCCAATCCATTTGTGGCCAGTGAACAACTTGTCAGCTATATACAAAGCTTTTATTTTCTGCATTTAAAAAATACAGGAAGAATGTGGAGGCTTTGGAGAAGGTGCAGATGTAGTTTACCAGAATGCTGCATGCATTAGAGGGCTTCAGCTGCAGGGAGAGGTTGGATAGACTTGGAATGTTTTCACTGGAACATTGGAGGTTAGGGGGAGACTCCATATCTCTATACCTATAAAAGTCTGACCTTGTGTGTGTGTGCCTGTCTGTCTGTATTCATTGTATCTTCCTGAAAACGCTGCACGTTAGTGCTTAATTTTTCACAGATTATTAATCACATTAACCCCATCGACAAAATAAACTGCTTCACTTCACATTTCATGCTATATTTCACGTTATAACGTTTAAAAAATAGCTAAAACCAAGTTTTTAAACGGCAAATGTCCTTCAACCCGCTTCAAGTGACGTCACAAAGGGGGAGTGGGCGGCCACCAGCCTCCAATGGCGTCGGGGAGGGCTGCGTTTAAATTAACGTCCGCTTTTTCCACCCCGGCTTTCACCCACGACGCCCTGGCTGCAGTTTTACACGGCAATTAAGGAGGCATCGAAACCGTGGCGGTGAAGAAGACATCGAGACGGCAGCGGCGAGGCCTTGCGAAGATGGGGCCACTGGGGAGGTGAGGAGGGAGAGTGGAGGTATTGAGGGAGAGGAGGGAAGAGGAGGCGGGTAGAGAGATGAGGGGGTATGGAGGGTAGTTGCCAAGTCTACACTCCCTCTCTTGCCCCCTCCTGCTACCCTTCCTCCCCCTCTCTACCCCCTCCCTATCTACTCTCACTCCCTCCCTCTCTACCCCCTCCCTCTCTAACCCCATCCATCTCTGCCCCCCATCCATCTCTACCGCTTCCCTCTCTATCCCCCCCCTCTCTACCCCCCCTCCCTCCCTCTCTACCCCCCCCCCTCTCTACCCCTCCCTCTCTACCCCTCCCTCTCTACCACCCCCTCTCTACCACCCCCTCTCTACTTCCTTCTCTACCCCCCCCCCCCCCCCGGCTAGGGATTGAAGAGGGAGGGTGAAGAGGAAGGGGGAGGGAGTGCTGTGGGATGTGGAGAAATGAGCCGTGCCTGCGCAGTTGGGAGTTATGCGTGAGTGGTGCAATATTGCGTGGGGGTACGGGTTGCGTTGGGTGAACGGGTGAGTGGTGGGATATTGCATTGGGGGAGCACCCAACGGGCTTGTACTTGGTCTAGTAAGTATATAAAATTGATGAGGTATAGATAGGGTAGACAGTCAGAAGCTTTTTCCCAGGGTGTAAATGTCAAAAATTAGAGGGCATAGTTTTCAGGTCAGATGGCCAAAGATTAAAGGATTTGTTTGTTTTACACAGAGGGTGGTGAGTGCCTGGAATGCATTGTTGGTAGTGGTGGAAGCAGATACGATACTAATATTGAACTGGCTTTTAGATAGGTACGTGGATATGCAGGAAATGTAGTGCTATGGATCATGTGCAAGCAGATGGGATTAGTTTATCTTGGCCTATAAAAATGGCCTTCATTAAAATCTGACAACATGCACTTTAAGCACATGTGATTTTTTTTCTATTACAAATCTCAAATTGTGGAGTACAGAGGCAAATAAATAAATGATGGGCCTTTGTCCCAAACATAATGGAGGGCACTACAGCTGAACTTGTAGCAAAGAGTATAGCAGCAGCTTAAAAAGGATGTAGTGTTATTCTGACAGATGGTTGGTGTAATTAAGGAAACTGTTTAAGAGTACCTAATTAAAAACTTATGACTTGCCCCGTTTTAACAACATAATCCTCTGTTACTGCCTGAGGGAGACCAACCTTTAGATTTTGCAAAAAATGGAAATGGTAATTTGCCTATCAGTTTGAAATTAAATGGATTGTCTGATTTACTGTATTTGAGTCCTGTCATGAAGCAGTAGGAACATTCTTTAAGGCATTCTTTTACTTTGGGCTCTAATTACATTAACTGGCTTGATGAAATGTCAACATTCTAGAAAAGCTAAGTTGTTATTGTTTATCCACTAATTTTCCCAGTGGGATGAGGAACCAGGGATAGAAGAGACCCTAGAAATGTAACTGGATGTTGATTTTAACTGTTCTTAAATGCATGAAGAAGTTTTAGGAAATCTTAGCTACATTTCCTTCTCTGACGCCTGTTCAGCTTTCAAACTATCCCAGGTGATCTCCCAGCCAGTTCCTGTTTCCACCCACTAGCTAATCACAACAATTCACAGATGCAGGACTGCCAAAATTGGGTGAGTTGGGAGTGATAAATTACGAGAGACCAAGCCTGAGGGAGCATAACGACCCCCCCTCCCAATGGTACAGAGCTTTTGCATTTTTTAGCTTGAAATTGTGCAATCTGGTGCATACTGTAGCGAGTCTTTTAACTTGCACTTGAATGCAATATTTACGTTTTAAATTGGATTAGCTATGAATAAGGTTAAGCTAAATTACATTCCTAATTACATTCCACAGAAGAGCCAGGTTCTAGGTGCAGCACACGAATGATCTTAATATATTAATGTATGGAAATCAGATTATAATCAAACACTTGGTCCATGTTGACTGTTGTATATTTGGTGCTGTAAACTGGCTTTAAATAACACTCGGACACGGGAGTAAACTAACAAGCTACTTTATTTCAGGACCCCACCTCCAGATTCTCCTGCGCATGCATCAGTTGCACAAGACCTTAAATATGTTAATCCTATTATATACCCAACACTCCTCCCCCTTTAACTTGGAGGCAGGTAACACAATTTATATTTCATACCCAACACTCCTCCCCCTTTACTTGGAGGCAGGTAACACAATTTCACCGTCATGGTATATGCTCCATATCTAAATATAATTGACTAATACAGTTCCAATAATTGTATTATTAAAGTAATCTTACAATACATCCTAATAACTGTAATAGTCATACCTAACTTAGCGCTTATAATTTTACATTCCACTCCTCTTCCTTAAACCAAATACATTACACCTTGCTCTATGTGATATCATTTATAAAGAACAAAATCCTCAAATCTTTTGGGTGGTCTTTTTATCCTATCAGACCTGCGTCTCTCTGGCTGTGTCAGACTTTGCCCATTATCTGAGACATCAGGCTCTGGTTGTGATGATGTATTGTCACTAGGGGCTAGAGGTTCCCCACTCTCTGAATTTCCTTTGGGATCTACACTAGTTGTTGGAGTAAGCAAAACTATCAGCGGCTCCTCGCTTGGTTGACCCTCTTCTCTTGGCTGGACATCGGCGTGCTACATTTGACCAGTATGCTCTTATTTGATCGACATGACGACGCACGACTCTTCCCTCATTCAACTTTACGTTGTACATGACCTCACTGATGACTTCTATCATTCCATAAAGCCAAGTAGAGCCTGAAGTGAAGTTCTTGACCATGACATGATCCTTCACTTCAAAGACTCGTTCCTTGCTTCCTCGATCTGCTGCCTGTTTCATAGAAGCTTGCTTCCTTCCGACAGCTTTGCTGAGATCGAGTCGCAGACTGTCCAGTTTAGTGCGTATCTTCCGTCTGAACATCAGTTCACTAGGTGACTTTCCAGCCGTTTCTTGAGGTGTGACTGTACATCAGCAAGAACATCTGGAGCGTTAGTTCCAGGTCCAATCCTTTCCCTTTTTTCACACCTGAATTCACCATCTGTACACCTCTTTCAGCTAGTCCATTGCTGGACGGGTGCTTGGGTGATGTTTTGATGTGACAGATGTTGTTACTGCTGAGCAACCTGGCAAATTCCTCAGACACAAACTGCGTACTGTTGTCTGTTACCACCGTATCCGGTAACCCATGAGTTGCAAACAATCATCTCAGGGCCCTCACTGGTGCTGCTGATGTTGCGTATCTCACCGGAAGGGCTTCAATCCATTTGCTGTGAGCATCGACCACAATCAGCAAATTCTCCTCGTCCAGGCTGGCATAATCACAGTGAATCCTACTCCAGGATTTCTCCGGGAGCTCCCACGGATGGATTTGGGCTGCCACCGGATTATGTTGACTCTGCTGACAGTTTGGACAACTTCTCACTTGTTGTTCCAACTCTTTGTTAATCCCTGACCACCAGATGTATGTCCTGGCCAATGCCTTCATTCTCACGATGGCCGGGTGTGCGCTATGCAGTTCTTCAAGGATTCTAATCCTCATCTCCATATTTTCTGGTATGACCACTCGTGATCCCCACAGGATAACGCCATCCTCCACTGACAACTCTTCTTTCTTGCTGGCAAAAGGCTTTACTTCCTCTGGAAGATTTCTTGCACATGGCCATCCTTCCATGATGTGGTTCCTCACCTTTGAGAGGACTCTGTCCTTCTTGGTAGCTCTCTTCACTTCCTGTGCTTCAACAGGGCATGTGTCCAAATCGGTGAGCAAGTTGATGCGTGCCTCTGGTGCTTCATCGAGCTCCGCGAGCTCAGGGTGGTTACATGAAGAGTCCTCTTCGTGGATCGGCAAGCGCGACAACGCATCGGCATTCTGGTGTTTCTTGCCTTCCCGATGGACAATCTTATAACTGTAGGCAGATAGGATCATATGCCATCTTGCTACGCGGGCAGAGGCCATTGCAGGGCTCTCGCTTAACTTTTTTTCCCTGTTGCCAGCCGGCCAACCTTGGCAGCTTTTTAGGTTGCCAATTGACAGTTTAGGTGGTCATTTAAGATGGCTTGCATGACGCATGCGATAATGTGCTCGGACGAAGTGCGTAGTTACCGGTCGGAATTATACTCAATGAAGCATTCACATATTATTTCTGCTTCCAATAAAGTGACAAACTAAACATATTCACCAATCAAGACATGAAATATACCACAATGACATGCAGCAAAATTATAAGACAATATAAGATGAGGAAAAACATTTTCACCCAGAGAGTTGTGAATTTGTGGAATTCTCTGCCTCAGAAGGCAGTGGAGAGCGATTCACTGCATGCATTCAAAAGAGTTAAATAGCGCTCTTAGAGCTAGCGAAATCAAGGAGTATGGGGAGATGGCAGAAACGGGATACTGATTGTAGATGATCAGCCATGATCACAATGAATGGCGGTGTTGGCTCGAAGGGCCGAATGGTCTACTCCTGCCCCTATATTCTATGTATCTATGTATCTCAATTCTTTTTACACATTGCAATTAATGCAATTTCTATTAGTTCTTTCCACTTCCAAACAAAAATATGGTTGGATTATTCAGCGTATGATCAACCTGTATCAATAAATCCTGGTCCATGGTAACATATATGCCTACGTATAGTTGTGAATGTTGTTCATTAAATAACTACAGTACTGATACTCCATATTAAGAGCATTGATTGATTGATTTGTCGTTAAAATGAATTCTGTAATAACGTGTCAGCGGCAGCAGTGACAATCGAACACTGCGGTTTTAATGTTTCACGTGTTCACAATTTTATTAATCAATTTTATGGATTAAAACAAATAATAACATTGGGAATTAAAACACATTTGATTGCATTCCATTATCAAACAGTCAATGTTCGTTCTGAAGACATTTCCAGCATAATAGGGTCAGGGAGGGGGGTGTGTGTGAATCAGTGCGGGGTGGATAGATGGGGGGGTGGGTTAGAAGGCAGACAGTGCAGAATGGATAGATTGAGGCAGGTGAATTATTACATGTTGGTTGGAGTAGGTAAAATTGTGAGGGGAGAGCACGGGGGATGTCAGTGGTGTTTGTTTACTTGTTTATTCGTAAGTTCGCCCTTCGGAGATACCAACTGCATTTTGTTGTCTCTGTATTGTACACTGCACAATGACAATTAAAGATTGAATTGAATTGAATTGTGTTGAATGGGGGGGTTCAGTACCGTATGGATGGGGGTAGACAAAAGTGCTGGAGAAACTCAGCGGGTGAGGCAGCATCTATGGAGCGAAGGAAATAGGCAACGTTTCAGGTCGAGACCCTTCTTCAGACTGTTTCCCCCCATTCTTCTTGAATGGGAGGATCAGTGCAGGATGGGGGGAGGGGGGAGATCAGCGCAGGATGAATGGTGGGGATGGGGGGGGTCAGTATAGTGTGGAACGGAGGGTCTGTGCAGGATGAATGGGGGATCACTACAGGATGAATGAGGGGAAGGGGGGAAGGTGCAGGGTAAATGGAGGGTGGGTCAGTATGGGATGAATGCGTGCATTAGCACAGGATGGATGGGGGATCAGTACAGGATGGATGGATGGAGAAGTGCAGGATGGATGGGAAAGGGGTAAGTACAGGGTGAATTGGGGAACCAGTGTAGGATGGATGGGGGGGGGGGGTGGGGTGGCAGGAGAATCAATGCGAGGTGGATAGGTTGATAAGCGCAGGATGAATAGATTGGGGGGGGGTAGATGGGGAGGGGAGCACAGGGGATGTCAGTGAGGACTGAATAGAGGCGGGATTGGGGATCAGTGCGGGATGGAGAGGAGGGGTCCCATGATAAGGGGGTGGAGGGGGCATACGAGAGAGAGAGAGAGAGAGAGGCGGGGGGCGGGAGGTGGGGAGGAAGGAAGGTCAGCGCTCCTTGGGCAACTTCGCCCCGCTGCCTTGGACGTTGGGAAATCCTCGCCACCGCCACCCTCCTCCGCCAGCCAACAGCAAGGTGCGGGGCCGAGCGGTGCAGCTCAGAGATCCTATAGCTATAAGATCTTTGGTGCAGCTGCTTCAGACAAGTCAGAGCGAATGAGGGGCTTCGCACAGCGCCAGCAGCGGCCGCGATAGCGGCTCCATCTCCTCCTCCTGCACCCCATCCGGCCTGATAACGGCCTCTGCTTGTAAACCCGCTAACGGTGCTTTCAAAACAAACCCTCCCGCACGCCGCAGCCTCCACCTCCCTCCTTCCCTCCTCCCGGCCTCGATCCTTTGTCACTCTGCATCTAGTATCATTGCCTCACACAGCCGTCGCCGACACAAAACGTTGCGTTCTTTTTCTCTAGAGATACTGGCTGACCCGCGAGTTACTCCAGTTTTTTGTGTCTATCTTTGGTACAAACCAGTATCTGGTTGCCAAGCTGGGCAAAATGACTCGGTGTTTAGGTTGCCCGGCGGCGCATTGAATGGCCATTGGCACCCGGGCAACCGCTAATTTCGAGCCCTGCATTGGTGCATTGGGCTTGCAGGTTTGTGGTCTCCAAATAGTCCCATCAGAGGCTTGTGATCAGTCACAATGGTGAAAAACTTTCCATGTAACTGCTTGTGGAACTTATTCAGCCCGATGATTATCGATAAGCCCTCCTTCTCATATTGTGCGTGAGGCAAACGCTATTGGACGTTCATGTCCATCTGAATCCACATGGCTTATCACAGCACCTAAGCCATAGAGGCTTGCATCAGTTTGGAGCAGGATTGTTTTGGCTGGATCTTAATGCATCAGCACATTGTCACTCTGCAGGAGACGCTTGGATCTCTGAAATGCCTGCTCTTGTTCCTTTCCCCATTTGAACTTGGGATCCGGCTGGCTGCTTCTCCTCCCACTTTTTGACTCAGCTGATCGCACCGCGTCAACTTTGTCTTGAAGAGGGCGAAGACCATTCTTGTTCAGTCGATGTCCGAGATAATCGACTGACTCTTGCATCAGTGCACACTTCTCTTTCTTCAGACGTAACCCACTGGTTTCTAGTCTTGACAGGACCGCTTCCAGGTTCCTGAGGTGCTCTTCGTCAGTCCTTCCGCTGATGATGACATCATCCAGATACGGCTTGCACATTGGAATATCCGCTAGCAGGCTCTCCATTGTTCACTGGAACATGGCTGGTGCGCTGGTTATCCCAAAAGGTAATCTAGCATACTCAAAGAGCCCTTTGTGTATATTAATGGTGGTGTACTTCCGAGCGTCAGGGTCTAACTCTATCTGATGATAGGCATAGGTGAGGTCGTTTAGAGAACTTCTCTCCTCCTTCTAGTTCCTGCAGGAGATCCTCCAAAGTTGGAAGTGGATACTGTTCCACTTTCAGCACCTTATTTGCTGTGAGCTTGTAATTGCCACAGACTCTCATGCTTCCATTTGGTTTCTAAACAGCTATGATCAGGCATGCACAATCTGCTGTCTTCACCGGCTTGATATTGCCCTCCTGCAGCAAGTCATCTAATGTGGCATCTATTTGCTTCCTAGCAGCATATGACACAGGAGATGCTTTGTAAAATTTCGCCCCACTGTTTCCGTCTTGTGGGTACACTTTGGCTTGGTACCCCTTCAGTACTCCATGGGTGCTGTTATCAAACAGCTTGGCGTGCTTGTTGAGTACTGAGTTCAAGGCCTCTCGCAAATTGTGTATCCTACTCGGTGGCCTTAGACTTGGACCCGCCGTTTGCTGGCTGGCCATATTTGACAGCAATTCAGGGTACTTCCTCAACTAATCTCTTCCCATTAGGCTTGCACCTTTCTTTACCACCACTAGGGCGAACGTTTCTGGCTTCCGGTGAGGATGGAGCTGTACCTGTAACGCTGCTTGTCCGATAATGTCCACCTTCTCCCTGTGTAGGATTTTAGCTTAAGGCTACAGGAATCCAGTCTGGGGTCCTAACCGAGTTTTTTGAAGGCTTCCTCTGGTACTACAGTCCATGGACCTCCAGTGTCCACTTCCAGTTGTACCTCCCTGCCGTTCACTAGCACAGTGGTTGTATACGGTTCAGAGTTCGACAACTTGTTAATTGACTCATCTTGCAAATGGCTCATACAATCCTCTGATGAATCTGAATTGGTCTCCTCCAAGCGGTTTCCATTTTTCCGTAGTCGTCTACTCCTCTGCTGGTAAATTCTAACAGCATCACACTGGCTTTTGGTGTGACCCATTCCCGGCCACCTGAAGCACCTACTATCTCGGAACCTACACATTGCAGGCTCGTGGCTGCTGCCACATCTCCAGCACCTCTTGGAGTTGTGAATCTTGTCTCTGGATGCCCTTGGTGGACTCCATGTCTTCTTCAGTCCCGGCTCCTTGTCTCTGGATGCCCTTGGAGGACTCCTTGTCTCTTTTAATCCAGGTTCCTTCCTTTGGATCTGATGGACAGGGTTAAAATCATCCTGGGACATTCCAATCTTCCTGATTTGCTCTCCATCCTGTCTGGCAACCTCCATTGCCGTCGCAATAGTGACTGCGTTCTCGAAGGTCAGATTCGGTGTACCCAACAGTTTCCGCTGGATGTTAATATCTGCACATCCTACAACCAACCTATCCCTTAGCATATTCTCCAGTTCCTTAAAATTACATCCCTCACTTAACTGGCGAAGCTTTGCTAGGAACTGAGGGATAGTTTCACTTGCTTGCGTGCAGGGATAAAACCGATACCTTTGCACGATTTTTGTTGGTTTAGGTGAGAAGTGAGCAATTAATGCCTCCTTACACTCCTCGTACGTTTTACTCGCGGGCTTTTGTGGCTGCAGCAACGCACGTAAGGTGTGATAACCCTTGCTTCCTAATGCCCCTGTCCCACTTAGGAAACCTGAACAGAAATCTCTGGTGACCTTGCGTCCCGCCCAAGGTTTCCATGAGGTTCCTGGAGGTTTTGGTCACTCTCCCTAATGGTCGAAAGTGGTTTCCGCGTGGTCGAGGCTTCTTCTATATTCCTTCGATTATTTCAACAAAATCAAAACCGTCCTCAACTAAAAATAGGTTGTCGTTTGGTCGAAGCCAGTGGAGTGGGGTCGCTATTTACTTACAGGCAGTCGAAGGCCATCTCCTTCGCTGACCAGCCATTTTGATTGGCTCATTGGAATTTCACGACCACCGGAAGGTAAAATGCCCGCTAAACTTTATTAAACTTCTTAAAACTGTCTCCACTCCTTCTTCCCCCCCCTTCTCTCCCCCTTCTCTCTCCCCCTTCTCTCTCCCCCTTCTCTCTCCCCCCTTCTCTCTCCCCCCTTCTCTCTCCCCCCTTCTCTCCCCCCCTTCTCTCCCCCCCTTCTCTCCCCCCCTTCTCTCCCCCCCTTCTCTCCCCCCCTTCTCTCCCCCCCTTCTCTCCCCCCCCTTCTCTCCCCCCCCTTCTCTCCCCCCCTTCTCTCCCCCCCCTTCTCTCCACCCCCTTCTCTCCCCCCCTTCTCTCCCCGCCCCTTCTCTCCCCCCCCTCTCCCCCCCCCCTCTCCCCCCCCCTCTCCCCCCCTTCTCTACCCCCCTTCTCTACCCCCCTTCTCTCCCCCCCTTCTCTCCCCCCCTTCTCTCCCCCCCTTCTCTCCCCCCCTTCTCTCCCCCCCTTCTCTCCCCCCCTTCTCTCCCCCCCCTTCTCCCTCCCTCCCGCGCTCTCTAAAGGATTTACCGTGCTCTGTGGCAGCCGTTTACCTTCCTTTTCATCATGCAGACAGCGCTCCTCCACTGTCCCTGGCCCCCACCTTCGCGATGTGTTTGTGTGTGTGTGTGTGCGCGGTCGGTAGCAAAGGTCCTATAGGATCTTTGGTCAGTAGATGCAGCTCACGCTTCGGTCGAGGCTTTCCAGGCGAGTGACCAGAACCTCTGGCGACTCATGGAAACCTTGGGTCGTGGGCAAGGTCACTAGAGGTTTCCATTCAGGTTTCCTAAGTAGGACAGGGGCATAAGCCTGTGAGGAAAATTGCTCTTTTCTTCTCTGCTGTAGTGACACCATTTGAAGTGAACCAAGCCTCTAAAACTTCGGTCCATTCCACAAAATTATACCCAGCCATCAATCAAGGGCACAATTGTAGTAGCCATGCTACACTGTTGCTATTCAGGTACACTACGTGACTAAATTATTTTACACACAGAGTCTGAAGAAGGGTTTCAGCCCGAAATGTTGCCTATTTCCTTCGCACCATGGATGCTGCCGCACCCGCTGAGTTTCTCCAGCATTTTTGTCTACCTTCGATTTCCAGCATCTGCAGCTCCTCCTTAAACAGTAATCCAACAAAATGGCTATTACTAATTCTTATAATAATAGATTTATGCAGTTATCCAGCAAAATGACTACTACTAATTCTTATAATAATAGATTTATACTAATAAACCAACATTTAATGTTAATAGCAAACTAGAACATTTTAAGCCATATGCGGGCAATGCACGCATATTTACCTAAATCATTAATAACAGTGAACAGTACATTAAATTCGTACAGTCCAGCATTTACTGCGAGGAATTCCCCGGTCGGACTTGGCAGTCTCTGGACTCTGGTGCCTCAGCGACCTCTCGGGCTGTCCTTACGGCTGGCGGCCGCTGCTTTGCTGGCTGTGTCTCATGGCCGGGCTGGTTGTGTCCCACTGGCGGGGCTGGCTGTATTCGCTACCGGGCCGGCTTTTCTCGCAGCTGTATTCGCTGCTGAGCCGACTTTTTTCGCGGCCAGGTCCAGGTAAGCTGACACCGTCACTGTCCTGCTGGTTAGACTTCCAGCTTCCAGCTGCACTCTTCAGCGACACTTACTGCCCCGCTTGTTTTCCTTGCGCTCTTGCTTCCCATTCCGACCTTTCTTTTCTTTGGCGCCAATTCAAATACAATTTTGCGCCATAGATTTCTGCTTGGTGCCGTTCCTATTTGTGTCGTCAAATACAGACTTTTAAAAACTTTTTTTCTTTTCTCTTGGCAATACGTTCTTTTCTTCACTATTCTTTTGCTCCTCGTCGCCAATTGTTGTATATTTGGAGCTGTAAATGGGCTTTAAATAATACTCGGACACGGGAGTAAACTAAAAAGCTACTTTATTTCAGGACGCCACCTCCAGACTCTCCTGCGCATGCGTCAATTGCGCAAGACCTTAAATATGTTAATCCTATTATGTACCCAACATTGGGTCTCACTGCACACCTGGTACTACTCCTGACCATGACTCCAGTTGCATACCTTCTCTAATTCCTGACCCTGAGTCCAACCTTAACCTTACACCTGGCCCCCTATTCTACCCTGATCATAGCTGCTTTCTTACTTAGGTTCCCAGTGATGAACACTCCCATTGTCCCAGCTTTGTCTGCACACCGAGTACTATTCCAGACCTTGACTCTGGATGCACGCTTGGCCTTGCTCCTAGCCTCTCTGCACTCACAATATATCTGGCCTACACATAAAGCCCCATATCTGACCCCCTGGACATAACCTAATACGTTCAAGTCCACAAGTGCTTATCTAATGCGGTAATCTTTTATGGGGCACTTCACAGACCAAATTTTGTATAACAAAATTTGCTACATTCATTGGCTTCCTCGTTATCTAACATGCTAGTTACTTTGTCAAATTGGTTGAACACAATTATCATCGATACAATTATACTCACTCAGCTGTAATATCAGGCTCTGGTTGTGATGATGTATTGTCACCCCCAATATTTTCAATATTTTGCTGTCTTCCTCTCAGCTGGGACTTTTCCAAAATGCAAAGTCCAATAACTATATATATTTAAGCAATATTATTCTATTAAATGTGATCTTGAGAGTACATAATATTTTTTGTGGTATTCATAACACAACAATGAAAAAAGATCTTTGTTTTGATTGCACCTACCAACAATAGTGCTACCTTCCCAATATTTAACTGAAGGATATAATGGGTTATCGAGGCTGTATGTTGTGACAGACAGCCTGACACCTTGCATGTCATTTTAATATTACACTTATCCCATCTCCCTGGATATTCTGGATTAATAAATTAAGGTTTTGTCAACTAATTACAAATCAATAACATTAGCCAACTCCAAAACACGAAGCGCTGAGCATTGGGATCCAAACATCACGGACAACTGGCCTCGGTTCCCCGCTCACATCTGGCAGTGCTCTCTGTCTGGATCAGGGGCCACGGAGTGTTTTTGAAAGTGAGGAGGCTGAGCGATCACTGATCACTGGCCTTCGGGGTACCCGGTGGAGCAACCGAGTGGGGGGAGGGACTTTTTGAAATTTGATGTATTAAAATCATGTTTTAGTGCATTGCAGACGTATGATTTCAATGTTTTTGTTTGAAGTATTTTTAAGAGGTAACTTTTTAAGGGGTAACTTTTTCCACAACATCACTCTATGACTACATTATACTTCCACCATGCATGAATGCTTCTAAATCAAATGGTCGAATTTAATTGCCATATACTCAAGCATAGAAAAATAGAAAATAGGTGCAGGAATAGCCATTCGGCTAGCACTGCCTTTCAATATGATCATGGCTGTTCATCGAAAATCAGTACCTCTTTCCTGTTTTTTCCCCATATCCCTTGATTTCACTAGCCCCAAGAGCTAAATGTAACTATCTCTTGAAAACATCCAGTGAATTGGCCTCCACTGCCTTCTGTGGCAGAGAATTCCACAGATTCACAACTGTGGCAGAGATTCCACAGATTCACAATTTAGTGATAATTTTTCAAAACTCTTTAGATTCTGGAGTAGTTCCTGAGGATTGGAGGGTAGCTAATGTAACCGCACTTTTTAAAAAGGGAGGGAGAGAGAAAACGGGGAATTACAGACCAATTAGTCTAACATCAGTAGTGGGGAAAATGCTAGAGTCAGTTAATAGCGGTGAAATCATTGGACAAAGTCAGCATGGATTTATGAAAGGTAAATCATGTCTGACGAATCTTATAGAATTTTTTGACGATGTAACTAGTAGAGTGGATAAGGGAGAACCTGTGGATGTGTTATATCTGGACTTTCAGAAGGCTTTCGACAAGGTCCCACATAAGAGATTAGCATACAAACTTAAAGCACACAGTATTGGGGGTTCAGTATTGATGTGGATGGAGAACTGGCTGGTAGACAGGAAGCAAAGAGTAGGAGTAAACAGGTCATTTTCAGAATGGCAGGCAGTGACTAGTGTGGTACCGCAAGGCTCAGTGCTGGGACCCCAGCTATTTACAATATTCATTAATGATCAGGATGAGGGAATTGAATGCAACATCTCCAAGTTTGCGGATGACACGAAGCTGGGGGGCAGTGTTAGCTGTGAGGAGGATGCTAGGAGGCTGCAAGGTGACTTGGATAGGTTGGGTGAGTGGGCAAATGCATGGCAGATGCAGTATAATGTGGATAAATGTGAGGTTATCCACTTTGGCGGCAAAAACAGGAGGGTAGATTATTATCTGAATGATGGCCAATTAGGAAAAGGGGAGATGCAACGCGACCTGGGTGTCATGGTACACCAGTCATTGAAAGTAGGCATGCAAGTGCAGCAGGCAGTGAAGAAAGCGAATGGTATGTTGGCATTCATAGCAAAAGGATTTGAGTACAAGAGCAGGGAGGTTCTACTGCAGTTGTGCAGGGTCTTGGTGAGGCCACACCTGGAGTATTGGGTACAGTTTTGGTCTCCTAATCTGAGGAAAGACATTCTTGCCATAGAGGGAGTACAGAGAAGGTTCACCAGACTGATTCCTGGGATGGCAGGACTTCCATATTGATGAAAGACTGGATAGACTCGGCTTGTACTCGCTGGAATTTAGGAGATTGAGGGGGGATCTTATAGAGGCTTACAAAATTCTTAAGGGGTTGGACAGGCTAGATGCAGGAAGATTGTTCCCGATGTTGGGGAAGTCCAGAACAAGGGTTCACAGTTTAAGGATAAGGGGGAAGTCTTTTAGGACCGAGATGAGAAGATCTTTTTTCACCCAGAGAGTGGTGAGTCTGTGGAATTCTCTCCCACAGAAGGTGGTTGAGGCCAGTTTATTGACTATATTTAAGAGGGAGCTAGATGTGGCCCTTGTGGCTAAAGGGATCAGGGGGTATGGAGAGAAGGCATGTACAGGATACTGAGTTGGATGATCAGCCATGATCATATTGAATGGCGGTGCAGGCTCAAAGGGCCAAATGGCCTACTCCTGCACCTATTTTCTATGATTCTATGATTCTCTGGTTGAAGAAAGTTTGTCCTCATCTCAGTCCTAACTGGCCTACCCTTTATTCTTAAACTGTGACCCCTGGTTCTGAACTCCACCAACATCAGGAACATTTTTCCTGCAGTTACAGGAAATGAACATCTAGCAGGCAAGCAGGATGCTTTCTCCAACCACCCCCATTTGAAGCCCACTATCTTCCACCGTTTCTACCCACTGCTTGGTGCCTACTTCCAGCAGCCACAAGTTGTCCTTCAGGGTGCACTGAGCCGCAGCCTGATCCATGCCGATCACCAGGGCGAATTCGGTGCAGAGTCTCCGACGCCTCCGTCGACTCTTGCGGCCGACGGGCCGGGATTCTTGCACTGAGGCTGCTCCATGGCCAGAGCTGCAGCGAGCGACTCGCCAGCCCGGCATTCACTCGCCAGCCCTGGCTCCCCGTCCACATCTGTCCCTGCCGCTGCTTCTGCTTCCATCCCTCCCTCAGCCCCGGCTCTCCAACATCCTCGGCCCAAGCAGTTGATATGAGTTTTGAAATTCTCAATGATCACAGAATTTCTCATGACAGAGCGTGAGAAATTTGTGATCAACGTGAGAATTTGGCGAAATGCGTGAGATCACGCTCAATGCATGAGAGTTGGCAGCCCTGCAGATGATTAGAAGATAAGATTACAAGTATAGACTCGGTGACAGTTTCACCGAACACTTGCGGTTGGTCTAACAAGGCCTACTGGATCTCCTGATTGCTACCCATTTTAACTCCTCTTCCCATTCCCATACTGACCTTTCTCTCTTGGGCCTCCTCCATTGTCAGAGTAAGGCCACAGTCACACTGGAGGAACAACACCTCATATTCCGCTTGGGTGACCTTCTAACCCAAAGGAATGAGCATTGTATTCTCCAATTTTATGTAACTACAAAACTCTCTCCCTGAACCTCACTTTCCCTTTGCCCACCTGAACTTGCCTCTTTTCTCCACCTCCCTCTCCCCTTCCCCTTTCACCTACATCCTTCCTCCAGCTTCACAATTCGGAACTCTTCAATCCTTTTGCCTCACACCTTCTGTCTTTTTATCTCTGGCCTTTGTCTAATTATCTGCTTATCACCTGCTTTCGTTTCTACAATTTACAAATGATTGTTGCAAAGTCTCCCGCAGAAGTTATTTTGCAAAAGTCAACGGATTTTCATTTCCTAACCCTTGTTAAAGTGCGGCATGGTGGTACAGCAGTATAGTTGCTGCCTTACAATGCTTGAGACCCGGGTTTGATCCTGACTACAGGTGCTGTCTGTATGGAGTTTGTACGTTCTCTCTGTGGGATTTCTTTGGGTGCTCCGATTTCCTTCCACATTCCAAAGACGTACAGGTTTGTAGGTTAATTGGCTTCGGTAAAATTGTTGTTAGCATATAGGATGGTGCTAGTGTACAGGGATCGCTGGTTGGTGCGGACTTGGTGGGTCGAATGGCCTGTTTTGTGCTGTATCTCTCTACACTAAACTGAACCTTATTATGTAATTGCTATTTGCCATGCCAAGTTTTACAGAGAAAATTGCATTTTATATTTTCTTGTAATCTTTTTTATTGCTCGCCATTGCCTCATTCATTCACTTGCAATTTTTTTTTATTGTTGCCTTTGTACCTTTAACTTTTTCTTAGTTCCTCATTTTGCAAACCTTTTTGTCATTGCATATGTTTCATGGATGTTTTTACTGTTAGCTCAAAAGCCAGTGAGTATAATAATCTAGCACCCAATAATTACAGTATGGGATATGGTACTTTTATTAATAGGGTTGTGTTTGTGCAAGGCTGTAGAAGATTTGTTGCAATATCCTCAGGAAAGATCAAAATTGCAGACTATGCTGGAAGGAAAGATGAGTGATTCAGTGCAGAATGTTGGTACCTATCCCACATATTTTTCAATTGATGTTTTGTTTTCTTTATTTTGCCATTACAACAAATTGGACCATGCAGAAAACTGGAGAAAATGACAATGTTGCCATAGTCATTAAAGTATAACAGGAAATGGAAGATATTCACACCACATCAGGAAAGATTTGGGCTTTGTTTGTTAATTTAAAATGTGTATCTATTGATCTTTTCCTACTTTTAGCGAATTTTAAATACCATTATTATTGATTTGGTGGTCGTACAAGTTCAAATATGGTATACATTTTTCTCAACAATGTAGCAGTCATTAGTTTTTGAATGACAGACTCAACATGCTATTCTGTTAAATGTTCAATCTGATAAAGAAAATTGTTGGTGATACATAGTTTGAGCTCACTTCAACAAGTTGTCCTACAACTTTAGGCTGTGCACGCCATACGCAAGAAGAAGAGGAAGCTCACTTCAACACTTTTGGAATTGATTAAAACTAATGTCAGATAATTTGGGCTAGAGTTAACTTAAAGGCACTTTTCTAAATGGTGGTATTATCATGGTAGTTTTTTTACTGTAGAAATATTGTTACTATCAGGAAGATGGAAGAGTGGGAGCTTTTGGAAACAATTTGAATGAATCTGAATGCTGAATAATCTCATAGCTGTGCTCAAAAATCTGCTTGTGTAGTTTCCGCTTTAGAGACTGCAAAATTAATCTGCAGTTGATAGGAGAGACTGAGTGTGCTGAAATTCTTTTACCCATATAAATATTTGTAAACCTGGTGTTACATATAAAATGGTGCTTTTTATCCTGGAGTTGTGAAGCATGATTTTCCGAGGATATGGTAGTGAGTGTGTGCATTTAAAACATAACACATACTAATTATTGAATTAATGCACATTAAACACATTGTTTCCCCAGTTTCTGCAATTGTGGAACTGAAGTAGCAGTAATTGACATCAGAGCTCCATCTCTTAAAGGCTCGTCCACAAACACTTCATCCACTTGCCCCTCCCAATTTTCCATGACTAGATCAAGCGTTGCCTTCCGTTGAGTGGGGACCTCTACATATGCCGGAGGAAACCATCATGAACACATTTGACAAATTCGACCTCGTCTAAACTTTTTGCACTATGACATTCCAAGTCAATATTGGGAAAGTTAAAATCCTCCAATACGACAGCCTTCTGTTCTGTTTCTATTCTGTGCTTCTGGTTTCTTATGTTCTATCCTGCTATGTAGTACTGCTGATACTTCCAACTTTGAGCTCAGGCAAATTCCAACTTCAGATTGGAAGTATTATTGAAATTATATCACACTGACACCAACCAATTTGCATCAATAGCAGAAGTAAAGTGGCGTTGAGGTAGCTGTATCAAAGTGCTGCTGACGTGTGCATTTCACTTACCGTAGCAATCCTTCCCTCCCACCATTTAGCTGAGTAAATTTGAGAGCCACAAAAGGTAAAGTATGAAGTTCTGCTGAAATATTTAATTCAATATAATATCATGACAAATAAAAGCAGAAAAATTAGTAGAGAATTAAAGAAAAGAGACAGTAAAACATTTTTGTTAAAAACATCCAATAATGGTTAAAATCTGAAGGAATGTGATTGCATATTTTTAAGTATAAGTATTTAATGACAGATGTTAGTTGGCAGTAGTTGGTGGATATTACACTATCAAAATTCACATTCAGTGCATTTAATTCGACACTCCATAATATTTACTGGCAATCACACCCGAACTGCATGCCTTGCATTTGAATGGTGTGTTTCAACGTTGTTGGAATGAAACTTTCTTGATTTCTATGCTTGACTGCAGCTGCTAGCAGTTGCTCTCTCATTTACTTTTAATGAAGTTGAACGCTGAAAAAAAAATCAAGATTAACGGGCCAGTCTGACACATCCCTCACACCCACCAGCAACTGACCTCTAACTAATTTCTGACATTCAAGGTGCAATGTGAAAGTGGGAAAACAAGAGAAAGGTGACCGCAGAAAGCCAACACAGTATTGTCCCAAAACATCTAGCCCAAACGTTTACTCTGTCACAATAGTACAAATAACAAAGCAGTTTTTAATTATACATTAAATACATTAATGTATCTCTTGATACATTTTTACATTGAAAAGCACATAACCTTTCCTTGCTAACTAAATCTTATTTCGAAGGTAGAAACTGAGGGCAGGTGAGCGAAGCTGATGAAGTTAGTGTCACATTTAAGCTCTTGATTTTAGGCTCAGCACTCTGGTTTCTCGGATTATTAGTGAACCTGCATTCCGATCATATCCTCAGAAACTTACGAAAACCTGGTGAAACAGGATACAAAATTCCACGAGGTGAGTGAATGATTTTTAATGAAAAATATTAATTGTGCATTTTACCTTTTATAGAAACTCGCACTAATATCTCCAAATAATTTTTTTGAACCATTTTAAAGGAGGAATGTTCCAATACGTGTCCAGTGCCAACTTCCTTGGAGAAATAGTAGAATGGATGGGCTTTGCTGTAGCATGCTGGTCACTGCCCAGTGCAGCATTTGCCATATTTACATTTTTAATTCTCGCTTCTCGGGCTGCCCAACATCATCGGTAGGTTCAGTTTAAAATCATTACCTTGTCTGTTGCTTAATTCAACTTACTTTAAATGCCAGGTAATGAAAATGGGCAGGAATACATATTTTGTGTGTATTACATTATGTATGAGGAAGCAACCAGCGGCAGCTAGGTGAGAAGGTACAGATGGCATCTTAAGCGGGAGAAGATATGGCTTCAGCAATTGCCTCCCTCTTAGCTCAGTGAAAAGTTGAGTAATTTCCCATCATACACACCCCTCCTCCCCAAAATAGGATGCTGCTTTTGTGCTTTAATTTATCATTCTGAGCTTTGTGACATTGTACAACTAATTACCTGTAGGTTGAGTCAACAGACTGGCAGTCC
Source organism: Raja brachyura (assembly GCA_963514005.1). Next base: position 73,164,764 of record OY740782.1, read on the forward strand.
CCACAATGTCCACACAATCTGTACCAAACCAGAACAAGGATCCCAGTCTTTATTAATCCTCATCTGTAATGGTGAAGAGTCATTGCAGAGTTTCCTGCATAACCACAACATTTTCAGAACTTAAATACAGCATTTACTTTCTTCTCAAATTCTTCTCAGTTGTGTTCAAACTTTTATTTGAGTCAGTTTCCCCATTATTTTCAATCTTGCTCGTACCCAGTGTCACCAACTTGCTAATTTGACAATATTTCCAAACTGTAAATCTATACGCTGAATTGGGTAATTTTTCAACATGACATAAATGTTCTTTTGTAAAACTCTTATATAACTACATTTGATTTGTATATGTACTGCCTTTTGCTTTGTATTCATATGTCATTTTTGATATTACAAATTTTGATTTGAGTTTGAATAAGAGTTGAGTAAATTTAAGTTGTACCAACTGCTTAAAACAGCATTTGCCTTCCTTGGATATACAACCAAGTGCTTGGGGATGCACATATTACAGGAAATCCATGTGACTTCTGTAATGTTGTTTATTTGGTTAGAAAGATCATATACATATACCTATATGTTTTAATTAACTTACCAGTTCTCACAACAGTTCAATGGTTCAATGGTCCTTTATTGTCACGTGTACCATTTAAGGCACAGTGACATGTGATTTACCATACAGTCATACCAGAAAAAAGCTACAAGACATACAGCTACATAAAAATTAATATAAACATCCACCACAGTGGCTCCCCTACATTCTTCAATGTGATTGAAGGCAATGAAGTCTTATTTTTTTCCTCTTTATTCTCCCGTGGACAGGGCAGTCGAACCGTCCACAGTTGGAACCGTCCACCGTCCACCGTCCACCGTCCTGCAGCCGGCAATCGATGCTCCCGCTTCGGGGCGATCAAAGCTCCTGCGATTGGACGCTCGAAGCTCCTGTAGCTTGAAGCTCCCGAAGTCGGTCCCTAACCAAGGGAACGCGAACTGCACGATGTTGTCCGCAGGCTCCCGTGGTTGGAGCTCTCAAAGTCGATCCCCAGCAAGAGGCTGCCAGCTCCTCGATGTTAGGCCACAGTGCGCTCGGAGATATGATACGGAACAAAATCACATATCCGTCTAGGAAAGAGATTCAACCCCCCAAATAATACAAAGCTAAAGATACACCAAAACAGAGGTCGGCAACCTACGGCCCTCGGGTCGAATGCGGCCCATAACCCAAAATTATCCGTCGCGCAGGCATATATTTTTTCCCCCTAATCATCAGGCCCACACGCTTCTGTCATCTCTGGTACGTCCCGGGCCTTAGGCCGTGGCGCCCAGGCGCGGTGACATAAGGACACAAGAAGGCCACAATGGCGGAGCCGGCGGGCGCGGCCGAGCGCTGAGCGCATCTGAGCGCCGAGCTCTGCTTGTACCGCATCCTGCGCAAAGCCGCCGGCACAGCTGCGCACCTTCTGTGTCTGGGCTTCACTGTCGGGACGAGTGAGTGTGAATATTTGAGCCACCGCCTTCAGGACAGAGCCAAGGCAATGGTCCGTAGGTGCGCGATGTTCGTAAGCGCCCGTAACTAGGGGCCAGTGCTCCGGGTGGCGTCCTCAAAGGGGCGGGTTCTATGTGAACACGTGATTTGATGCATCTGGGGTGGGATGGGGATGGGATCCATGATAGATGAGGCCTGCCATGCGCTCACAAACATGCGCCTGGCCCCTCTGCTGAACAAGGTTGCTGACCCCTGCACTAAAACATACACTTAACAGCATATTAAAAACAACAAAGAAAGAAAAAGACGAGACAGACTGTTGGCAAGGCTGCCATTTTATGGCGTCACCCAGTGGTTTATTGATGCCACGTTGGGCAGCTAATTATTCTTCTCCCTAAGATAGCTCCAACACCATGAAAGAACAAGCATTTAACACCAAATACATCTGAGATGCTGCAAATCTAAAAAACATGAAAATGCTGGAAATACTCAGCAGTTCAGTACAAGCTTATTTTATTGTCTTTTCAGTTCTGTCGTGTGGTCTCTGATCTGAACAGATGCGGTCTTACCTCCTGAGTATTTCCAGCATTTTTCTATTTTACTTGGGGCATGTGACATTGTTATTGGTATTGGTTTATTCTAGTCAGGTGTCCCAAAATACAATTAAAAGCTTCCTGTGTGTAGTATAACAGTCAAGACCTGCTCACAGATACAATCAAAAGTATGAGAGTGCAGAGAGAAAAATACCAAAGTGCAGAATATGGTATTACAGCTGCTGAGAGTGCAATTTTTTTCTTTTTTTTAAGTGCAATTTCTGCAATGTGGCAGGTTGAAAGATTTGGACTACACCATGGTTGATGGGAGGACTGTTTGGCAGTCTTATAACAGGGATAAGAAGCTATTCCTGAATCAGGTGGTATCTGCTTTCAAGCAATTGTAGCTTCTCGTTTCTGGAGAAGGGAGAAGAGGGGATGACCAGGGTTCATGGTCCTTGATCATGTTGATTATCTTGATTATGACACCATTTATCAGCATTTATTTGGGAAGTACAGGTGTATTTAACTATGTGTGAACAAGTGGAACTTTCATTCTAAAAGGTTGGGATTCATTAGGTTACAATACTTAAAGAAAACAGAAATATATTGTCCAAATAATGGAAATTCTTGTCATGAAATATTTCTGTTGATATTCTCAAGCCATATCATTTATCTTTTCATTGCAGATGGTATTTGGAAAAATTTGAAGATTATCCAAAGACAAGGATGGTCTTAATACCATTCCTGTATTGAAAAGTCTAAAAGAGGCTAAATAGAGCCTTGAAATCAGATAAAGGTATTGAATTCATCAGAAAAAGATGGGGCTTATGCATAGCCCTTTTAATGACATGGTGAGCCTTAAATTCGCTTGGACCACCTCTGACCCTGGAAACTAACTTTCGCAAGTGTCGAGTGTCTCAGAATAAGTTGCTGCTGAAGCTTTAAAATAAATATGTTTTTCTCTCCATTCCCATATGCTCCTCTTATTTCTCTTATTGTAATCAATTGAACATTATGTTTCATATTACTATGTTCATACTTTGGTTTGCTAATGATTCTTCAGTCTTATTAGCTAAGGAAGTAAATGTGCCCCTAGCTGTGATGTCTAGAAGCAATTTCAAAAATGGACGTCATTCAGTACTGAGATGAGAAGAAATCTTTGCATCCTGAGTGTGGTGAACTTGAGGAATTTATCACCCAGGCACGCTGTTGAGGACCATTTGCATGCAAGACAGGACATTTTTTGTTGTTGTTGGTATTAATGAAAATAAAGGATATGGCATTAATGCATGAATATGGCACAGAAAAAATAAATCAATTCAGCCATGTTCTTATTGAATGGCGGAGCAGATATAAGGGGTGTATTCCTATTCCTATTTCTTATGTTATGATACTTTTTATTGCTTTCCTGGTTTCGCTAACAATGTCTGGTAAATAATTACATGGATTAGATCAGGGCTGGAGCACTCTGAAATCGAGACACTTTTTAATTACAAGACACATTCCCACCCTGTCTTAAAACCTTCAAGTCAAATTGTTTGGTGAGGAAGGAAGACAAACTGCTGCTGTGCTGTCCCAGCCACTAGATGGCAAAAAAATCCCTATACAGTCTTACTGATGCATTTCTCAAATCATAAAGCAACTTATTGTCAGTTTTCCTTTGTTGCCTGTGCTGCAAGTCCACAGGGAACTTGCATTGAAGAAAAATATAGACAAACTGTTGCGTTGGAAAAAATGTCACAAAGGTCCAGTTATTACAAAACATAATATCTGAACAATAAGTTACTGATATGAGGTTTTGTTCTTCATGACACAATAAAAAGAACAGAATGTAAACACAAGATAACCTTTTTGATTTTGTGAGGTATAATGGTGCAGTTGAATTCCTTCTAGTGAATAATCCATTGAAACCCTCACTAAAAAGGGTGGCACAGTGGTGCAGCGATAGAGTTGCTGCCTTACAGCGAATGCAGCACTGAATACCCGGGTTCGATCCCGACTCTGGGTTATGTCTATAAGGAATTTGTACGTGTACAGCTTTCTTCCCACACTCCAAAGATGTACAGGTTTGTAGGTTAATTGGTTTGGTAAATGTAAAAATTGTCCCGAGGGTGTGTCGGATTCTGTTAGTGTGCAGGGAACATTGGTCGATGAGGAGCTGATGGGCCGAAGGGCCTGTTGCTGAGCCTTATATCTAAACTAAACTAAATGTAGCTTGTCATGTTCCGTTCCATCCTGGCCATTGTTGGTTGTGCAGTCAAATCCAATGTTCGCTGCAGAAATTAAGCCATGTTCCCCCCACTCCAGCATCTTCTGTGGACACAGTGCTAGATCAACATATTTCATTAGGTACTTGCATTTGTGTCTCATTTCTAACCTAAAAAAGTGTTTCACCAGAGTGTTTCCTCTCCCAAGCCCAATTGGATCCAATGCAACTGCTGAGGTTGATACATTTTCCTGATTTTTGTTTTTAAAACTCAAGATTACTATTCAGATATTTCAGTATTACACTAGGAGTAAGCACAAAGATATTAATATAATTCACAAATTTCACTGACAGATAAGCTGCTTGGGATGACTAATTTCTGAATGGTAAAAGTCTATTTCTGTGCTGGCTCGAAGGGCCGAATAGCCTCCTCCTGCACATATTTTCTATGTATTTTCTATGTTTATCCAATAAACAATTATTTTAATTTTAGGGGAAGGCTTTTGGACTGTATTTGGACACAATATTAGTCCAGCAATGTTTGAGTCTTTAAAAAGAGCATTAAGGGAAGAAATATAAATATGGTTACATGCCTTGTGGGCTAAAATGCCTCATCACTCTGTCCATTCAGATGACCATCACTCAGAACATCTTGATCTCTAACCATTCCAGGCAGTGGCTGGTATCTGCCTCTTCTCACTTCTGTGTATAGATAATACAAATAGTCATCATTGAAGTGAAGGTCATCATGCTGCACAGGTATAAACCTTCCTATATTAGTGTCTTTCCAAAGATTTGGGGTAGGAAAAACTGATTTGTGAACCAACTGCAAAAATAGTTATTCTCTGAATATGCTTAGTGTGTGAATACTGCCAGTACATCCTTGGGTAAATGCCACACATCTGGAAAGCTTGCATAACTCTTTCACCCTGAGCAATACTGGTGTGCATGCCCTTTATCAGATTCGGTACCATTATAAGTGGAGTTTTGGAAAGACGAATACTAATCCAGTTTCCATGATTCGCCACTCTGGACAGGAGACTTGGAAGTGCTGAAAGGGGGAATTACAATCAAAACCATAGGGATCATTTTGAAGACCGCCATTGCCAGTGTCTGGAGTGCTTAGAGGTGACATGCAATTCTGTGCAGAGAATGTCTCCCACTTTGTTGTCATCAGCTCCTTCCTGCAAATTCCCATCATAGAGCAGTCATCTATATCCATCTGTAAAAGGTGGGCTCCAGGAATGCAGTGAGCTGTTGAAATTGGACTCATGATGTTCCTGGATGCCTGACACAGGCTATTCAGCAGGTCAATGTATAAAAATCCCCAACTGATTCCTCCTGGGCAGAAATAGTGTGTGATCTTTTCTGGGCCATACTGGTTATGTGTTTTCCTTTATCTAACTGCAGTCCCCTTATGCTTGGCGAATCTCAGTAGAGTCATGCAACAGGGAAAGAAGATCTTCAGCTCAACTCGACCAAGATGCCCCATCTAAGTCAGTCTCATTTTGCTCTATATCCCTCTAAACCTTTCCTTTCTGTGAAATGTACAGCTGGAAGCTCATTTCATATACCCATCACCCTCTACGTGAAAACGTTGCCCCACAGGTTCCGATTCAATCTTTTCTTTCTCACCTTAAACCTACATATGTCCTCTGGTTCTTGATTCCACCACAGTGGGTAAAAGACTGCATTTATTCTATCTAGTCTTCACATTGTTTTATACACCTCCCTAATATATACCCTTAGTTTTCTGCACTCTAAGGAATAAAGTTTTAGCTTGTTCAAGCTCTCCCTATGGCTAAGACCCGCATCCCGGCAATGTCCCTGTAAATCTCTGCACTCTGTCCAGCTTAATAACATCCATCCAAAACGGACCATACTCAAAATGCTTCCTTGCCCACATCTTGTAAACATAGAAAATAGGTTCAGGAGTAGGCCATTCGGCTCTTTGAGCCTGCATCGTTGTACAACTGTAACATGATGTAATACTTCTATTCTCAATACCCTGAATAATGAAGCTAAATGCACCAAAAGTCTTGTTTACCACCTTACCTAACTGATGCCACTTTCCAGGAACTGTACCTGTACTCTTAGATCCTTATGTTCTGCCCTTCCATTCACTGTGAAGGTCCTGCTCCGGATCGACTTCCCAAAATTCAATACCGCACATTTAGTGTATGCATCAAATTCCATTAACCATTATTCAACTCGCTTGCCCAACTAATCAAGAATTGGCTGTAATTTTTGATAACTATCTTCACTCTCTATGATACCACCTCCTTTTGTGTTATCTGCAAACATACTAATTGTGCCTTGGACATTATCAACTAAATCATTGATATAAACCACAAACAGCAATGGGCCCAGCACCAATCCAAAAGGCACACCACTCATCATTGCACACATATCTTATCTCTCAGAATCCTCTCTAGTAACTTGCCACAGATGTTAGGCTCACGCAGTCATGGAAATCGATATCAAAACATGCGGGGAACACAATTTATTGGCTGCCGCGTGCGCATGCACACACACACACACACACACACACACACACACACACACACACACACACACACACACACACACACACACACACACGCGAGGCTTCGGAGGCTTCAGCCGTGGGCCCTGTGGATGGTAATTAGTGACGGTGCCGGCAGTCGCCAAAAAAACCGCGTAAGTGGGACAGGCCCTTTAATTTCCCATCAAGTCTTCAGCTCCCACTAGTCGAGATGCAGGTGCTTTGTGATAAAAGCACTGAAGCTTTTTCCTAAGGTGGATTTTCTTCTGAAATGTAGCAAACTGTATTAATCGTGATTGACTCCAGGTGGCTATTTTATTTCAAGAGTGAAAACGGAATGGCAAGTATTATAAATGGCACATATAAAAGAAAGCTAACCAACCAATGAAGAAACCATCATTGTTGGTATAATTTTCATTCGCACTCATAACCTGTTTGTCCTCTAGTTTAGTTGTGAACAGGTGTTGTTGTCTTGTGGATTGCTGAAAGAAATTGCAGAAGATAACCAAAAAGACAATACGGGGAGAAAAGATGAGGTACGAAGGTAAGCTAGCCAAGAATGTAAAGCAGGATAGTAAAAGCTTCTTTAGGTATGTGAAGAGGAAGAAAATTAGTTAAGACCAAAGTTGGACCCTTGAAGACCGAAAAAGGTGAATTTATTATGGGGAACAAGGAAATGGCAGATGAGTTGAACAGGTACTTTGGATCTGTCTTCATTAAGGAGGACACAAACAATCTTCCTGATAAAGTAATGGTCAAAGGATCTGGGGTGACAGAGGAACTGAAGGAAATCCACATTAGGCAGGAAATGGTGTTGGATTGACTGATGGGACTGAATGCTGATAAATCCCCAGGGCCTGATGGTCTGCATCCCAGGGTACTTTAGGAAGTGGCTCTAGAAATTGTGAATGCATTGGTGGTACTTTTCCGTGTTCTATAGACTCAGGATCAGTTCCTGTGGATTGTAGGGTAACTAATGTTATCCCACTTTTTAAGAAAGGCGGGAGAGAGAAAACGGGGAATTATAGACCAGTTAGCCTGACATCGGTGGTGGGGGAGATGCTGGAGTCAATTGTAAAAGATGAGGTAGCCGCACATTTGGGTAGCAGTAACAGGATCGGTCCAAGTCAGCATGGATTTACAAAGGGGAAATCATGCTTGACTAATCTTCTGGAATTTTCTGAAGATGTAACTAGGAAAATGGACAAGAGAGAGCCAGTGGATGTAGTGTACCTGGACTTTCAGAGAGCATTTGATAAGGTCCCACATAGGAGATTAGTGGGCAAATTTATGGCACATGGTATTGGGGGTAGAGTGCTGACATGGATAGAGAAGTGGTTGGCAGACAGGAAACAAAGAGGAGGGATTAACAGGTCCCTTTCAGAATGGCAGGCAGTGACTAGTGGAGTACCACAAGGCTCGGTGCTGGGACCGCAGCTATTTACAATCCAAACGATTTGGATGAAGGGATTCAAAGTAACATTTGCAAATTTGCAGATGACACAAAGCTGGGTGGCAGTGTGAACTGTGAGGAGGATGCTATGAGAATGCAGGGTGACTTGGACAGGTTGGGGGAGTGGGCAGATGCATGGCAGATGAAGTTTAATGCAGATAAATGTGAGGCTATCCACTTTGGTTGCAAAAACAGGAAGGCAGATTACTATCTAAATGGCGTCAAGTTGGGAAAAGGGGAAGTACAATGGGATCTGGGGGTCCTTGTACATCAGTCTATGAAAGTAAGCATGCAGGTATAGCAGGCAGTGAAGAAAGCGAATGGCATGTTAGCCTTTATAACAAGAGGAATCGAATATAGGAGCAAAGAGGTCCTTCTGCAGTTGTACAGAGCCTTAGTGAGACCACACCTGGAGTATTGTGTTTAGTTTTGGTCCCCTAATATGAGAAAGGACATTCTTGCTATTGTGGGAGTGCAGCGTAGGTTTACAAGGTTAATTCCCGGGATGGCGGGACTGTCATGCTGAGAGAATGGAGATGCTGGGCTTGTACACTCTGGAGTTTAGAAAGATGAGAGGGTAACTCATTGAAACATATAAGATTGTTAAGGGCTTGGACACGCTACAGGCAGGAAACGTGTTCCCGATGTTGGGGGAATCCAGAACCAGGGGCCACAGTTTAAGAATAAGGGGTAAGCCATTTAGAACGGAGACGAGGAAACATTTTTTCTCACAGAGAGTGGTGAGTCTGTGGAATTCTCTGCCTCAGAGGGCGGTAGAAGCAGGTTCTCTGGATGCTTTCAAGAGAGAGCTAGATAGGGCTCTTAAAGATAGCGGAGTCAGGGGATATGGGGAGAAGGCAGGAACGGGGTACTGATTGGGGATGATCAGCCATGATCATATTGAATGGTTCGAAGGCCCGAAAGGCCTACTCCTGCACCTATTGTCCATAAGAGAGATCAACACATGAATTTGATGATGCCCTGTACCATTTTTTAGTTGAATAACCGATTAACAATATTTACTAAAGATTGTTGCTCATCAACATGAGAAATGCCCAGGTTGGATTTTTTTCCCTCAATGCAACATGATTAAGGGCTCTTAAAAATAGCGGAATCGGTATATGGGGAGAAGGCAGGAACGGGGTACTGATTGGGGATGATCAGCCATGATAACTTTGAATGGCGGTGCTGGCTCAAAGGGCCAAATGGCCTACTCCTGCACCTATTGTCTATTGTCTATTACCTGTTAAATTGAATGTGCTTACTAACAATCGAGAACAGTTTTTATAAAGCGCGAATTACTACATTATTATATGCATACCATTCAGTTTCTGTAAAGTTTGTTTGCCACCAGTGTCGTGGAATCATACGGAGAAAAATCATGGGTCACGTTTCTGGTCAGGACCCTTCTTCAGACTTCAACCACTGGAGCTGCTGCCTCACAGCGGCAGAGACCCGGGTTTAATCCTGACTTTGGGTGCCATCTGTGTGGAGTTTGCCCACTCTCCCTCTGACCATGTAGGTTTCCTCCTCTTCGAACAGGGTCCCGACCCGAAACGTTACCCATCCTTTAACTGCCTGACCATCTGAGTTACTGCAGCACTTTGTGTCTTTGGTATATACCAGCATCTGCAGTTCCTTCCTGCACACTCGTAGAATCATATAATGGTTGTAACACTGAATGAGGTCATTCATCAAGTGGAGTCTACAAAGATTGAAAGGAAGGCAAATGTAATTGGGCAGCATAGTGGTCTAATTCTTTTCAGAGTCTGAGCTAGCTGACCATGCATGCGGCTGCAACTCCGCAGCGCGCGGTCGGGTGGGAACTGATGGCAAAAAAGGGGGGGTGGGGTGGGATCCTCCTCCACCTCTGAAAACATGGAGGGGTCCCATCCCCCCCCCCCCCCCCCCCCCCCCCCCCCGTCCAGTTCCCCCCGGGATTTCCGCCCCTGGCCTCTTTTGTTCAGAGGCTTTTTCTTGCAGCCATTCTTACTGTAAATAGAGGCATAACATCAGCCCTACTCCAGTCATCCGACACCTCATCAGTGTCTGACAGTTATTAATTTACCTCAGACAGGGCACCAGCAATTTATTTTCTCTAATTTTTCTCTATGTCTAGAATTTGGACCTTTCACCGGGGTTGCTGCAGACAAGCAGGATAAACTTTGTTTCTTAAAAACATCTTCAGTATCAGACTTTACTTGACTTAATTGTGACATCTTGTGAAATCCCAAAGCAAAATTATACATTCATAGGTTTATTAAGTGTCAGAGAATTTTTATAGTGCTTATTTTGTACACCATTTCCTTTGGTGATCTCTGGATCAATGGAATAATGGACAGGTATGTATGCAGCAAATTTTCCTTACCTACTTATGATTATAAGCTAAAATGGCGCCTGCTTGCGGCGACTTTTGCGGAGCTGCAGAACATAGAAGGCTTAAATACAACTTCAATCAACTCATTGAATAGCGATCAGGAAAACGGCAGAAAACGGTGCCGTTTCATACAATCTGCTTGAGCACCTCAAGGCTCTAGCAATTTCGCGATCTCCCGCAGCTGCTGGAGCCCCGGACTTTAAACTTTCCCACGGTCGCTGGAAATCACCCGACCCGACTGAGGAACCCAGGTACTGTACCTCGGAACCCCGGGATGACCTCCAGAGCCGATGGGCTGGATCTCCCAGGAACAAGGAAGCTGGAGCTGCAGCTGCCGACTTTGAAGGAGCTGGAGCTGCTGTCTGTGAAGGAATCCCCGTTCCAGCGCAGGTCCACAGAAACAGCAGGTACAGTAAACTCAGTACCTGGAAACAAAGGGGAAGCCTCCATTGTGTCCAGAAACGTGGCCAGCGGGCAGGACTTCAGGTCAGACTGAAGCGCAGGGGACTTCGACCCCCTCTCCCTACTATCCTACTGGCAAATGTACAGTCCCTTGAAAATAAGGTGGAGGACTTAAGGGCAAGACTGCTTTATCAAAGGGAGCTGAGGGAATGCTCTGTGTTCTGTTTCACAGAGACATGGATCACCCCCAGCTCCCCAGACTCAGTGGTCCAGCCCGAAGGGTTCTCCATCCACCGCATGGACCGTACACTGGCATCGGGGAAAGGGAGAGGAGGGGGCGTCTGCCTCATGGTCAACTCTGCGTGGTGCTCAGATGTGGCAGTCCTGTCCAACTCCTGCTCTCCACACCTCGAAAACCTGGTGGTGAAGCGCCGTCGCTTCTACCTTCCGAGGGAATTCACCTCCATCATCCTGACCGCGGTCTACATCCCACCCCAGGCAGACGTCCATCTGGCACTGGAGGAGCTGCACGCCATGGTCAACAAACACCAGACGTCTTACCCCGAGGCATTTACCACCATTGCTGGGGTCTTCAATAAACCTAAATAAATCACTCCCCAACTTCCACCAACATGTCTCCTGCTGCACCAGAGAACTAAGCACCCTCGACCACTGCTACACCACCATCAACAATGCCTACCGCTCTATCCCTCGCCCTCACTTTGGTAAATCTGACCATACCGCGGTGCTGCTTCTCCCTGCCTACAGGCAGCAATTAAAGAGTGCACCCCCAGAGGTGAGGACAGTACAGAGCTGGTCGGGGGGGGGGGGGGGGGGGGGGGGGGGGGCAGAGGAACAACTACAGGACTGGTTGGAGTCTGTAGACTGGGCAATGTTCAAGGACTCAGCAACGGACTTGAACGAATATGCCACAGTCGTTACAGACTTCATTAAGAAATGTGTGGAGGACTGCATCCCTACAAAAACTTTCCGAGTGTTGCCCAATCAGAAACCTTGGATCAACTTTGAGATCCGCACTCTTCTGAAGACCAGACACCGGGCATTCGTGTCTGATGAATTTAAGAAGTCCAGATACGACCTTGGTAAGGCCATCAAAAAGGCCAAAAGGGACTTTGGTCCAAGCTGGAGGATGAGACAGATGCTCGGCAGCTGTGGCGGGGCCTGAATGCAATCACCTCCTACAAGGCGAAATCAGGAGGCAGCTCGAATGTCGGCGAAACATCACTCCCTGATGAGCTCAATGCGTTTTATGCAGGCTTTGATAGGGAGAACACTGATGTGCCTTCCCGAGCCCCCATTCGCTGTGATGGTATTTTAGTCTCAGTCACAGAGGCCGACGTCAGGAAATCCTTCAGAGGGGTGAACCCTCAAAAAGCGCCTGGACCTGATGGTATATCTGGTCGTGTTCTAAAAACCTGTGTGGACCAACTGGCTGGAGTTTTTACGGACATTTTCAACCTCTCACCTCTGAGGTCTGAGGTTCCCACCTGCTTCAAAAGGGCATCAATTATACCAGTGCCCAAGAAGAGCAAGGTGGCGTGCCTCAATGACTATCGACATGTGGCACTAAAGCCTGTTGTGATGAAGTGCTTCGAGAGGTTGATCATGGCGCAAATCAACCCTACAGGTGCACAGTAGAGAGCTTGCTGACTGGTTGCATCGTGGCTTGGTTCGGCAACTTGAGTGCCCTGGAGAGGAAAAGACTACAAAAAGTAGTAAGCACTGCCCAGTTCATCATCGGCTCTGACCTTCCTTCCATCGAGGGGATTTACCGCAGTCGCTGCCTCGAAAAGGCTGGCAGTATCATCAAAGACCCACACCATCCTGGCCACACTCGTCTCCCTGCTACCTTCAGGTAGAAGGTACAGGAGCCTGAAGACTGTAATGACCAGATTCAGGAATAGCTACTTCCCCACAGCCATCAGGCTATTAAACCTGGCTCGGACAAAGCTCTGATAACTAATAACCCATTATCTGTTATTTGCACTTTATTCGTTTATTTATTCATGTGTGTATATATTTATATATGGTATATGGACACACTGATCTGTTTTGTAGTAAATGCCTTCTATGTTCTGTGTGCTCAAGCAAAGCAAGAATTTCATTGTCCTATCAGGGACATATGACAATAAACTCACTTGAACTTGAACTAATGACAAAAACTAAAAATAGCAGGTTGAAGACTTTTCACAATCATTTACTTCAAAAATCAGCAAGCCCTTTTCAAATAAAAAACAAAACCTGTCTTAAATGATAATTTCCCACTTCACCACAATGTTGTAATTAAAACCATCACAAAGTATACATCATGAAGTCTGAAGAAGGGTTTTGGCCCGAAACATTGCCTATTTCCTTCGCTCCATAGATGCTGCTGCACCCGTTGTGTTTCTCCAGCACATTTGTCTACCTTCGATTTTCCAGCATCTGCAGTTCCTTCTTAAACACAAAGTATATATTACTATCCAAGTTTAAAAGTTAAATCACATAATTTCAAACACAAGTAAAATAATGACAGTGCCTTTCCCAATCACAGAATCTTTTGTGAAATGCTTTCCCATGATTGCAGCATAGCTTTTGATATTTAGTTTAGTTGAGAGATACAGTGCAGAAACAGGCCCTTCAGCCCACCTAGTCCATGCCGACCAGCGATCCCCGTACACCAGCTCTATCCTACACACTCTAGGGACAATTTACAATTTTTACCGAAGCCAATTAACCTGCGAACCTGTACATCTTTGGAGTATGGGAGAAAACTGGAGCGCCCAGAGAAAACCCACACAGGTCACGGAGAGAACGTAGAAACTCCGTACAGACAAGCATCCGTCATCAGAATCAAACACTGGTCTCTAGCGCTGTAAGGCAGCAACTCTACCACTGTGCCACCGTGTGTCATATTTGGTGAAAAAATGTACACATTACCATGGAGAGTAATAATAAACAACAGTAACAATGGCAGGTCTGAACTTCAGTCTCTAGGGTCTCATCCTGGGCTGCATTAGTCCAGACCAGCTGGTTGACTGGCATAGGACACTGATAGAAAAGCAGAGGTATGCACATGGCTGCTGTGATCCTGAGAAAGCTCTCCAGTCTTCCACCCCTTGGAAAGTACTTCCAGTGTGGCACTTTAATAATTCCAGTGGTCTATTGGAGAACAAATGTCTGCCATGAGGTTCTGGAAGTTCTTCTCCCAATTAATATCCAGAGCAAAGGTGTCAAAAGGTTGTGGAGCTACAGGCATTGCAATTTGGGTCACAAGCCTTTCTAATGGAAACAAAGATATCTCAAACTTCAATGCTGAATGAAGCTGAGGTAAGAAAATTGTTCTCTAAAGATCTGCAACGGTACACAATTTACTGCTGATAGCATTTCTCCATTTCCCCCTCATTTAGCATTTTCTCTCTGTACTTTTCAGTCTGCATCCTAAATTGCATACTAAATACCGTAAGATTGATCATATTTTGACACAGTTTGATTCCAAATAACTAAAAGTGACTTCAGTGCACATAATTATTTCTACGTATATTAAAGCTGAAATAAAGCTACAGGTATATTAAAACCTGTACAATGCATCAACAGCTCAAGCTGGTGATCCAGAAACGAACCAGGAATCTGGTGATGATATTGTTTTTAATTTATGACATTAATAACCCAGATGCCTAGATGAGTGATCATGAGCTACAATTTCAAATTCCTCTCATGTCAACTGCATAAATTCCTTCCTTGATGCTCCAGCCGAACAAACAGCACCAATGTGGTTGGCTGATTAATCAGTACTCCGTGGTGTTGAGCACAAATGGAAGAAGAACTGGAGATGTGATGGCATTGATGTACATTGGGTGGGGCAGTGAAGTGTTCATTATCAAGAGTGGCTTGGTAGTATCGTCACTAACTAAGGCGTGTTAAATTCCAGTGGACATACTTGTGAGACTGGGTCAATGGCAGATTGTGAATCAACCAGACCAATGGATGAACCTCCTTGATCCATGCCGATCCATGCATTCATAGAAATGACCTTCACACAGTCCTTGTGGAGACAAATATTGAGAACAACCTCATCATGTTGTGTGTTTTCTGTTATACTGAATAGAATAGATCTATAACAGATACAGTAATTTAGAACAGGGTATCCATGAAGCTGAGTGTCCATGTGGACCTTCAGCAGCAGAGCTCCATCCTGGCATATTTTTTATCATCATATCCTGGCAAATTCCTCATTCTACTATTACAATCAAGCCAGATGAACTAAATTAATTTAAGTATGAATGCCAAAGGTTGTGCCTAGAAGAGCATTTTGGTGTACCTAGATATAATGTACTAACCTAGCGAAGCTGCAGTGCAAGATTACATACATTCTAACAGCAATAACAGCATCCAAAAGACAGAAGGCAGTGATCCCACAACCAGTGGGTCAGATCAAAGCCCTGTGGTCCCGTCACATCTTGTCATGAATGGTGGTGGACAAGTAAATGGCTATCTGAACGAGAGACATCCAAGTCTCCATTTTTTCATGATGATGAGGCCTAGCATTTGTGCTGAAGATGCAACGTAGTATTTGCCACCATGTTCTGTCATAAGGTCACAAGTGATAGTAGAATTAAGCCATTCAGCCCATCAAGTCTTTTTCGCTATTGAATCATGGATGATCTATCCTTCTTAACCCCATTCTCCTGCCTTCTCCCCATAACATCTACACCTGTACTAATCAACAATCTATCACTGCCTTAAAAATATCCACTGACATGGCCTCCACAGCCTTCTGTGGCAAAGAATGCCACAGATTTACCACCCTCTGACTAAAAACAAATCTCATCTCCTTCCTAAAAAAACGTCCTTTAATTCTGAAGCTATGACCCCTAGTCTCCCACTAGTGGAAACACCCTCTCCATATCCACTCTTCGGCCATTGGTAACCTTTTCTGAGATGCCCAATTTGTGTCAGACATGGAATGAACAGCTGCATTTCAGAGATGAGCTAAGAATCTCAGTTCTTGGCTTAGTTTATTGTCACGTGTACTGAGGTACAGAGAAATGCTTTCAGTCCTTGACGTGGTCAATGTTTGGTGAAGTATGACATCAAGCAGACTGGTAAAACTGACTTCAATGGACTCCAGTGGTTGGACTCCTACCATACGCAGCGGAAGGTAGTTGTGGATGTTGGGGGTCAAGTCATCTTGGCTCTGGGATATCACTGCAGAGGCTCTTAGCAATAGTGGCCTAAGCCCAAATGCCTAGCTAGTTCATAAATTCCTTTCAGAAATGGGGCTGTTCACTCTTTTAATTCTATTTCCATCACTTAGGACTATGCTGCATTGCAAGCATTCAGTCAGCAGTCTGAATACAGTGGCTTGCAAAGGTATTCATACCCCTTGAACTTTTCCATATTTTGTCACGTTACAACCACAAACGTAAATGTACTTTATTGGGATTTTATGTGATAGACCAACACAAAATGGTGCATAATTGTGAAGTGGAAGGAAAATGATGCATGGTTTCCAAATTTTATTACAAATAAAAAACTGAAAAATGTGGTGTGCAAAAGTATTCAGCCACCCTGAGTTAATACTTTGTAAAACCACCTTTCGCTGCAATTACAGCTGCAATTCTTTTGGGGTATGTCTCTACCAGCTTTGCACATCTAGAGACTGAAATTTTTGCCCATTCTTCTTTGAAAAATAGCTCAAGCTCAGTCAGATTGGATGGAAAGCGTCTGTGAACAGCAATTTTCAAGTCTTGCCAGAGATTCTCAATTGGATTTAGGTCTGGACTTTGACTGGGCCATTCTAACACAAGAATATGCTTTGATCTAAACCATTCCATTGTAGCTCTGGCTGTATGTTTAGGGTCATTGTCCTACTGGAAGGTGAACCTCCGCTCCAGTCTCGTCTTTTGCAGACTCTAACAGGTTTTCTTCCAAGATTGCTCTGTAATTGGCTCCATCCATCTTCCCATCAACTCTGACCAGCTTCCCTGTCCCTGCTGATGAAAAGCATCCGCACAGCATGAAGCTGCCACCACCATGTTTCACAGTGGGGTTGGTGTGTTCAGGGTGATGTGCAGTGTTAGTTTTCTGCCACACATAGCATTTTGCATTTAGGCCAAAAACTTCAATTTTGGTCTCATCAGACCAGAGTACCTTCCTCCACATGTTTGCTGTGTCCCCCACATGGCTTGTGGCAAACTGCAAACAGTACTTCTTATGGCTTTGTTTCAACAATAGCTTTCTTCTTGCCTCTCTTCATAAAGGCCCGATTTGTGGAGTGCACGACTAATAGTTGTCCTGTGGACAGATTATCCACCTGAGCTGTGGATCTCTGCAGCTCCTCCAGAGTTACCTTGGCAGCTTCTATGATCAATTCTCTCCTTGCTCGGCCTGTCAGTTTAGGTGGACGGCCATGTCTTGGTAGGTTTGCAGTTGTGCCATACTCTTTCCATTTTCGGATGATGGATTAAACAGTGCTCCGTGAGGTGTTCAAAGCTTGGGATTTTTTTTATAACCTAACCCAGCTTTAAACTTCTCCACAACTTTATCCCCGACCTGTCTGGTGTGCTCCTTGGGCTTCATGATGCTGTTTGTTCACTAGTGTTTTCTAACAAACCTCTGAGGCCTTCACAGAACAGCTGTATTTATACTGAGATTTGATTACCTAAAAACATAGAAAATAGGTGCAGGAGTAGGCCATTTGGCCCTTCGAGCATGCACCACCATTCAATATGATCATAGCTGATCATCCAACTCAGTATCCTGTACCTGCCTTCTCTCCATACCCCCTGATCCCATTAGCCACAAGGGCCACATCTAACTCCCTCTTAAATATAGCCAACAAACTGGCCTCAACTACCTTCTATGGCCGAGAATTCCACAGATTCACCACTCTCTGTGTGAAAAATGATTTTCTCAGATCGGTCCTAAAAGACTTCCCCCTTAATCTTAAACAGTGACCCCTTGACCTGGACTTCCCCAACATCAGGATCAATCTTCCTGCATCTAGCCTGTCCAACCCCTTAAGAATTTTGTAAGTCTCTATGAGATCCCCCCTCAATCTTCTAAATTCCAACGAGTACAAGCCGAGTCTATCCAGTCACACAAGTGGACTCTATTTACTAATTAGGTGACTTCTGAAGACAATTGGTTGCACTGGACTTTATTTAGGGGTATCAGAGTAACGGGGGCTGAATACCTTTGCACGCCACACTTTTCAGTTTTTTATTTGTAAAAAAATTTGAAAACCATGTATCATTTTCCTTCCACTTCACAATTATGCGCCACTTTGTGTTGGTCTATCACATAAAATCCCAATAAAATACATTTACGTTTGTGGTTGTAACGTTACAAAATGTGGAAACGTTCAAGGGGTATGAATACTTTTGCAAGGCACTGTGCATTATCGTGCTTTTTATCTGAGATTCCTGCCATAACAAAATTAATCTTGTCAATTTGATTCAATTTACTATTAGTTTATAGTCATATACATCAGGATATAATGGAATTCCTTGTTCACGTTTTGCTTTCACAGAGTGATATAAAGAGAGGACTGAACACACAGGGTACAGTGAAATTCATGAGACCAGATAACACCCTGGGTGTAGCAATAAAAACCCACTACAGAACTACCCAGATCACGAGCCAAGCTATTCCAGTGTGGTTACAATATTGACATCTACCAAACAAGATAGAAAATTGCCTAGGTATATCGGGTCTGCAAGAAGCAGAACAAATTCAACTGGACCTCATCACTACCCAATTAATCTGCTCTCAGTCATCGGTAAAATGATGTAGGACATTGTTGATAGTTATTTCAAGTGGCCTTTGCTCACAAGTAACTTGTTCTGAGATGCCCAATTTGTGTCGGACATGGAATGAACAGCTGCATTTCAGAATATAGACACAAAATGCTGGTCTAACTCAGCGGGACAGGCAGCTTCTCTGGAGAGAAGGAATGGGTGACGTTTTCGGTCAAGACTTCAGATTCTTCAGACTGATGTCAGAGGAGAGGGAGATACATAGATAAGGAAATGTAAGGTGTGAAAACATGACACAGGGAATGGATATCTAAGAAAATGTAGAGTAGACGATTGTTAGCTGGGAGAAGGTAACACCAAAGCAACAGATAAAATGTAGTCGGAGAGTAGTAGTCAGAAAATGTAGGGGAGCGATGGAGAGAGAGGGAAAGCAAGGGTTACTTGAAGTTAAATAAGTCATGCTGGGGTGTAAGCTGCCCAAGCGAAATATGAGGTGCAGTTCCTCCAATTTGTGCTGGGCCTCACTGACAATGGAGGAGGTCCAGGACAGAATGGTCAGTGTGGGAATGAGAGAGAGAATTAAATGTTTAGCAACCGGGAGCAATGTTTAGCCATGATCATATTGAATGGCTCGAAGGGCCAAATGGCCTACTCCTGCACCTATTTTTCTATGTTTCAATGTTTCCATTTACATCACTTAAGCTCCATGCTGCAGCTCCATGGACAAAGCAGCCCACTTGAATGACATCCTATCCTTCAAGATCACCACTCATTCCCTCCACCAGCAATACACAATGGCTGACATTGTACCATCTATAAAGTAAAGTTGTAGTTACTTGTCTAGACTAGTTACTTCTCCAATGACCTCTCACAAATCCACACCCTCTACTACCAAGGCCAGTAGTAGAGCAAGCATGGAAACACCACCACTTGCAGGTTCCCTTCCAAATCACATTGATATTCTGTCTTGAAAATATATCCTGGAGCAGTGATCCCATTAGAGTAATTAATCCTCTCATTTTTCTGTATTCCTCAAATTCCCTCATACCCATGCCAGAAAGACTGCTGTGGTTCAAATGTAGCTCATCTTCTCAAAGGCAATTAGGGATGTGTAACGAGTACTAGGCTTTCTCATGATGTTTGCATTCCAAAAAAACAGAACTTAAAAACCTAATGCTGCAAATAGTTCATAATCCCTTTAGTTGTACGTCAAAGATCCTTCAGACTGTTTGCCCGTATGTAGCTGTATAGGATTAATGATTGCATTGTGACACTGAAGAACAACAATGCTAATAGTATATCATCAGAATCTGTTTGCATAGTGTATTTAAAATGACCACGTGGTATGGGTGCACAGATCATGAACACCATCTTCCCCCAATAGGAATCCATATGGTACCAAAGGGATGGGCAATTTCTCCCTCGTATATTTAAAAATTGTCAGGGAAAAAGCAAGCAAGTTATTGTAAAATGTTGTAAAACATTACATATTGGAGGACATTGCCAATCCTTGGCATTATATTTTTGAAATGATTTCAAGAAAAGGAACAAAAGAACTTGAATGGGTCGAGGTATGTGGGAATGCAGGAATGTGGAGTGATTTGAAAACTAAGGTTATTCTGTTTAGACCACATTTCCCAGAAATGTATCCCTGGTTATTAACACTAAACAAGTATAATTGTAGCAGCACTTGATATTCTGAAATTTAGTTCCATTGAACTAAATACATTGAAACTGTAATTTTTTTTTTCAGTGTTATGCAATAAAACATTTATTTTCCATTGTGGTGATTTCCCTGTTGTTTTGCTTCACTCTTATAACTAACCAGACATTTCCTGTCTTGTATCAAATCTGCAATCCTAAGATGATTTCCATGTAAGGGCCATGAAAGATAACGTCATTGTCTGCACATGCTCCTCAGCATCACATTGGAAGGTCTGCATTGGAAGCAATGCACATGCCAAATTCCTAACAACGGTTTCCTGAATTCCATAATCTGCCCTCTACCAAAGCCCCAGGATACCCACCCCCAAATATCTTCTTCTTCATGCGTATGGCGTGCACAGCCTAAAGTTGTAGGTCAACTTGTTCTATTTGATCTTGTTTGTGCACATCGGGTTGATTGCATTAGTCGAAACAGGGTGGACCACGTGAAGGTTGCAATCACCCCAAATATCCTTCGAGCTGAACTACCAGCCATTAATCTCCCACAACTCTTCTGACTAACACCCTTTGAGCACTGTCTATCTACCCCACCAAAAGTGATAAAAACATTTTGACATATCTCAATCCCACATCAACTCCCCTGCATACCCCTACCCTTGACACCACAGCATTGCTGATCCCTCTGCTCTCCTACACACAGTAGCACAACTATGCAAGATAGCGTAGAATTACTCTTTTCCAAATCCCCCTCCCCTTTCAATCCTGGTCAATCCCAATCCTTCAGACCTGACCGCTAACTTGCACCTCACTCCATCTCAACAGGCCTGTAGCCAACCTCCTAAACCCGCAACCTCAGGAGTAGAGGAACAGTTGGCACATGTTTTAAGGCAAAATATATTGTTTCCTGTCATCTGCACCACATTGACACTATTCCAGCATTCCCTATTTGGTTGCATTAACATTTGCAAGCAAGTAAAGTGGAAGACTTTATGCCAAATTTAATCCTGCTCATTAAAGAAAAGTGATGTATAGTATGATTAATAATGATGTCTACTCTTAATATTTCTTTCCTGCTAAGGCAGAGATCTGCTGCACTAATTATGTATCTTAATCCCTAACATTAAGGAGTTTTCTCTACTGCAACAGAGAACATTTTCCAATTTTCCACATAAGCTAATTTTAATGGCAGTATCAATGTTATTTTCAGAAAATGTAGCAGTAGTTTTGCGTTGTGAATCCCACCAAAAGGAACTATGTTAACTCTGTGAAAGTAATTTTACATGGTATCCTATCCTATGAGTCAGGATACTGTCACACTGTAAAGTAAAAACCTTAAATAAAAATGTACCAATTTACCAAAAAAGTATAAGTTCTGGTGTGCTTAGCCCCAATCTTGCACAGATCCAAAACTAATTTTGGTAGTATTTACTCATCTTTCAAATTAAAATTCTTGCTTTTAATATTATCTAACCAACTAACTTTGCCTGAAGATTTTTTTTCTTTTTTTGCTCAGGAAAATTCTTCAGGAATCAGCCGGGAAATAACATAGTTATAGCACAATTTTGCTGTCAGTTCTACTCGAGAGAGAGGATTAATAGAATAAAACTAAAATTTCAAAAATACAGTTGCTATTATTTCTGAGAAATAACTGATATTCCCTTTGGGCTGTATAATGATTGGCATATGTGCTTGTTTAAGTTTCTTTTTAAGTTTAAACAAGCTTAACTCTTTCCAGCATAGTGAAATGGCATTAAATGAAGTGTATTATATTCTGGGATTATTTATGTTATTAATCTGACATTTGGAAGATGTGAAGGGAGAATTTCCAGGCCAAATAATGTCACATGTTCTCTTAATCTGTTATTTTCCTTTTTTCTAAACATGATTATGTAACGTTGGATTGATAAAAGCAATGAATATGTTCTACTAAATTTCATTCTTTGTTGTTCATGTGTTTATGTTCAGTGATCAATTGATGCATTGATTTTAAAGTGAAAGCATGGCCCTCAAATTCCCACTGTGCTGTGGTTACTTGTAATAGATGTAAATAAAAAAGTGCTTAACAACCTAGTCTGACTGGTGACATGCATACTGTTGCCATTTCTTTCAGGCGCTTGGCAGATTAAATATGATACTGGATGCTGCCAGCAAGGTAAATTTTCAATATTTTACTGACTATTTTCTGGACCCATGAGTCTCCATATTATATCCATATTTATTTACCGATCACTTCCTACAGCATCTAATCATTCCGGACTCTCCTTACAGCTTCAGATCAATTAGATATTTCAACTAATCAAATCCTGAGGTCCAGGATTTTTTCCCAGAACTGTGATTGGTACCTGCAGCTGAACAGTGATAACAAACTGAGGCCAGGGAATTACTTTCAGATCACCTGGAAAGGATATATTTTGACATGTGAGTATGTGCAGTTTCTGCATTGTGCCATGACTTATACATGATCACATTTCTCTTGAAGTTTACATTTTGGCATGTTTTTAAATGGCATTCAAAAGCACAACTAAACACACTTTAAGCAAAACTCTGCAGATTCTGGAAATCTGAAATAAAAATTACTATAAAAAATCGCAGGCCAGTATCAGTAAAAATGTTTTTAACATTTCAAGTTAATGTTTCAATTTTCAAGGAAATTAACGAAATATTAACTTGTTTTCTCTCTTCAATTTCCCTCCTGGGATAAATAAAGTTCTATTGTATTCATAGATGCTGTCTGACCGTCTGTGTGTCTCTCATATGATAATTTTGGATTACACACAAAAATATGTAGCATGCCTCCATTATATTGTTGTTAAGCATAATTGTAATATCATTAATAGAATTACCAGGGTCTCTTAATATTAAAAAGTAGGAAATCTGGGAATGGGTGATGAACTGGATTAGAACATTTGGGACCTTGGCTTTAACCTAAGTCCGATGGGCTAAGATTCCCTAATGGCAGCCAAGAACATTCTAAGCATAACTGCTTTGGTTCAAGTTATTATGATTCTTATGCTCACTGTACCCCCATATACAGAAGTTCTGTCCAACTTTTTATCCTGAATTGTGTCCAGCTTTTCTTTGTCTCACAGCCTGGCGGTTCTGTGGGCAGCTGCTCAGATAACATTGCATTTTGGGTTACACCTAATTTCCTTACTTTTTTAACCTTCAACCCCATTCACAAGTTCATTAGGTCATAAGAGCAGAATAAGGCCATTTGGCCTACTGAATCTACTCTGCCGTTCAATCATGGCTGATCTATCTTTCCCTCAACCCCATTTGCTTGTCTTCTCCCCATAATCTTTGACATCCTAACTAATCAAGAACCTGTCAATCTCCACTTTTAAAATACCCAAAGACTTGGCCTGCACAGCCATCTGTGTCAATGAATTGCACAGATTCGAGTTCAAGTTCACGTTTAACCAGCTTAACCAGCTAAGGTACAGTGACATTTGAATTACCATACAGCCACAGTAAGTGAAAAGAACACAAACATGTATGATAAAATGCAACACAAACATCCACCACAGAATCAACATTCCTCACTGTGATGGAAGGCAATAAAGTTCAGTCATCTTCCTCTTTGTTCACCATGGTCAGGGCCTTGAACCCTCTGCAAAACCCTCTAATTAAAGAATACCCATTCAAAGTGGATAAATACACATTTATTTTTAAATGCACTTGAGAGTTCATTTCAAATAGTTGAGACAAATTCTAACCTCAAACCTTAATTGTAAATTTTCCTGGACCTTTGTTATGAATTCCTCCTAGTGTTCTAAACATGTAGATCATGTATCTTTCTCCAAAAGTTAATGTATAACTCCCAGATTTCTGTTTGTTGTACTTGTCTATATAGTCAGATACACGTGACATTGAATATCCACACAAATCTTTTTAAATCAGTGAGTCGTGTAGCAGAGTGTACTGGAATCTAAAATGAAGCTCTGTTTTTAGATTCAGATAAAAAAAGAGAATCTTTGAAATTAAACCGTCAATTGGTGAGTATCTATTCAAATTTGAAATATCATAAGGAAAAAACCTATATCATTGAATGTGGGTGGATAATGTTAATAGAACCGACTGTCAGAGGTAACATTTGAAATGTCTCCTTTATTGCAGTTGAGTAGGTGTTAACATACTACATGAAGAAGAAATGGTGTGCATCTGTAAAATGTATCAAAATGGTGATACACTATTAATATAGTGGAGATGTGTTTGCTGTCTTTACAAGGGAAATTAGGTTGATCAAATTATTTTTGTAAACAATGCAGATCCAACAGAGGCGTAAACAGAGACATGCAACTGTTTGATTGGTCGACAACTGTTTCAACAACTGGGGAAATAAAAGAACAATTTACGTAGTGGTCTAGTTAGTTTACTCGTATTAATAGTGATAATAATGTTAAATATGACCAATCTCATTGGAAACTGGATAAAATAAAATAAGCAGGGCATCAGAACTCACATCTACAATCATACAATTGTTTTGTTTGGAAACAGTGAAGCAACCTGCCTTCACATGTACATTCCAGAATTGTAATTTTAATAGAAGGAATAATCAGCATTAAAGTTGTGGTTTGTCTATGAATTCATTATGACTTAAGGAAAAGCTTGCCTCAGAAGATTATCTGCACTAGAAATGTAGCGTATTTCTTGCTCTAAAATCTGTTTTTTAAAAATAGCTTGATTATTTAATTATTTTTTATTTGAGTCTAAATCTTAATAACTATCCTAGAAGACCAATCAAGTCTGAGTTAAGGAGACAATCAATTACACTCTGTAACACCTGAGGCCCCCTGCTCTACACCATCTACACACATGACTGTACCTCCGCCCATCACAGCAACACCATTGTCAAATTTGCAGATGACACTACGGTGGTGGGGCTCATCTCGGGGGGGACGAGTACGCCTATCGGGATGAGGTGGAGCAGCTGACAGTGTGGTGTGGAGAAAATAACCTGCTCCTGAACACCTTAAAGACCAAGGAGATAATAATAGACTTCAGGAAGAACAAAACAGAACTGGTACCACTAATCATCAGAGGGGACTGTGTGGAGAGGGTGGCGGATTTCCGCTTCCTGGGAATCCATATTGAGGAGGACCTGACGTGGAGCGTGAACACCTCTGCGTTGCTGAAAAAGGTCCAGCAGAGACTGCACTTCCTGAGGGTGCTCAGGAAGAATAACATCACACAGAGACTGCTGCTGTCCTTTTATTGGTGCTCCATTGAGAGCATCCTAACATACTGTGTATGCGTGTGGTACACCAGCTGCACAGCGGCTCAGAAGAAAGCGCTCCAGAGGGCCATTGACAACGCCCAGAGGATTGTCGGCATCCCTCTCCTTACCTTGGAAGACTTACAAAGTTCCCGCTGCATCAAAAAATCCCAGAATATTATAAAGGACATTTCCCACCCCGGACACTCCCTGTTTGAACTATTGCCGTCAGGCAGACGGTACAGATCTACATGGACAAGGACAAACAGATTTAAAAACAGTTTTTACCCCACTGCTATAAAGGCACTAAATGTAGCCGCCAAGGAACGCGGGGACTAAGGGACTGTGGTTGGTACACTGTGAAATCGACAGAAGGATGTTGGGTTGGGTGTATATGCGTGCTGTTTTCATATTTCATATATATTTTAGTTGCTTATCTTTTTTAATATTTTACCTTGTATGTATCGTTAGCTTTTATGGTTTGAATGTTGCACTGACTGGTTGACATTTTTAAATTTCGTTGTACATGGTCCATGTTACAATGACAATAAAGAA
The DNA here is from genome assembly GCA_963514005.1 of Raja brachyura. The sequence goes on from OY740782.1 coordinate 73,190,937, forward strand.
ACTATTCTATTCTATTCATCTATCTTACCACATTGGTCCCTCTGCTCTCGGAGACCCCCTCCCCCCCCCCCCCCCCCTCACCCCCATGCCTGGTCCCTCTTTGTTCCTTCGGTGGCTTGTCCTCGACCGACCACCAGCGTCATGCAGCCCGTCCTCGGCCACTTGCCGCCAGGTCCTCTCTTGGACGGCTCCATCAGGCTCATCGAGCTTCCAACAGCCCTCTTCCTTCACTGACGGCCCACCTTGCTCTCAGTGGTTGCTGACGGGTCCTTTCTTGCTTATGTGTTCTGCCGATGTCCACAGCGGGCGAGCCAGGCCTACTCAATCTCAAAAGAAGTTCACGTTAGTTTTACCCCTGTCTACTAATTAAATTAATGAAAATGTGAAAGGTGAGCTGACCTACCATGAATGGATGTACCTTTCCTATGCTGTTAGCATTACATTTCATCACCAGAACCATCAAACCAGAAATCTGGAAATCCTAATTAAGAGTTCGTACTGATGGGCCACAGACAAACATGTTGAAAATCTATGCCATTTTCTAACTAAATATTGTTCACCTTGATAAACACTCATTTCTAAGCTTCCCCTCAGTCTAGTTTCAGTAAAACACTGAATCAAGCACTTGAAACAACTACATTTTATTTTACCAACTACTGTACCTATTCTACTGCAGGTTTGATCCTTGTGTTTGCCTGTTCAAGCCCTCTAGGCCTCGCTCAGACAGAGACACTCCAGAGGTTCACGCAGTCCCAAGCGTTCTCCAAGAAGATCGACCCTGAGCCTCGTGATCGCGGATTTTTATGTCGGACCACAAAGGGTAGAACCACACAGGGATGGTCTCTTAATTACCCAATTACAAATATCGATTAACCCCATACATAACAGGCATTCCCATAACTCAATGATACAACAGCTCAATACATTGTATTCAAAACGGAATGCTTTGATCTTCATGGGCCTGTCCCACGTAAGTGATTTTTTGATTGACTATTGGCGACTGCCGCAAAATTTTCAACATGTTGAAAAATTTTCGGCGACAGTGGCAACAATTTTGCTGTCATAGGTTGTCGTAGGTTGTCGCCAGGTGTTGTAGGTGAATTCCATTAAAATTAGTCCCTGGCCTAAAGAGTCGCCTAAGTGGAACAGGCCCATAATTATTTCACCTTTTTTACATTCTTGGGCATGAAATTGCTGCTGGACATCAGATATTGCTTCCTCATCATAAGGTATAAATATTAGGACTTCCTATGCTTGTACTGAGGGTACTGATTGTTTTTAAAACCCTCTCCATATGCATTGCAGCAGTTCTTCTGTCATGTGTCTTTTAGACCTGCAGCTCCGTTGAGGCGAGCCAGGCCAACGTGACATCGTCCAGGTCAATCAGACCTCGTTCACCATTCAGTGACCGGTGTTTGGGGCAACTGGTGACCATGTGCTCTACTGTCTGTGTTGGGTCCCCACACTCGCAGGAGGCGCTGGCCACGAGGCCCCACCTCTTCATCGCTACTCCATAGCGTCCGATGCCTGTCTTGAAGTAGTTGAGGGTTGTCCACTGCTTTTGGGGCAGGTCCTGGCCAGGGACGTCCATGGGGTCATTGACACAGCAGTTCAAGAAGGTGCCAAAGGAAAAAATGACTGAACTAAATGCTGCCTGTGCCAGATATACCTGTAAGTTGGTTACCAAAAGCTTACCTTCAAGTATGTCCCACTGCCATCTGCACACATTAGTTTGCAATGAGGAAAGGAACATATTTCTGAATGACTATAATAACATTTATTCACCTGATGAATGGAATGTACTTGGAGAGATTTCAATTTGTAGAAGGAACAGGGAGAATGGTGGCAGTGGATGGATAGTTGTAGGTGTTTGTTTTAATTTGACTTCAGTTTACATTCAATTGATTAAATCATTTTTGTGGTTAACATTTCATCATCTGATTTATTATAAAGAAAATGAAGCTGTCATTCTGCAAAATACTCTCAACGGGCTTATGTTATAATCCAAGCCACAGACTAAAAGCGTCAACAGAGTTCATTAGGGAATTGAAAATATGTGTTTATAAGCAAACAGCTGTTTGCTGTTGCTTGTGTGGATAGTTGATTTCTTTGCTCAAAAGGGAAGAAAATGTTTTTAAAACCTTAGACCCAAAGAAATGTTTGCAAAACAACAAGAAAGGTTATTTGTTGAAATATTTGGGTGTTGCCAATTAAAATGAAGGATAAAAGGTAACCCAGGTCCACAAATGTAAAAAAATAGCAGAGGGAGTAAGAGCTGGAAAAGAGCATTGAAAGCTGGAAGAGCAGAAACATTGAAGTCCTTGGAGCTACGCCCAAACAATTTTGGCAGATGGGCCTCATAATGATATGCTTGGTAAGCTGCCGACCAATTGCAGGTCATTCATCCATCTTTTGTACAATTTGTGATGGAATTCATGAGGCAGCTTATTAAAGGGAAGATACCACCTCATTAAGGATGTACCGAAACCCTATTCTTTTGTTGTGATTTTGATTTTGTTGGGTGTTGTCAAGAGTCAGAGGAAAGATTGTCCCCAGGTTTTCTGAAGCCTTCTGGGACATGATGTTGACAAAAGTCAGTCAGGGGGGATTTATCTCCCACGCAAAGTGGAAAGATACACATCAGAAGTATAGGAAAGGAAACTGAAAACTGCTCTTCAGCTCTACAAGCCTGCTGCACTATTGAGTCTGATTATGGCTGATTCTTTATCTCAATATCATATTCTTGCTCTCTCGCAATGTCCCTTTCATGTCTAAATGTCTATTAGACTCCTCCATAAATTTATATATCAATTGACTTGGTCTTCATTGTCTTTTGTGACAAATAATTCCACAGGTTCACCAGTCTTTCATTGTCATTGTCTCGTCTGCGACATATGACAATAAAACACTCTCGACTCTTGACTCTTTGAATAAAAAAATCTCTCCTCTGTCCAAATTCCCTATCCTAAGGCTGTAGTTATAATCCTCATAAACCAGAGGAAACATGCACCCTGATCTTGCCTGCACAATCAGAACCCTGTATGTTTCAGTGGAATCTCCTACTGTTCTTCAAAACTCTGGTGAATATTTGTCAAATGATTCAAAGCTTTCTCATCTGACAGTCTCTGCATCCCAGCAATCAGTCTGGTGAGCCTTTGCCTTCCCTCTTTGGCGAGTATTCTTGGCTAAGGAGAGCAAACACAATATTTTAAAAAAGCTCCTGTATAATTGTACCATGACTCCCTTTCTGTTCCACCCAGAGCATAAAATACCATTTGCCGCTTTAACTGCATCCCACCTCTACTCATTTGGTTTTGTTAACAGGTGTATAAGGGCATCTAAATCTATTTCTATATCTACATGTCACAGTCTGTCATTATGCAAGTAATATTTTGTCTTTCTGTTTTTCTTGCTGAACTTTATAACTTCCCATTTATCCATATCATACTGCATCTGCCATGTATATGTCCACGGGCTCAACATGTTTAAACCACCTTGAAGAAGCTTGTCATCCTTCTCCCATAAAGTTTTGAGCAGTTGGTAAATGGAAATATTTCACTCCATCCTGCCAGCCTAATCATTCATATAAATTGTGAATATTCTCACTAAAGTAGGATGAGGGGGTAACAGATGAAAAGAGCATAGGAATAGCAGGCGTAGGATCAGGAACCAGTATGTGAAGAGATTCAGTAACACAGGGAGTGCAATCCAAGTCGGTACAGGAGTTCCTTTCTTACATAGTACATTGTCCCTTTGCAAGTATTTAGATAAAGTACCACAAATATGTCATGCTCGCCTTTTTACTGCTGCTCACCTGATACTTGGTGCGTTACCAATTCTATTAGCGCCATATCTTTCTCTCCTGGTGTCAGTGACAGAACCTGCTTTTCCTCCAATGCAAGCTTCCTTAATTTACACTCAAGACATTAACTCATCACTTGCGGTCTTCTCCCATTCTCCAAGTATCTTATCTCTCTGGACACATGCTCTGTGAATAGAATCCCAATAAATATTCTCTGTGACCATTCACTACTCTTTTTGAACGCGAAAGTGTCATATAACACTAAGGAAAGAAATAAATATAAGGAAGGAACTCCTGGTCCAGGGCGATTTTGAAGAACTGGAAATAAATGGGATATCACAAGCTGGCAGTACTGAAGATGCCAAGAGTGCACACTTGTCGCTGCATCTTTCGTATAATCTTTCACAAAGAGTGAGGTATTACACAATCAATCAACATGAAGTCCTCAGTAACAGTAGTTAAACTTTTCATATGATACTGCTCCTCTCACACCCACTCTAAAACTTTTAATTCCCTTTCTTCCGGTCCAAAAGGAACTGCTCAGGAAATTCCAGAAGAAAACAAGTCAAAAGGCAGCTTTTGGAAAAAGCACCATATGGCACTGCTAAGCATTGTAGCAGAGTTACCACATTGGGTGGAATAAATTGGAAGCTTGAGGATCTTGTACATAATGAAAGATGTAGATCGAGTGAGCATAGGTGGGTAGTGGTAGCAGGGGCAATGCAGGAGACAATGTTTTCTATTGCTGGTTTCTAACTGAATGAAAAGTAGATCTGCTGTTCCAGTCCGTCAGTCATGAAAAGGGAAATGCTTGATGAATACTAGTAATTATAAAAGGTACTAGAAAAATATGAGTATCATGTCACGAGCATCCTAATCTTTCTTGGAAACAAACTCGTCACTGATGACACTGCAGCTGGAAACTAATCTTGCCACACTGCCAAGTATCAATATAACAAACTCCAGCTTGGAGGTGTTAGTATACCAAATGGATAAAATGGTGAATCACATGAACAGGGAATTTCAAGACATAAATTAACTCCTGCAATCTGCTCAGATCAGTAGAGGTACAAAAGGATTGATGCGGGTGCTATGGAACAGGTGAGCTTTAGTCGGTCTGTATAACTGGCAATGTGAATGCTCCCTCATCTCTTAGCCCAGAAATAGTACCACAGTGGAGTGTATGTTGGCATAATTGTTAAGTTACAGGAATGCATCCAAAAACTGACAATTTATCCAGATAGTTTAAATCCCATTGTGGCAGCTGGGGAATTTAAATAAAACTCAAACAAATCTGGAATTGAAATCCTAGTATCAGCGATAGTTCCCATGAAACTACTATAGTAGTTTAAAAAAATAATCTAGTTTTCTGATTGGAAGACGTCTTAGTTAAAGGGCAGTTAGAATTAGACATTGATCACTGGCATTGTCAGCAGGGTCTAAATCTGATGAACAAATAATAAAGAAATATAAAAATCACCAACTTTTCAAACAATACCAAGCTAGTTTCCTGTAAGCTAGCCATGTCAGACTGCACTGGGGATTACAGGAAACTATATTCTACAGCTTATTCCATGTGGTCCAAATATTAACCACACTAAACTATATTGGCTAATGAGCTAAACCAAAGAAAACACCATTGAAATTGACTAAATTAAATTAATTAAGAGATTAAATTTATGATATATGATATTATTACTTTTTATTACTAGTTTACTGCTGAAAAAATGATGTGAATAACATAAATAATTCACCATTTTAGTGACTGCAACAGTTTTCTATCAAGATATAAAAGCAGCAAGTAGCAAATCATCCAGGAAGTCAGGTTAATTCAATAAAGGAGTAGCAAATGTTTATGACAGTGTATCTGCTCCATATGGATTTTGTTGTGATAATTAGATTACTAGATCCATTTGGTTGCTTTGAGGATAATGCTGAATGGGAATACAGGTAAACCAGAGAATGTTTATCAATGTTCATGAAGTCTAGTAAATAATTTGAGGTATTTCCTTAAAAATAATATGTTGGAACACAATAGGCAAATAACCTATTTTACTACAATATATTTTCACAGTTTCACTAGTATTTTTCCAATGATTTACTGTGGGGAGATATTGTAAAACATTGGAAAGGAAGGGGCAAACGTCTTGAATTAACCCACATTTGCTCGAATTGGTACAAATACAAACTAATCTTGCACTTTTAATAATCGGGCAACATTAACCAAACTATATATTGATTCAGCACATAAACATGAAGGAAGCTTATGATTGGCATGAGTTGAAGCTAGCTGGAAATGTTTGCAGCAACATCCGCACCTCTTAAAGTGGAGATGTTCATGGAGGTTGCTGCAAAGAATGTGAATGCTTGATGGAAATCAGTTTGGGGCACAGGCAAAAACAGGAACCCTGATTTTTGTGCACCGCAATGGGCCTTTTGATCAATGGAGAGAAATGAGAGGTCCTTCAATTACAAGAATCTATGACGTCTACTGGGCCTAAAATAAAGTGGTAAAAAGATGAGATTGAATTTGAGGTTAAAGTCAAGAGTGAAATTCTTTGAAAATGGATGCAGTACCACAAGAAGATTTATGATCTCACACCGAAGGTCAAAGTCAGTGCATAAGTCTTAAAATCCCAACCAATACACCACATTGTCCCATTCTGCTTGATGCAATAATTTTTCAACACTCGCCTTTCAACAATAATCAGTGCCCCAACTTAAAATGCATATGCCCTTCACATTCTTTAGCACAACACCAACCTCGTACTCATATCTCACAGCTTTAACAAATTGCCAGCAATATAAACCAGTAAGATTAAACGAGAACTTACCAGTTCGAAGGTTGATCTTTATTTTATGAGGAGTTGCGATGAGGGATTTCGTGAAGAACCCGCCAGCACGCATGCGCGACATACTTCAAAGCAGCGGTGTGGAATCACAGAACCAACAAACAGAGAAATGACTTGTTATAGTAAGATTGAAGAGACTCTAATTACCAGTTGATTTTATGATCGAGGGTTGGGAGCGGAGGGCACGAAATCCCTCATCGCAACTCCTCATAAAATAAAGATCAACCTTCGAACTGGTAAGTTCTCGTTTAATCTTACTATTTCATTTCGGAGTCACGTGAGTGACTTCGTGAACATTTCAAAGCTCTGTGATTCCATGCCCTGGACAACGTCCATGCTGTCACACACCACTTATAAGGATGGATAGGAGTAATCAACTTTCCAGACTGCTTGTACTGAAAAATAATAACAATATTTATTAACAACAAACAAAGGAAAAAACCCCTCACTGGGGGACATCTGCATGCTCTTGACCTGCATTCAGCACGGCCTCCGCGAACAATACAGGTTTATTGTAAAACCATTGGAAGGTGGCTTCGTTCGCCCATCCCGCTGTGGCAAGAATATGATCCATGGGCACCTCCATGACCCTTGCCGCCGACGTCGATGCAGCCCTGGTGGAATGGGATTGAAAGACATTAGTGTCAATACCTGCCTCATTCAAGACGATCCTGAGCCATCTGGAGATCGTCTGTACCGTCACTCTATGGTGAGGTTTCTTGTGGCTGATGAGTAGGTATTTCTCCATTCCCCTTAATTTCCTCGTCACTTTGATATAGTGGCGGATATGGGTGGCTAAACATAGCCTTGCATCAGCGGGGTATGCAGGAAACTTCAGCTGCAGCCCTGTGAAGCCAGGTCTATGCTGCTTGAGTAATTCATCTATAAAGAAGATTACTTCGCCAGGGGTAGAGATCATCCTGTCGATCTTGACCTTGTGGAGCCATCTGGAGATCGTCTGTACCCTTTGCGCTGAAGTCAGTGCCAGTAACATCACCAGCTTCAGGGTGAGTTAGTCCAATTCAAGCCCTTTCATGGGCGACCACGTCCTGAGCAGGGTTAATACTTTCCCAATATCCCAGGTGATGTTGTAACGAGGTCTAGGCGGATTGGAATTAAATATTCCCCGCATGAGTTTGGACACCAGCCTGTTGGATCCTACCTCAATATTGAGGTAGAATGATAGCGCACTCCTGGCGCTGTTGATGGCACTGTAGCTGAGGTGTTTGTCATGATGCAACCCCGCCGGGAATTCCAGCACGTCGGTGATGGTAACGGAGTTGTATGCAATGTGGGAGCGGCCGCAGTAGGTTTCCCATTTCCGGATATGTGTGAGATATTGCCGCCTGGTGGACTCCCGGCATGACGCTCCAATGGTATCCATAGTTCTTGATGATAGGCCATACCGCAGTAATGGCCTGTTCAGAACCTGCAAGCCAATAACTTTAGGTGACTGTGGCAGGGATGTGGTTCCCCTGAGACAGGGTTCGTCACCAATTGTGGGCAACCCTCTAAGAGGACCCATGGTTGACTGATCATATCAAGGACCACCGGATACCATGGCTGCGTAGGCCAGTCGGGTATGATAAGAATGCCTTTAGCAACATCTGACTGGATTTTCCGCAATACCCGACTGATGAGGCAAAATGGAGGAAATGCATAGAAAAACCATTTCCCCCAATCTAGCGAGAACGTGTCCATCGCCATTGCCCCAGGATCTGGCTCCCATGAAACGTATGTTGGTACCTGATGGTTCAACCGTGACGCAAAAAGGTCGATATCTGGTTTACCAAATTTGGCTGTAACTTTAGCGAATATTTGGGGATTTAACATCCACTCGATGTTGTCATTGAATTTGCGTGACCTGGTGTCCGCCACTGTATTGAGCTTACCTGGTAAATAGGTAGCTGAAATCCAAATATTCCGTCGAATACACCAGAGCCAAATTGTATTTGCCAATTCATCACATGAAATTGACCTGGTACCGCCCATATGATTTAGATATGCCACCGCAGTGGTATTATCTATTTGGAGACGGACATGAGTGTCAGTAAGGTTAGAACAATAAGCTCGAAGTCCGTGAAATGCTCCTAGCATCTCCAAATCATTTATCCCTTGTGACAACAACAGGGTAGATTCAAGGGTGTCCCATCTGCCTCCACAACTAGAGTAGTTGTCCGTGGCTCCCCAGCCATGGGAGCTAGCGTCTGTTTGTAAGTATACCATTGGATTGGGCAAAATGATGGGCTTAAATGAGTCACGGATATTGTCAATCCACCATTGTAACTCAATTTTTGCCTTGAGAGGCAGCTGCATTGGTCTATCGAAATGTCCAGCGTTCAGTTTTAACGCTGAGATCTTGGCTCTCTGCAAATTTTGATAATGCAAAGGTCCGTATTGGGCAGCTGGAAAAACTGCTACGATTTTCCCAATCACCTTAGCAGTTTGTCTAATTGATGGTTTACTGGCGCAGACTAGATTCTTACATACTTGAATGACATCCCCAACTTTGTTAGTTGGTATGGTGGCCCTCATGCGATTGGAATCCACCGTGAATCCCAGATAATCCATGACCTGTGAAGGGCAGAACTTTGATTTATCTGGATGGATAATCAATCCCATTTAAAAAAAAATTCCCACGGTGGCTGAAACTGCCAGTTCCGCTGATTCCAGGGTGTTCCCAATAATTAAGATATCATCCAGATAGGCCATGACCATGTAATTTTGTCTCCTTAGTGTAGCCAGTATTGGTTTGAGCAATTTAGTAAATAATCTGGGGTCTGTGGTAAGCCCATTTGGCAAAGCTTTGTATTGCCAGAGCTGATCCATCCAGGTAAATTTCAAGAACTTCCTGTGGTGTTTCTGAATGGATACTGAATATTATGCATCCTTTAAATCAATGCATGCCATAAAGCAGCCCTCAGAAATCAATAATTTGGCTGTTTCGAACGTGTCCATTTTGAAATGGGTATATTTTACAAAAGTATTCAAATGGGTCAGATCTATAATAACCCGACATCCTCCATCCTTCTTGGTTTTTGTAAATATGTTGGATACAAATTCAATTGGTTCGTGTATAGTTCTTTCTATCACGCCTTTTTCTTGTAGCCTCAAGATTTCAGCATAGCCTACTGCCGTTTCTTTGCTGGACAGTGTAAATTTGCGATTTGGCATATGCTGGGATAGAGGGATTTGACCATTGATGAATTCAATCTCATGGCCTTGAATACTTTGTAAGATAAACTCATCAGAAGTGATGGGACCCCATGCCTCCTTAATGAACCGTAGTCTCCCACCAACATGTGAAGTTAAACATGCAGCTGCATGAAATCCAGACCGCCTTACCTTCATGGTTATCGGCGGTCCCTGATATGTTTGGCGGGACGTGGAGGTGCTGGGTTGTGTTGATAATGCGGAGTCCGCATTTTCCATGCTGGCCGCTGGGGGCCTAGCCCTAAAAAAGGCCTAGGCTGTTGAGGTTGCTGATATTGTGGCGGTGCTGGAGCGTAGGTCCTTGCTGGCCTGATGGCAGGGCCTCGTGGCCTGAAGAATGGCACTTTCCTGGCCGGCTGCCTGGTTGAGATATGTGATCTCATGAGTCCCACCTTCTTTGCATGGTCATCCAATTCCTTGACCCGCTTCGGGAGGTCCTCTCCGAACAACTGTCTGGGTGGCGGGGTGGGAGGTGCTTTGCATAGTCCTGCAAATTTGGGGTTCAATGTGGGTTTTATAATGCTCTTCCTGAATGCATTTATTTCGTACTGTGTATTGCACAGTAGTGCCAGAGCATCCTCTTGCTCGGTGTTCAGATCCACCCCGTCCACCGACCTTGCAAACGCGGTAATCCCAGCAGTGAGCAACTTCAGGATCCTTTGCAACTTCATCTCCTGAGTTCTGATCCCTGAGCTAATGTTGCCCCAAATCGGCGTATTTATGATGGGCACATTGAGGGAGTTGCAATTTCATGGTGCCTTGTGCCTATTCATGGCCTCCGCAAGGACCTCCTCTTGAAGCTGATGGTTCGTGAGGAAGTCAACGGTAGCAGCCAGTTTGGAGTTGAGGGGTTGTCCTGATGATTCTGATAGTGCAAATTTAGTTGTCCAGGAGCTCCTCCTGAGGGGCCTCAGATGTAGACGGTGCATGGACCAAGATGTCCTCATCCTCCGGCTGTCTCATGCTTCCCGCTGACGATGGGGATAAATCCATGTGCCCCCTGGAACTAAATGTTTCCCGCCTCTGGTTTTGCTGCAGGATAAGTTCCAACATCCCCTCCATCCTGTCAATTCGCCCTTCGCCATGCGAACCCGGGCGGTCGGAGTCCTCATGTCCAACAGAACTCCTGAGGCTCCTGTCATCGGCCCATACCTCGTCGAGGTAATCTCAGTGCCAGAAAGAACTGTCGCTACCAGCCGCCTCAGCGAAACTGAGCGATTCCAGCGCGGATCTGCTCAAACGCCTCCTTTTGGCGGAGCTTGATCCCGCTGCCTCGGAGGGCAAATACGGTGAGAGGTCGGCACTCAACGCCGCGGCGTGGTGACCCAACATCCACGCGGGCTTGCCGACTGTCCTGATCCTGGACCTAGACGGCGTACTGTCCCGTCCTCCCGTCCACGGGGGACTCGGTGACCGCCGCGGGACTGCACCTGAATGACTCTTCCTGGTCCTGCTGGTTGGTGAGTCCACACTGGCCCTCTCAGGTCTGCCAGTGGACTTGAGTCCTGCCAATTCACTTGTCCGCAATCTAGCGGCGTTAGGTGATACCTCCGCCCGCGAAAGGCTAGGTAGACGGGCTCTATCCCTGCCTCTTCTGCGAGGGCTCAGGGAGAAGGGCCGTGCGGCAGCACGTGAACCTTGTTTGCCCGGGTCGACCAACGAGCCCGTTGGCGACAGCGATATGGAGTCAGGGTCAGCCTGCTCCGGCGCTGCACCGAAGTCCTGCTCTGCGGGATCCTCGCTGGAGCTACGGTGTGTCGGTGGGTCGGGTCCTGTGACGACAGGGTTCCCCGACTTCCGCGCCTTTTTCCCGGCCCGACTCGTAGGTGCAGCCGTTGAGGAGGGCTCCGGGATGGGAGGCCGGCGACTCCTTGCGGATGTCCTGCGGCCCTTACTCTTACTATCCATATTTCTGTTGGGAGAAAACACACACTCACACAACAAGAAACAACCAACTCAAGGTTGCCTACACTTACCTGAGTGGCCCTTATGAAGGGCTGGTGGTGAGCCGCGCTCCACCTCCAGCCGTCGACTGCAATGCGTTGCGACGATATGTCGCGCATGCATGCTGGCGGGTTCTTCACGAAGTCACTCACGTGACTCCAAAATGAAATATAATATCCATGTCACAAAAGCAGATTACAGGACACTCACTTAAATACATCTCTCCTCCTTGTTAGAAAAGGCACACAAGAAATCTGAGCACAATAATTGACTGCCCTGGGTTACATTACATTTATAATGGCTAATCAGCCGACCAAGCCACGTGTTTTTGGATTGTTTAGGCCCTGCCCAACGATGCGAGTTTACCCAAATGATCTCCCTAGTTAAAAAAAAAATCATAGAATGTACGTAGCGGGCGCGTCAGAGCTCGTGGATGTCTCGTAGTGGCTCGTAATGCTAACGGCAGGTACTCGGGAAATGTGGTAACTCGTGGAGTTTTTTTCAACAGTGTGAAAATTTTCCAAGAGTAAAAAAATACTCATGATGAAGCACCACGAGTTTGATTTTTTCGGGAGAACTCTTGGGTAAACTCGCATCGTGGGACAGGGGCTTTAGAGGAAATCATAACACCCTTTGATAACCCACACAGTCACAGGGACAATGTGCAAACTCAACACAGATAACACTTGAGATTAGGATGGAATGAACACTGAGAGGACAGAGCTGACACAAACAAAGATGACTGTAACATATCTGATCAGATAATCATATAACATATCACTGAGGTCCAGGAAGTAAGGTGAGCTCTGTATGTTATTCCAGCAAGCCATCCAAATGCATTTCAGCATGGAATTATTTTGGAGGTTGTTATCCGAGTGGTGGGGCAATCGTGTGTGGCAGCCTCGCTTGCAGCTGTTCATCCATTCATCCTTTAAAAAAATTTTTAGTCTGTCAAAAAGATTTGTTTGGGAGGTCTTTTGGTCTTTTTATGTGGGGGATTGGGGGGCGGGGGGTGAGGGGGAAACTGTTTTACACAGTTCCTACCTGGTCAAGGATGCGTCTTTCCTCTGAGCCGCATCTTCGCCCCCTCCTTATGGTTTACCATCTGGATTGCCGCGACCTTTCCTGCCAGAGACCGGCCAGAGCCTCATCTTCAGCAGTGGTGCAGCACTGAAGTACTATCACGGAGCGGGCAACGCCTTACTTGGGTCGCCGTGTTGGAAGCTCTGGAGTGCTGGAACTGCCGACTTGAACACCGTGGAGCTGTGGTCGGCGAAGCTTCCAGCAGCGGGCAGCACTGACATTAACATCGCGTAGCCTGGGATCTTTCGCCGAGGCCACCAGTGTTGGAGCTCCGCCCAACTCGGCATATGGACTTCGGGAGCCACAGTCTCCAGTAGGAAGTGGCCGATTCGGAACTCTAAACCGTTTAGAGTGTTTTTCCAACACCAGAGTTCCATCATCCAGCGAGAGGGCCTGAAACATCGGGCCGCCGTTGTGGCGACTGCGGAGGCCTCAATAGGCCCTGACCATGGATGAACTAGAGGACGAGGACTGAAATTTGTTGCCTTCCCTCACAGTGGGAAACATTGATTCCACTGTGGGGTGTATTTTTATGTTTAATGTTAAATTCTACAGTGTTGTGTTTATCTTATTTGTGTGATGCATGGTAACTCAAATTTCACTACACCAATCGGAGTAAGTGACAATAAATGTCCTTTGCCTTTTGTTCTTTTTTAATTTTGCCCGAACAGTCTGTGATCTATAGGGCTGTGGCCATAGCACTATGTTTAAAGCCCATAGCGTTACGGCAGATAGCTCTATATTTACAGTGCCCTCCATAATGTTTGAAACAAAGACCCATCATTTATTTATTTGCCTCTGTACTCCATAATTTGAGATTTGGAATAGAAAAAATCACATGTGGTTAATGTACACATTGTCAGATTTTAATAAAGGCCATTTTTATACATTTTGGTTTCACCATGTAGAAATTACAGCAGTGTTTATACATAGTCCCCCTATTTCAGGGCACCATAATGTTTGGGATACAGAAATGTAATGTAAATGAAAGTAGTAATGTTTAGTATTTTGTTGCATATCCTTTGCATGCTATGACTGCTTGAAATCTGCGATTCATGGACATCACCAGTTGCTGGGTGTCTTCTCTGGTGATGCTTTTATAGGCCTGTATTACAGCCATCTTTTTCTTCAGCATATTAAATTGGGTTCAGATTGGGTGATTGACTTGGCCACGAATTGACCATTTTTTAGCTTTGAAAAACTCCTTTGTTACTTCAGCAGTATGTTTAGGATCATGGTCTTGCTGTAGAATGAACCGCCGGCCAAAGAGTTTTGAGGCATTAGTTTGAACTTGAGCAGGTAGGGTTTGTCTATACATTTCAGAATTCATTATGCTACTGCCATCAGCAGTTGTATCATCAATGAAGATAAGTGAGCCAGTACCTTCAGCAGCCACACATGGCCAGGCCATAACACCCCCACCACCGTGTTTCACAGATGAGGTGGTATACTTTGGATCTTAGGCAGTTGCTTCTCTCCTCCATTCTTTGCGCTTGCCATCACTCTGATATAAGTTAATCTTTGTCTCATCTGTTCACAAGACCCTTTTCCAGAACTGTGGTTGCTCTTTTAAGTACTTCTTGGCAAACTGTAGATCGGCCAACATATTTTAGCGGCTAACCAGTGGTTTGCATCTTGCAGTGTAGCCTCTGTATTTCTGTTCATGAATTCTTCTGCGGACAGTGGTCACTGACATATCCACACCTGACTCCTGAAGAGTGTTTCTGCTCTGTCGGATAGGTGTTTTGGGATTTTTCTGTATTATAGAGAGAATTCTTCTGTCATCAGCTGTGGAGGACTTCCTTGGCCCGCCAGTCCCTTTGCAATTTGTAAGCTCACCAGTGCTCTCTTTTTTCTTAATGATGTTCCAAACTGTTGATTTTGGTGAGCCTAAGGTTTGGCTGATGTCTCTAACAGTTCTATTCTTGTTTCTCACTCATAATGGCTTCTTTGACTTTCATTGGCACAACTTTGATCCTCATGTTGATAAACAGCAATAAAAGTTCCAAATGTGATGGAAAGCTAGAGGAAAGTCTAGGTGCTGATACCTGCATTAAGGAGGCAATTAAACACACCTGAACAATGACAAACGCCTGTGAAGCCATGTGTCCCAAACATTATGGTGCCCCAAAATGGGAGGACTATATAAACATTGCTGTAATTTCTACATGGTGCAACCAAAATGTATAAAAATTGCCTTTAATAAAATGTATAAAAATGGCACTTTCATTATTTGTGATTTTTTCTATTACAAATCTCAAATTATAGAGTACAGAGGCAAATAAATAAGTGATGGGTCTTTGTCCCAAACATGATGGAGGGCACTGTAGAACCTATAGCATTGCAGCCAGCAGCTTTTTGTTTAAATTCACACGCGTTAAGCCGACAGCGCTCTGTTTAAACCTTTGCGTGCCAAACCAACTGTGCTGTGTGTATTGACGTTACACGACAAGTCTGTAGTACTGTATGTATTGATTTGGGCAGCAGGTTTGTAGCACTGTTGAGTCCTTTTAAACACTGATCAGAAGATACTAGCTAAAATCTTAGCTCACGGATTAAGTTTGGTTATTCACGTTAATACATCCCGATCAATCAGGTTTTATCCCAAAACGATATTCATTCTATAATCTGAGAAATCTGTTTAATATAATATATTCAAATAGAATATTAAATGAAGATTTATCAATCATTTCATTAGACGCTGAAAAAGCATTTGATCAGGTGGAATGGCCTTACCTTTTCTCTGTGATAGAAAAATTTCATCTCGGTGAAAATTTCTGTTCATGGGTGAAATTCCTATACACAAACCCAACAGCTAGAATATTGACAAATCAAATGTTGTCACCAAATTTCATTTATCCAGAGGGTGTAGACAAGGATGTCCACTTTCCCCGCTCTTATTTGCCCTTGTTATAGAACCACTCGCAAAGAGTATTAGATCCCACTCAGAAATTCATGGGTCTAACATTAAACATACAGTTAACAAAATTTATTTGCAGACGATTATATTACTATTATACATCACAAACCCAGAAATGAGCATTCTGAGTTTATTAAATCTCATAACTCAATTTGGTTCATTCTCGGGATATAGAATTGGAATAAAAGCAAAATTATGCCAATAATGGAACAAAACCCGCTTATACTTCAACAGTATCCTTTTAAAATTGCCTATGAAAAGTTTAATACCTTGGAATCTATGTGACCAAGAAATATACTTCTTTATTCAAATCAAATTTTCATTCCCATGGAGGGGGGTGCGGGGGGGAGCTCGCTCGGATGAAGTCCCCTGCCATTGGTTATAGTTTGAATTTGGGAGCAGCGCTATTGGCCAGGACTTACTGGCGGTTATTTCAACAGCTGGTTTCTTACCTGCATAAAGGCAGGCACCAATAAGCCATAAGTTAATTTATGTACGAGAGGGGTTCACCGATGTGCTGAGTCACGATCAGCGCCGGGGACGGAGACAGAGAGATAGAGAGGTGTGCTGCTGTAAAACAGACCCCATGCATACCAAGACAAGTATTGTTTTTGTGCTCTCTTGCCAATAAAACTGATCTGTAACTAAACAGACGAGTGAGCCTTTTTCCTGTTCTACTAGTCAGATCCTTGAACCTGTTCCCTTGTAACAGAGGTTGTAAACATTTGCAGAACCTTGCTTCTTCCAGGCAAATATGTGCACCTTGCACAAATCTGATGTGAATAATCTAATCAGATATAAGCATATTGCCATCTTCATATCTCCCAGCTTTCATTGACAGCAATTACAAGTAGGTCACCTGTGAAATTGACCATCAACTGTTGAACACTGTTTCTTGATTACCGACAGACACAACTAAACTAATGAAAGATTTGACTTTGGGCAATATGATGGAATAGCTCATAAAGGGTTGTCTTATAGCACCAGTGGTCTTGTGTTATCTGTAGAGTTTTCACATTCTCCCTGTGATCACATGGGTTTCTGAAGGGTGTTATGATTTCCTCTCTCTATCCAAAAGCATGCTACTAAGCTGTTATAAATTGCCCCTAATATGTAGATGAGTGGTAGTGTCTTTAGCAAGATAATAATGTGTGGAGAATAACAGTTGGATCAATGTTGATGTTTGACAAGGACTCGGTGGGCCAGTGCCTGTTCTTGTGTTGTATTTCTCAATTAAACCAAAATATTTTGAACTCACCCGGTTAAAGTTGTTGTCTTCATTTTGTTGAACAACAGAATGTTTTGATACTGTCACATTCTCACCAGAGAAAAGTATAGCTTGGCGTTTGCTGTAAATCAGAGAATGGCATTAATTTGTGTCAATAATATTTTTGCAGAGAAAATGTTTCTCCACCTCAAGATTTAATCAAGTAATTTGATTATTTATTTAAAGAATTTTATGAAACTTGTGTTGCTTACTTAGCTTGATAAGTTGTTCACATCTGACACCTAAAAAAAGATTTATTCAGCAGAAAAAAAAACTATGATTGGAGATAATTCTTAGTTTCTAAAGCATCTGGGCTTCCATCCAATGGCAGCACTCATAAATTCAAACCAGTTCTACAAATAGAAAAAGTTTAATATGGTCACATTTCTTCAGACAATTCAAGTACATACAGAGGCTGGCAATTAGCCACAAACCTAAACTATGTCTGTTTCCGGATCAACTTATTGGAATACAATCCAATGTATTTTCAGTTTGAAACTCAAAAGGCAAAAATATTAGCAAAAATAATTAATTGACGTCTTTCAGACTCAAAAAATTACAAAATGCTTGTGAGTGATCACACTGTTTCTCAGTTTATGAAATATTCACATCTCCGCCTCAAATTAATGTGTTTTAAGATTATTTTACTTGAATATTTGTAATAATCATGTTGCAACTATTTAAGGATTTCATGGATTATTTGAGGGTATTTTCTTTTTGAGATTACTTGCTAATGTTTTGTTTAAAGAAAACAATTTAGAATTCTTTCCAAAATGAAACAACTGTTGCTTTTAGTCAGGTTCTTAGTCAAGAACGTTGCCAATAAAATGTGTTCATATCAAAACATATGATTCTGATGATAGCTCATCCGTTCTGCAGCCCAGAAAGAAACCTATGCCGAAATGGAGCATAAAATAATCTAAATATAAAAAGGTAAAGAATAGTTATTTTTGATAAAGACAACAAAATTTAAGGGCAAATACAGTGATTAACTTTTCCTGAAAGCATAAGTACAATCAAAATGTAGAATTAGGGTCATAAACCTTCTGTGTACAAAATTACTCATTTGTGATTTAACATTGGAGTTAATGATTCTGAGATACATTTACTTATGGCATATTCAATGGGAGGCTCTTTGGACATTTCTACATTTTCTATTAAATGTTAGTCTGAATTTAATTTGGGCTCAGATTGTTTCAAGGGTTTATCGACCACGATGCTGGTTAGAAATGAGCAAGGTGGTGTTCACAGATCCCTTCAAATGATAAAGAGAGGTGGTGTTTCCATGGTGTGGCAGAAATATTGTTGGAAATAGAAAGTGGATCTTTTTTAAATCTTGACGAGTAGCATGAAGTGCATAGCACAATTTGACTTCAAGACAAATAATGATTAAAAGATTTCAACAGGGCAGTAAATTAAGATAATGTGTTATCCAAATAATGCAAATTGCACAATGTATTTCACCTCCTTGTGATCTGTTACATTTTGTAAAATGTTTATCATGCTTTCAACTTTTATTTGGAACATAAATATAATGACAACAGAAAAAAGATACATTGGTCCATCCAGGATATCCCACTCATGTCATGCTTGTGGGATCTCCAGAGAGAAAAATGCAAAAGAATTACAGACAAAGTAAGGTGAAGAAATTATTCTCTGGCTTTCCTAAGGGCATTAAAATTATTCCAGATCCTCTATTCTCCTGGGCAAATAACACTTCCTGACATCTGTGTAATATTGGCCTTATATGGCTACGTTCTGGGCAAATAGTGCATGCACACAGAATGAGAATTAATTTTATATTGAAACTGTTTCTCTCATCTATCCTGGCAACTGAAGTGCTGCATCAGGATGGTATAGTAAATATGCATGTCATGGCATTCTAATTTTTAACCCAATTTTACAATATTTTAAATATCTGTCAGGCTCACATGCTTTGACTGAAAATATATATTTTTAAATAACAGCAGTAGGAAAACCAAGTTAAAACCTATATTACTCAAAGCTGATAGTTACACACAATCATTTCTTGCATGTTTAAGGAATGCATGGTATTTTGAAGATGACAGAGATGGGTGCTGCTTTTTGAGACCAAACAAAATTGTTTATCTCTTGAAAGGGATCTGTGATCCAGAATCACAGCTTAACGTTCTCACTTCTGTTGTTTACCCAAATAAAGATAAGATAAACTGTTCTTGCAAGCATCACAGTAATCACATCTTGCAAACATCATGGTGCTGTAAGCATCTGTTTGCTGGTTGCACATTTCTATAATTGATATCCCTTGTGAGATTCCATGACAGAACCAAAGGTAAAAACAATCAGGGTCATATTGACCGTGACTTTGACATCTATTACCACCATAACTCATTCACACCATCAAAAAAACTACAAAATGTAATTCCACATAAATCAGCTTCTGTTATGGCCCCTCATTTCAAATAATATAAATGTAAAGAGATTCCTACTGGAAAATCGACACAATTAACTTTGGTTGTAAAAGCTCAAGTTTTTTTAACTTAAAGGGGGGAAAAAAAGAAAGCCGCTTATTCGTTACATACACATGTAATGAAGATTAAGCCAATTCTCAGCATGTAATTTGGAAGATTGTACATTCATTTTCATTGCAATATATGTAAATGTGCTTACGATGTTTGGCAGAAACTTCTTGTACATCAGGAAGGTGCACTAGGAATGAAGATGATGTATTTAAGTGTCTCTAACCTAATCCCTCCATCCAGGTTTATGATGCCATCAAAAGGACTGCCCTCATGCAGGGTAATTACTGAAGTCTTGGGAGTGATTTATTTCCATGATACAAAAGCCTGATGCAAACTGGTGGCTTGCCAGTAGAGAACGACAAAACATAAAATAACAGTGCATTCTTTACAGGCTGCCTGGGTATCGTTCAATTACTTTTTGTCTTAAAAGTCAGACACATGGAGTTATTTTTTCCACATATTAAACACTACCGAACAGACCTGACTGGTATGCCTTTTGGGGTAACTTCGCAAGTTCAGGCTGCTGGCAGGGAATGTGGCTGCTGATTGCACAACTCAAACATTCAGGCAAGTAACTCGCTACACTGCAGTGCATCTTCTTCATTGGAAGGCAATTGTATTTATGAGAACAGACAGGAGGTAGTTGAACTTGTATAAATGAAAGCATCTGGCATTTTGAATTAGTTACGCTAGACTAGTTACCTTCAATAAATTTTAATATATATAATTTCTCATTAGACTTTAACCTTTACTGCACTATACTGCATTTTTGCTGCAGTGTAAAGACCCCAGAAATCAGCAAAAGGAATTTAATTAGTGGGCAACTAAGGGCTGCTTTCCTATCTCTGTGGTTTCAGACAGCTTTGACAACATGGCCAGTATGAATCCAAACATTGTGCCAGAATGGCATACATATTCAATTACTGTATGTACTCACTGTGACTTAATTTCAAGAAATTCCTGGAGGCATGATCTAATTTCTGGAATATTGTTCCAGTCTTGTTGGCAAGAATATATTGCGTTCAGATTGATTGACTTAACATATGATGTTCTATTGGAATCATTCTGACTTTATTCATCCACAGCTATGTTTCACCTCACAATAACAACTGAACAGTACAAGTTCTGTTACAGATCAAACAGATGTATGGGGTAAAATTACCATTTTAATAAAATAGCAGAATTCTTGTTTAACTTTGTAATTAGAAACCTGCCAACAAAATCATGAGAATACACAGCTTCAACATTTGCACAGAACTAAATTGGATATTCCTCAAAAGGTGGACTGGAAGTTGCCAAATCAGAATAAAGCATGCCCTTTGCTTACAATGCAGGCAGCTTGCCGTTTCATGCTTTCTGCTCATTTACAATTCTGCGTGCATTGAACACCTATTTTGTCAGGTGTAAGGAGCCAAATATCATGTATCAAACCTAGACTATTTAAAGCCAGACCACATCCTAGTGGCTCGATAACGTACAGAAAGAAGTACATGGAAAAATATATAATAATGACAAAGCATGAGAGAGCAGGCTCCATGCATTCAGAAAGCAGTGTTGAGAGACTTGATGTAGAAATTAGGAGCAATAACATTCAAATACTGGAGGTCTTTTGAGCAGAGAGTTTGCAATGGAAGGTGATAGCTGCAGCTTAGAATTATCTAATTTATATTTCCACGCCTTTCATTCGCCAGTATTCTTGTTATTACCTGCCAACAAAATTGTTTTTCCGCAGACGAATGATTAGCTGTAAACATGTTCTGCGTGGCAGCTTTCAGTATATCTGTTTCCATATGTTCTTGGATCATTAAGTCAATAGCCATGTTATCTGGTTAATACATTATAGGAGGGACATCGTTGCACTGGAAAGTGTGCAGAGGAGATTCACCAGGATGTTGCCCAGGATGGAGCATTCAGTTATGAAGAGACACTGAATAAATTCACAGGGCGGTACCGTGGCGTAGCAGTAGCCTTAAAGCGCCAGAGACCCGGGTTCGATCATGACTACGGGTGCTGTCTTCAGAGTTTGTATGTTTTCCCTGTGACTGGGTGGGTTTTCTCCGGGTGCTCCGGTTTCCTCCCACACTCCAAAGACGTAGAGGTTTGTAGATTAATTAGCTTCGGTAAAATTGTAAATTGTCCATAGTGTGTAGGATAGTGCTTGTGTATGCGGTCATCACTGGTCGGCATTGACTCGGTGGGCTGAAAGGCCTGTTTCTGTGCTGTATAAAGTCTAAATTAGGTTATAATATACAAAATTATGAAGACAGGTAGAGTAGATGGTCGGAAACATTTCCTCATATTTAGATTTAAGGGCATTGGTTCAGGATAAGGGGAAGATATATAGAAGTGATCTGAGGATGGGCTTTTATATTAAGTGTGATTGGAATCTGGAATGCACGGCCTGGGTGGGTGATGGAGGCAGAGACTCTCAACATTTCAGAAATATCTAGATTAGCACATGAATCACCAAGGCATAGAAGACAACCATCAACAACACCACAGTCACATCTGTGGAGTATTTTAAATTCCTGGGAACCATCATCTCCAAGGACCTTAAGTGGGTGGCTACCATTCACTCCATAGTCAAAAAGGCACAACAGAGGATATACTTCCTGTGGCAGCTGAGGAAGCACAATCTGCCACAGGCAATGATGGTCCAATTCTACACGGCCATCATAGAGTCTGTTCTCACCTTCTCCATCATGGTCTGGTTTGGCTCAGCCACCAAGCACGACACCTGGAGGCTGCAGCGAATCATCCAATCAGCAGAGAAGGTTTTAAAGAAGGAACTGCAGATGCTGGAGAATCAACGGTACACAAAAGGCTGGAGAAACTCAGCGGGTGCAGCAGCATCTAAGGAGCGAAGGGACTCGACCCGAAACGTCGCCTATCTCCTTCGCTCCTTAGATGCTGCTGCACCCGCTGAGTTTCTCCAGCCTTTTGTGTACCCCAGCAGAGAAGGTTATTGGCTGCAACCTTTCGTCCATTGATGAACTGTACACTGCAAGGGCCAGGAAGCGAGCGGGCAAGATCATCTCTGACCCCTCTCACCCTGGCCACAAACTCTTTGAATCACTTCCGTCTGGAAGGCGACTCCGGACTGTCAAAGCTGCCACAGCCAGACATAAAAACAGTTTTTATCCACAAGTAGTTGCTCTACTCAACAGCCAAAAATCTGTAGCCTCCCTTTGATCTGGTATTTTGTTGGTTCACATGCTTGATCAATGGTGTTTTATCATTAATGTTTTATTATTATTAATGTTTAGTGTTTTCTGAGTCATTCGTAACTGTCACAGTATGTCATGTTTTTACTTGTGGGCGGAGCACCAAGGCAAATTCCTTGTATGTGAATACTTGGCCAATAAACTTACTAACTTACTTACTTACTTACTATGGACCAAGTATTGGTAAATGAGATTTGTATAGATACCTACTAGATGGCCAGCATGAACTATTGGGCCAACAAGGCTGTTTTTGTGCTACATGCACTCTTTGATTCTTAGCACCACTTCAAATGAGAAAAAATATCATTCCTTGTTATCATTTGCAACTCAGAAAGCTATGGAGCTATAGAAAGCAAAAACCCTTGCAGAATTGTTATAACAGCCAAGGGAAATCTCACAGCCACTCATCTGCAAATAGTCCTTCAAATAACTGGTGAGAGTGTAAGTGGGATGGAAAGGGGAAGGTTGGAGTAGGAAAATGGATATATTGAAGATGGGTTATCAGCAGAAGGAATGGTACTAGCTGGAGCATTGAGCTCCAAAATTGCAGTAATGTGGGTGATATATCATCACACACTGCTTGGCATCTTGATTTGCCTTCTCTACATAATTTGGTAAGCTTTAATTCTGCTCACGCTCACAAAAGGGTGCCCACAGTATTGAAGACATTAGATTAGTAGCTTGCATTTGGTTGGGAATGGAGTAATTAAGCAACAAGATAAATTCTAGCTAATAAAAGTGGAAAAGTCTGGAAACATTTAACACATCAGAAACAAAATTAACCTGTCAGGTTTGATGATCTTTCATCCCATTCTGTTTCTTCATCTATAGATTCTACCTGATATGTTGAAGATTTCTGGCATGTTCTGTCTCTATTTCAGATTTCCAACTCTTTCCAACAGTTATATCTAAGCCAACCTGGTTAGTTAGGTATGATTTGGCCTCCCATCCAGACAGTTTCAAAAACATTTTTTTATTTTCCTTCCAGCTTCCATTACAGGATTTTCCAATTATCTTTTCTTGGCGTGTACACAGGTGTTTAAATTTGCCAACTTTTGGGGGGAGTTGTGCGGGAGAGTTGGAAGGTTGTACGCACACACACACACACACGTCCATTAATTATGTTTTCTTTAAACATTTATTGTGGAAGCCTGCTCCCCAGGATCATCCTCTAATCTCTAATTCACATTTATTCAAATGGGTTAACTTTGGGGGGGGGGGGGGGGGGGGACTTTCTCTACATTTACTATGCCACTCAGCCAGGAGTAATATGCAATAGACTTACAATATTTTGTTCATAACAGCTGATGTTTAAGAAACAGAAAAATAGGAGCAGGACATAGAGTGGAAATAGTTGGTACAGAAAATGTGCCCAGTTGGCAATCGCCCAATTTGTCTGCAATTCTTTTTAGTTCTTGGTTTGAAGAAACTAATTTTTTTAAATTTTATTTTATTTTATTTTTTTTAAATATATATATTTTTATTATAGTAGGTAAGCAGTACATTAGCAAACACATATTATGATAGTAATATTTTGTGTGCAACAATCGTATATTATTAATATTATCAAATGAATCATTTTGTCTCTAATAATTTTTTATTTTTTTTAAAGAGAGAGAAAGAGAGAGAAAAATAAAATATAAATCAAAAAAAGAAATCATAAAGAATGGAATGATTTACCATTAATACGTCATTGGAGATAAGATCAAGGAATATAAAATATAACTTTTCATCTAATACTGAGTCCAAGTTTCAGTTCGGGTTCCTTGCCGAACCAATCTACCCTTTTAAGTAATCAATGAAAGAAGACCATATTCTAACAAAGACTTCTTGTTTGTCCATTAGGGCAAATCTGATTCTTTCCAAGTGTAGGGTCTCCGACATTTCCGTAATCCCCATTTTAATTGTGGGGGATATAGGGCCTTTCCAAAACTTTAATATTAATTTCTTCCCAATTATTATACTATAATCTAGGAAATTTATTTGACTTGTTGTAAGTATTAGACTTTGTTCTGATATTCCAAGTATTATTAATTTTGAGTCCGGATCCAATTTAATATTAATAACATTAATATTCAGAAGTTATTCTAAAAATCTCAGTCCAGAAATTCTTAATTTTTATACAATTTGCAAAAGTATGTGTTAAATTAGCCTCTGGATGCTGACATTTATCACAGATAGAGGAGATTTGTGGGTAGATTCTATTCAATTTAACTTTTGAGTAATGTAATCTGTGTAATACTTTAAATTGTATTAAAGCATGCCTGGTATTTAACGAGCATTGATGTATATATTGTAAACTTTTGTCCCATATATCTTTCGTTATGGGTTGGTTTATTTCATTTTCCCATGTATGTCTATATTCTTCCGTTGTTGGTATCTCGCTATCTAAAAGGATATTATATATAAGTTGTTAGTTTTTCTGTATTAGGATGCTTATTCAAACATTCATCAAGGATTTCTGGTTCCATATTCCTATAATCTTGTGTATTTGATTTAACATAATCTCTGAGTTGTAGATATCAGAAAAAATTATTTGAATGTAATCCGTAAATCTGTTGTAATTCCTGAAATAAAAGAAAAGTGCCTTTCTTATAAAGATGTTCCATCTTTTTGATTCCATGGTTTTTCCATTGTGTAAAACCTTTATCCAGAATGGAAGGTTTAAATAAGGGATTGTTTACAATAGGGAGACAGAGTGGTATTTTATCCAATTTTAACGCCCTTTTTAGTTGTTTCCAGATTCGTGTTCCACTGTATATTATAGGGTTTTCCCTATAGGTTTTTTTGTGCAATTTTGTCGGTGCAAATATAATCAAACCAATTTCAAATGGTAAGCAGTCCTCCTTTTCCATCCTTAACCAGTCTGGTTGTTGATCCATTTCTTCCAGCCAAAAATTCATATTTTTAATATGGACTGCAAAAATAAAACAGAAAATTTGGTAGAGCTAAGCCTCCATTTATCTTTGATTTACATAAATGTTTTTTATTTATTCTATGATTCTTGTAGTCCCAGATGAAACTTGTAACAGTAGAGTCTACTTTTTTAAAAAAAGATTTTGGAATATATATCGGGATTGACTGAAATAAGGACAATAATTGCGGCAGAAAGATAATTTTTACAGCATTAATTCTACCGAACATTGAAATAGGAAGTGTTTTCCAGTATTGAATATTCTTATTTAGTTTATTCAGTACAGGTGGGAAATTTGATTTAAATAAAGAAGTATACGCCTTAGTTACATAAATAGTTAGATATTTAAATTTTTCCTCAACTATTTTAAAAAGTGATTGTTGTAGTATATGTAAATTGAGTTCCGTTATTGGCATGATTTCGCTTTTATTCCAATTAATTCTATATCCTGAGAACCGACCAAATTGAGTTATTAGATTTAATAAATTTGGAATACTAATTGCTGGCTTTGTAATATATATTAATACATCATCTGCATATAGAGACATTTTATTAATTGTAGCTTTAGTATTATACCCATGTATTTCTGGATTAGATCTAACATTTTCTGCGAGTGGTTCAATTGCTAAAGCGAATATTAATGTCGACAGCGAGCATCCTTGTCTACAACCTCTAGAGAGACTAAATTTAGTTGATAACATTTGGTTAGTTAGTATTCTAGCTGTTGGGTTAGAGTATAATAGTGTGCAGTATTTCTCTCCCAGTTTAAATTTTTCCATCTCTGAAAATAAATATGACCATTCTACTTGATCAAAGGCTTTTTCAGCATCTAGCAAAACAATTGCTAGATCTGTGTTAGCAATTCTATTTGAGTATATAATATTAAATAATCGTCTCAGATTGTAAAATGAGTGATGTTTTGGGATAAAGCCTGTTTGGTCAGGGTGTATTTATTTGTTAATCACTAAACTCAATCTATAAGATAGGATTTCCGTTAGTATTTTCTGATCAGTATTTAATAGAGCTATTGCTCTGTACGAGGCTGGGTCTTCCAGATCCTTATCAGTTTTAGGTATAAGTATTATTGTAGATTCGTTTAAAGTTTCCGGGAGTTGCTGTTGAGTATAAATGTGTTTATACAGTGTTTGTAAGCGTGAAGAGATCAGATCATAATTTTTTTAATAAAATTCAGAGCTTAGGCCATCAGGGCCTGCGGCCTTTCCATTTTTTAAAGATCTAATTGACTCTTCAATATCTTTTGTCATTATTTCAGCTCCTAATAATTCTTGCTCTTGCAAATTTAAGCCTTTAAGGTTACATTTCTGTAAAAATGCTTCCATTCCTGTTGATTGTTCTGCCAATTTACTTGAATAAAGATTTTGATAGTATTGTAAAAATCTGTCATTAGATTAATCTGAAACTAATTTAACATAGACAGTGTAAGTTTTGTTGTGATATCAGATGGGGTTCAAAATACTTTCTGAATGAGCAAGGGAATGACCGAAGGCAGGAAACAATGAATACATGTTAGAGCATTA
Source organism: Raja brachyura (assembly GCA_963514005.1). The sequence continues at coordinate 73,218,195 of OY740782.1, forward strand.
TACTAGAGGAGGGGCATAGATGGGGTGATTATTGGTTGAAACTCCGAAAAGTTAGGTGCTGAGCCTATTCATGTTACTGACATGTAGAAAGTACATGTCAAGAAGAACTTAACATTTTGGCAAGTTATATTGAAGTAGTTGTTTTTGAATGACAACACATTGAAGGGAAGTGGGGGCATGGCATTGTGAAATTAGAAGAGGCAGTTTATAATGTACAGAATAAATTGAAAATAATTTCCACAGGGAGGAACAATAGCAGGTAAAATGTTATATAAACAAGTGTGCAATGGAAGGAAAAACTGACAATACATATATTTTATAGTGCTAACAATCAAAGTAGTTAACTCAATATTCAATTAATGTCCATTAAATGTAGAGTAAAAACTGTCACAGTTGCTACGTTGTTGAACTGTGTTATTAGATTGATGTTTACTAGGTTATAAGGATATTAACAAACTCCAAACGGATTGGTCAAACAACTCGACCTCAATGGAAATGAATAATGGGCTCTGTGTGTAATGCTGATTGGTTCAATACAATCCATTTTGCAACATGACTTAAGCCAAATATTTTCTGCACAGAATGATACACTGAAGTAAAAGCTGTAGGTTATGAAGAGCAAATGTTGGAAAGGAGGACTGTAGAAATTATGGTGAACTAATCTGATGTCTCTTCTGATTATTTGTTCCAATATCAGATTTCCTTAAAGCCGGAGACTTTAAGGCAAGTTGAAAAGTCTGCAACTCCATGAAATATCAGATTTATTTTAACATGTTGCAAACTTGGTTTGGTTAAGTTTGGTTAAAAAAAATGGCTATCCTTGAGATGAGATACTTTAATCAACCTGATCAAGCAATTGTTCGGTATTTCTTCTAAATGGTCACTTAGTTTTTGTTCGAACTCTGTAGGTTGCTCTTTGAATTAATTCTAATATTAATGTTCTTAATGAATGATACATGAAACTAATTACTGCTTGTATTGCTGTTTTAAATCTTTGAAATACTAACACAAAGTGAAATATAAGTGCAATATTATTCATCACAGTGTAAAGATTAATTTCCTAAAAAGATTATACTAAATTAGTTATTTTAAATCACAGAGCTACTTAAAACATCCTAATCTTAAAAAATTAGACCCAGCAAATATGAGGAACAAAATGCTCAGTTGAGAATATTAGTAATGTGTACATGAATAATGATAAATTTACATTTTGCCTTTCTGATACATATTGATATTTCCCTTATTTTAGAAGTTACAAGAAACCCAGGAGCCTTATTGAAAGGTAAGAATATCATTCCAAGCTGCTGTGACATTTGTCATAACGGAAATGTGCTCTTCAGTCAAAAAATAAAACCAGCTTCCTTTCGTCCAATATTTCATCACAAAATGGAGCTGTGCTGCCCCAAAATTTCCATGATTACTCTTTTAAAAATTCTCTTCTTACTTTCTATTTCAGGTTAGTTTCAACCCTTAACATTAGTGTTCTTAACATAAAAATAGAAACATAGAAAATAGGTGCAGGAATAGGCCATTCAGCCCTTCGAGCCAGCACCACCATTCAATATGATCATGATCATATGATCATCATCCAAAATCTGTACCCCGTTCCGGCTTTTTCCCCATATCCCTTGATTCCCTTAGACCTAAGAGCTAAATCTAACTGTCTCTTCAAAACATCCAGTGAATTGGCCTCCACTGAATTTCACAGATTCACAACTCTCTGGGTGAAAAGGTTTTCCTCATCTCAGTCCTAAATGGCCTACCCCTTATTCTTAAACTATGACCCCTGGTTCTGGACTCCACCAACATTGGGAACATTTTTCCTCCAACTACCCAGTCCAATCCTTGGAGACTGTTATATGTTTCTATCAGATCCCCTCTCATTCTTCTAAATTCCAGTGAATACAAGCCCAGTCGACCCATTCTTTCACCATACGTCATCCCGGGAATTAACCTGATGAGCCCACGTTGCACTCCCTCAATAGCAATAATGTCCTTCCTCAAATTAGGAGACCAAAATTGCACTCAATAATCCAGGTGCGATCTCACCAGTGCCCTGTAAACTGCAGTAGGACCTCCTTGCTCCAAACTCAAATTATCTTGCAATGAAGGCCAACATGTCATTAGCTTTCTTCACTGCCTGCTACAAACCCAGGTCTCATTGCACCTCCCCTTCTCCTAATCTGACACCATTCAGATAACAATCTGCCTTCCTGTTCTTGTCACTGAAGTGGATAGCTTCACATTTATCCATATACTACTGCATCTGCCATGCTTCTGCGCGCACACCCAACCTATCCAAGTCCGCCTGCGGCCTCATAGCATCCTCCTCGCAGCTCATACTGCCACCCAGCTTTGTGTCATCTGCAAACTTAGAGATGTTAAATTTAATTCCCACGTCTAAATCATCAATATATATTGTAAACAGCTGGGTTCCCAACATCGAGCCTTGTGGCATCCCACTAGTCACTCTGAAAAGGACCCGTTAATTCCTACTGTTTGCTTACTGTCTGCCAACCAGTTCTCTATCCATGTCAATACCCTTCCCCCAATACAATGTGCTCAAATTTTGCACACTAATCCCTTGTGTGCGACCTTGTCAAAGGCTTTTTGAAAGTCCAGATACACCACATCCACTGGTTCTCCATTATCCATTCAATTTATATCCTCAAAAAATTCCAAAAGATTAGTCAAGCATGATTTCCCCTTCATAAATCCATGCTGACATTGACCAATCCAGTCACTGCTTTCCAAATGTGCTGCTACTGCATCTTTAATAATCAACTCCATCATCCTCCCCACGACTGATGTACAGTGGCTTGCAAAAGTATTCATACCCCTTGAACTTTTCCACATTTTGTCACGTTACAACCACAAACGTAAATGTATTTTATTGGGATTTTATGTGATAGACCAAGACAAAGTGGTGCATAATTGTGAAGTGGAAGGAAAATGATACATGGTTTCAAAATGTTATTACAAATAAAAAACTAAAAAGTGTGGCGTGCAAAAGTATTCTGCCCCCCTGAGTCAATACTTTGTAGAACCACCTTTCGCTGCAATTACAGCTGCGTCTTTTGGGGTATGTCTCTACCAGCTTAGCACATCTAGAGACTGCAATTTTTGCCCATTCTTCTTTGCAAAATAGCTCAAGCTCAGTCAGATTGGATGGAGAGCACCTGTGAACAACAATTTGCAAGTCTTGCCAGAGATTCTCAATTGGATTTAGGTCTGGACTTTGACTGGGCCATTCTAACACATGAATATGCTTTGATCTAAACCATTCCATTGTAGATCTGGCTGTATGTATAGGGTCGTTGTCCTGCTGGAAGGTGAACCTCCGCCCCAGTCTCAAGTCTTTTACAGACTCTAACAGGTTTTCTTCCAAGATTGCCCTGTATTTGGCTCCATCCATCTTCCCATCAACTCTGACCAGCTTCCCTGTCCTTGCTGAAGAAAAGCATCCCCACAGCATGATGCTGCCACCACCATGTTTCACAATGGGGACGGTGTGTTCAGGGTGATGTGCAGTATTAGTTTTCCGCCACACATAGCGTTTTGCATTTAGGCCCAAAACTTCCATTTTGGTCTCATCAGACCAGAGCACCTTCCTTCACATGTTTGCTGTGTCCCCCACATGGCTTGTGGCAAACTGCAAACGGGACTTCTTATGGCTTTGTCTCAACAATGGCTTTCTTCTTGCCACTCTTCCATAAAGGCCCGATTCGTGGAGTGCACGACTAATAGTTGTCCTGTGGACAGATTCTCCCACCTGAGCTGTGGATCTCTGCAGCTCCTCCAGAGTTACCATGGGCCTCTTGGCTGCTTCTCTGATCAATGCTCTCCTTGCCCAGCCTGTCAGTTTAGATGGACGGTGATGTCTTGGTAGGTTTGCAGTTGTGCCATACTCTATCCATTTTCGGATGATGGATTGAATAGTGCTCTGTGAGATGTTCAAAGCTTGGGATATTTTTTTATAACCTAACCCTGCTTTAAACTTCTCCACAACTTTATCCTCTGGTGTGTTTACTTGGGCTTCATGATGCTGTTTGTTCACTAATGTTCTCTAACAAACCTCTGAGGCCTTCACAACACAGCTGTATTTATACTGAGATTAGATTACACACAAGTAGACTCTATTTACTAATTAGGTGACTTCTGAAGGCAATTGGTTGCACTGGATTTTATGTAGGGGTATCAGAGTAAAGGGGGCTGAATACTTTTGCATGCCACACTTTTCAGTTTTTTATTTGTAAAAAAAATTGAAAACCATGTATCATTTTCCTTCCACTTCACAATTATGCGCCACTTTGTGTTGGTCTATCACATAAAATCCCAATAAAAAGCATTTACGTTTGTGGTTGTAACGTGACAAAATGTGGAAATGTTCAAGGGGTATGAATACTTTTGCAAGCCACTGTAAGGCTAACTGGTCTATACTTCCCCGTTTTCTCTCTCTCTCCTTTCTTAATAGGCCGAGTTACATTAGCTACCCTCCAGTCCACAGGAACTGATCTAGAGTGGGGAGAACATTGGAAAATGATCACAAATGCATCCACGATTTCTAGGGCTATCTCCTTGAGCACTCTGGGATGCAGACCCTGGGCCTGGGGATTTATCTGCCTTCAGTCCGAACAGTTTACCGAACACCATTTTCTGACTAATGTGGATTCCCTTCAGTTCCTCCCTCCCACTAGATCCTTGGTCCCCTTGTATTTCCAGGAGATTGTTCGAGTCTTCCTTAGTGAAGACAGAACCAAAGCACTTGGTTAACTGTTCTGCCATATCCTTGCTTCCCATTATAAATTCACCTGTCTCTGACCGTAAGGGACCTACATTCATCTTCACTAATCTTTTCCTTTCTACATACCAATAGAAACTTTTACAATCAGTTTTTATATTCCCCACGAGCTTTCTTTCATGCTCTTTTTTCTGCCCCCTAATTAACCCCATTTGTCCTCCTCTGTTGAGTTCTAAATTTCTCCCAGTCCTACGGTTTGCTGCTTCTTCTGGCCAATTTATTTGCCTCTTCCTTGACTTTAACACTATCCTTGATTTCCCTCGTCAGCCACGGTTGAGCCGCCTTCCCAGTTTTATTTTTTTGCCAGACAGGGATGAAGAATTTCTGCAGTTCATCCATGCGGTCTTTAAATCTTTGCCATTGCATCTCCACTGTCAACCCTTTAAGTATAATTAGCCAGTCGATCCTAGCCAATTCCAGTCTCATACCTTCGAAGTCTCCTGTATTCAAGTTCATGACCCTAGTCTCTGAATTAACCGTGTCCTAATACACCTCTCCATCCTAATGCAGAATTCCACCATATTATGGTCACTGTTGCCCAAGGGGCCTTGCACAACAAGATCACTAACTAATCCTTCCTCATTACACAATACCCAGTCTTGGATGGCCTGTCCTCTAGTCGATTCCTCTACATATTGGTTTAAAAACCCATCCCATATACATTCCAGGAAATCCTCCTCCACTTACCCTTAATAACTTTTCGTTTGACTCCTCCCATTTCCTCCAAATACAAGGTGTAGCTATGGGCACGCGCATGGGCCCTAGCTATGCCTGCCTCTTTGTAGGGTAGGTCGAACAATCATTGTTCGAGATGTACCAGGGCCCCATCCCCGACCTCTACCTCCGCTACATCGACAACTGCATTGGTGCTGCCTCCTGCACCCACATACAACTGACTGACGGATCCTCGACTTCCTCATTCACAGACCACAGTCTGTTCGTATTGGTGGAAATGTGTCAGCCTCAATAACAATCAACACAGGAGCACCCCAAGGCTGCGTGTAGAGCCCCCTGTACTCACTCTATACTCATGACTGCGTAGCTGGTCACAGTGCGAACTCCATCAGTTCGCCAACGACACCACTGTTCTGGGACGTATCACTGACAGGGATGAGTCAGAGTATAGAAGTGAGATTGAGCAACAGTCCATATGGTGCCAGCACAATAACCTGGCCCTCAACACCAGCAAAACCAAGGAACTAATTGTGGACTTTGGAAGGAGTAGGATGGGGACCCACAGTCCCGTTTATATAAACGGGTCGATGGTTGAAAGAGTCAAGAGCTTCAAATTTCTGGGCGTGCACATCTCTGAAGATCTTTCCTCGTCCGAGAACACTAATGCAATTATCAAGAAAGCACATCAGCGCCTCTACTTCCTGAGAAGATTACGGAGAGTCAGTTTGTCAAGGAGGACTCTCTCGAACTTCTACAGGTGCACAGTAGAGAGCATGCTGACCGGTTGCAACGTGACTTGGTTCAGCAAGTTGAGCGCCCTGGAGAGGAAAAGACTTAAAAAATTAGTAAGCACTGCCCAGTCCATCATCGGCTCTGACCTTCCTTCCATCGAGGGGATTTATCCCAGTCGCTGCCTCAAAAAGACTGGCAGTATCATCAAAGACCCACACCATCCTGGCCACACACTCATCTCCCTTTTACCTTCAGGTGGACAGCAACGACCAGGTTCAGGAATAGCTACTTCCCCACAGCCATCAGGCTATTAAACCTGGCTCAGACAAAACTCTGATCATTAATAACCCATTATCTGCTATTTGCACTTTATCAGTTTATTTATTCATGTGTGTATATATGGTATATGGACACATTGATCTGTTTTGTAGTAAATGCCTTCTATGTTCTGTGAGCTCTTTTGACTTTGACTTAAATTTAGAAGGATGAGAGGGGATCTTATAGAAACATAAAATTATTAAGGGATTGGACACGCTAGATGCAGGAAACATGTTCCCGATGTTGGAGGAGTCCAGTACCAAGGGCCACAGTTTAAGAATACGGGGTAGGCCATTTAGAACTGAGATGAGGAAAAACCTTTTCACCCAGAGTGTTGTGAATTTGTGGAATTATCTGCCTCAGAAGGCAGTGGAGGCCGACTCATTGGATGCATTCAAACAAGAGTTAGATAGAGCTCTCAGGGCTAGTGGAATCAAGGGATATGGGCAGAAGGCAGGAATGGGGTATTGATTGTGGATGATGAGCCATGATCACATTGAATGGCTTGAATGGCCTACTGCATCTATTTTCTATGTATCTATGTAAAATGCTGGAATAACTCAACGGAACAGGCAACATCTCTGGAGAGAAGGAATGGGTGACGTTTCGGGTTGAGACCCTTTTTCATACTGATGTCGGGGTTGAGTGGGACAGAGATAGAATGCAGTCGGTGCCTGTAAGACTGGTGGGAGAACTGGGAAGGGGGAGAGAGGGAAAGCAAGGGCTATTTGAAGTTACAGAAGCTACAGAGGTCCATGATCATACCGCTGGGGTGTAAACTACCCAAGCAAAATATGAGGTGCTGTTCCTCCAATTTGCATTGGACCTCACTCTGACAATGGAGGAGGTCCAGGGTAGAAAGGTCAGATTGGGAATAGGAGGGGAATGGCGGGAATTCACAGCTTTATCCTGCGCTACTTAATCCAAGGGCGAGCGGACAGATGGTCAAAAGCAATGATCATAGAGTGGAATAGATGACATTTCGGGTCGAGACTCTTCTTCAGACTGAGTAAGGGGAAAGAGGAACAAGTGATATAGACGGTACTAAGGACAAATGAAGAAGGGACTCAACCCAAAATGTTATCTATTTCACTCTATGACCATTGCTTTCGTCTCTCTGAGAGAGAGAGAGAGAGATGCAAGAAAGCAGCTATGAAATATAATAGTAAGATTAAACGAGAACTTGCCAGTTTGAAGTTTGATCTTTATTTTATGAGGAGTTACGATGAGGGATTACGTGAAGACCCCGCCAGCACGCATGCGCGACATTCTTCAAAGCAGTGGTGTGAAATCACAGAACAAAAAACAGTCTCAATGACTGACATAGTAAGAGAAAAAAGAGAACTTTCATACCAGGTGATCTTTATAATAGAGGGTTGGGAGCGGAGGGCACGTAATCCCTCATCGTAACTCCTCATAAAATAAAGATCAAACTTCAAACTGGCAAGTTCTCGTTTAATCTTACTATTTTACTTCGGAGTCACGTGAGTGACTACGTGAAGATTTCAAAGCTCTGTGATTTCATGCCCTGGAAGCTCCATGCTCACACACCGCTAAAGCTGGGATAAGAGGATGGACGTGATTCAGACAAGACACTGGCTGAAAAACAAAACAGGTATTTATTCATACCAAACACAATATTGTGTCCCAAAAGGGTTATTTAACTGGCAGCACTTAAGATCCTCCCTGCATAATTGTCAGGGGAGGTCACGGGTTTGTTATAAAAGCGGTGGAAGGTTCTCTCATTGTTCCAACCCGCTGTGGCCAGGATGTGATCCAGTGGTACCTCCATCCTTCTAGCCGCCGAGGTGGATGCTGCCCTGGTGGAGTGAGATTTATACACATTAGTATCCACCCCCGCCGCATCCAGTACCACCCTTAACCATCTGGAAATGGTTTGCACCGTGACCCTGTGATGAGGCTTCTTGTGACTGACAAGCAAAGCTGTTTCCGTGCCCCTTAGATCTTTAGTGACTGAAATGTATCGCAGAATCAATGTAACGATACAAAGACGAGTGTCCGCTGGGTAACCCAGGAACTCCAAAGTATGTCCAGACACTCCGGGTCGATCTTGCTTCAATAGTCCCTGCACCTGGAATGTGATTTTCCCACTGGTAATTGCCATGGCATCCAGACTGAGTTTGTGCAGGGACTGGACCCGTTGCGCCGTGATCAGTGCCATTATCATGACCATTTTGTAGGTTAATTTGGCCAAAGGGAGTCCCGTGTTCGGTGTCCATCCTCGCAGCATCGTCAATACCGTGCTGATGTCCCAGGTATGGCTATATCTGGGCCTGGGGGGATTAGAATTAAATATTCCCCGCATAAATTTGGATACCAGGGGATGTGACCCAATTCCCAATTGGTCACTCCCCTTGCCCAAGTAAGACGATAGGGCACTCCTGGCACAGTTAATGGCGCTGTAGCTTAAACCCTCCTCGTAATGAAGGGTAGCCAGAAACTCCAGCACTTCCGTGATGGTGGCGGTTTCGTATGTAGTTTTAGTAGTCACACAGAATCTTTCCCACTTCCTGATGTAGGTCAAGTACTGCTTCCTTGTGGACTCTCTGCAGGCTCCCGTGATAGTATCAATGGTCCTGTTGGAGAGTCCGAGTCCATGAAGTGGCCGTTTTAAAGTCTGCAAATTAACAAATCCATACGATCATGACATGGATGACTTTCTCCTGTAACAGGATGAACAAGCAGGCTTGGTCTTTTATTCACCCTGACACAGGGTTCTGTGGCCATCTTTTGTACCAGAGGGAACCATGGTTGAGTAGGCCAGTCGGGCACTACCAAGATACCCGATGCGGAGTCTTGCCTGATTTTTTGCAAGACCCGACTGATGAGGCAGAAAGGGGGGAAAGCGTAGAAAAACAAATCCCCCCAGTGTAGCGAGAAAGCATCCATCGCTACCGCCCCCGGGTCTGGCTCCCAAGCAACATACGTTGGTAGTTGGTGATTTAGCCTGGACGCGAAAAGGTCGATATCTGGTGTCCCATAACGTTCTACAATATCTGTAAACACTTTCCGATCCAACATCCATTCTATGTTGTCGTTGAATTTCCGTGATCTGGTGTCTGCCACTGTGTTTAGTTTACCTGGTAGGTAAGTTGCAGAGATCCAAATTCCTCTTTGCAGACACCAGTGCCAGATATTGTTGGCCAATTCATCACACGATATCGACTTTACACCGCCCATGTGGTTAATATAGGCTACCACCGTGGTGTTGTCAATCTGTAGTCTAACATGAACTTTGTGCATGTTAGTGCAGTATGCTTTAAGTCCGTGAAATGCTGCGAGCATTTCTGAATAGTTAATCCCTAAGTTTTTAAATAGGGTTAACTCTGGTGCACTCCATCTACCTCCACAGCTAGAGGTAGTGTTAGTAGCTCCCCACCCTTTGGCACTGGCATCCGTTTGTAAGGTGATCGAGGGATTGGCGATAGTCATGGGTTTGGAACAATTTTGGGCATTACCCATCCACCAATATAGTTCAGCTTTTGCCTTTTCTGGAATTTTCATGGGCCTATCAAAATGGCCAGCATGATTTTTGAGCGCCGTAATTTTTGCTCTTTGTAAATTTTGGTAATGTAAGGGCCCATATTGTGCTGCAGGAAATGCAGCTACTATCTTCCCAATCACCCTGGCCACCTGCCGAATGGATGGGACCTTAATGCCAAAGAGGCTCCTGCAAGCCTCTATCAGGTCTTCCACCTTGCTTGGTGGTAACGTGACAGACATTTGCACTGAGTCAATAATGAACCCCAAATATTTCATGGTGGTAGAGGGTTCCAATATTGATTTATCTGGATGTATCGTAAACCCCAGTATCTGAAAAATATGTTTCGTGGCTGTGACTGCCAAAGTAGCCATTTCCAAATTCTCCCCCACTATGAGGATGTCATCAAGATAGGCCATAACAGTATGATTCTGTTTCCTTAAATAGGCCAAAGCTGGTTTCAATATCTTGGTAAACAATCTGGGTGCTGACGATAGCCCATTAGGCAAAGCTTTATATTGCCATAATTGTCCCATCCAGATACATTTTAAGTATTTCCTATGATCCTTGTGTATGGGTACTGAATAGTATGCATCTTTAAGGTCAACGCATGCCATGTAGTACCTATTGGCTACAAGCTGAGTAGCAGTGTCGAAGGTGTCCATTTTAAAATGAATATACTGGACAGAAGTATTCAGGTCGGTCAAATCTATGATGATGCGGCACCCGCCATCTTTTTTGTTTTTAGTGAATATATTAGACACGAACTCCTGAGGTTCTTTAAAGGCCTTTTCAATTACCCCTTTTTCTATTAACCTCTGTAGTTCAGCATGCCCTGCTGCCTTATCTCTATGAGAAAGGACGAATTTCCGACTAGGCGCATGCTGTACCGGGGTAGGGAGTTCGTGAATAAATTCAATTTTGTAGCCCTGAATACTCCTGAGTATATAAGGATCAGAGGTAAAAGTGAGCCAATTCTCGAGGAACATGTGCAACCTGCCCCCTATGCAGAGTGAATTTAGGTCAGTAGTGTTCTTGGGAATCCCAGACCCACCTACCTCCATGGTTACTGCCGGTGTGGAGGTTTCTGCCCTTGCTTCCTCGGCTGGTTGTAGGTGTTCTGGGAGTGGCGCATCTTCCAAGGAGGCCGGCCTGGGCCTTGGCCTAAAAAAGACCGCTGTGCAGGTATGCCGGCCTTCGAGCTTTCACCACCGGCAGACCTGTTAGGGTAACTCTGCCCGGTGGGTGCGTAGGGGTGCGTTCTGTGTGGGTGATGAGGCTTAGTGTACCCAGGTACTTTAATAAGGCCCAAAGCCTTAGCCTCTTCGTCAAGATCTTTTACCTGTTTGGGGAGATCTTCCCCGAATAACAGGCTTGGAGGCTGCGTCTTCCCAGGCTTGCATAACCCCGCGAACTTGGGGTTAAGCGCCGGCTTTATAATGCTTTTCCTGAAATTGTTAATTTCATACTGTGTATTGCACAGTAAGGCCAAAGCATCTTGCAGCTCTTGCGGCATATCCACTCCCACTGCTGTTCTGGCTACTGCAGTAATCCCTGCGGTAAGGAGCTTCAGGATCTTCTGAAGTTTCATCTCCTGCCCTCTACTTGAGGGGCTCATGTTCCCCCATATCGGGTTGTTTACCGCGGGCACATTTAACGATTTGCAATTTTCTGGCGCCAAATATTTATCTGCTGTGGCATTGATGGCCTGTTCCTGAAGTTGGTTGGTGGCCATATAATCAATGCTGGCAGCCAGCTTGGGGTGGATGGGTAGGCCCTTCTGGTGGGGCATGGCATGTTTGCTCACCACATCCATATAATCTTCACACACCCCTGACGCTGCAGGTGCTTCAGCCAACTCTCCCTCTTCTGGGTCAGCCCAGTTCTGACCCTCAATGCTCCCCTGTATAGAAGGGGATACATTGGGCAGTCCTCGAAAGGAACTTGCCGTGGGCCTACTAGGGGTCCCACTGTGAACCTGCCCCTGCTGTAACAGGTCACGCTGGAGCATCTGCTCCATCAGCCGCTCAATGCGGTCAAGGCGACCTCCGTCGCTACCAGCGAGCGGGGTGCCCTCGGGACCGGACTCCGCTGAGTCCGCCCCGGCCGACTTCCGGGTAGTTTTCCCCGACCGTGGCGTACCAACGGTCTCAAAGTCCGAAAAGTCGGGAGCTGCAGGTGGAACCTGAAGCTCTGGAGAAGCGGTTCTCCGCTGGCTGCTGTCCTTAGCCGCTGATTTGGCCGCCGCTCTCTTACTCTTTCTCCCTTCCATTATGGTCGACTCACTCCTTCGGTGAGACTTACCTGGCGTGAGCTTTTTAAACTCACGCTGGAGGAGCCCCGCTCCTCCCGACCGTCGCTTCCCATGCGTACGACGATATGTCGCGCATGCGTGCTGGCGGGGTCTTCACGTAGTCACTCACGTGACTCCGAAGTAAAATGCACAATAAACAACTTATGCATTCGTGTACACTTACATAGGTATGACCGCATATAAAAAATCCCCCCCTCCCCCCTTCCTTCCTAACCTCAGCCTCACGAACCTTGGAGTACACATCGTTCCTAAAACCCATTTCCATCACTGGTTGCCTATTTCCTTCGCTCCATAGATGCTGCCGCACCCACTGAGTTTCTCCAGCACTTTTATCTACCTTCGATTTTCCAGCATCTGCAGTTCCTTCTTAAACAATCCTCCTCCTCAGCACTGTTACATTTGGTTGACCCAATCTATATTTAGACTAAAGTCACTCATGATAACTGCCGTACCTACTGCTGTTTGCTGGTCTGTATACAACTCCAACAAGCGTTTTCTACCCTTGCCGATTTCACGGTTCTCCCTATACCAATTTTACACATCCTCTTCCTTTCTGTCTATCCTTTCTGAATATCGAATACCCCTGCATTTTTAGCTCCCAGCCGCGGTCACACTAGATCCAACTATATCGTATCCCTTAACTATTAACTGCGCATTCAATTTATCCACCTTATTATGAATGATCCTCGCATTAAGACACAAAACTTTCAGGTTCGTTTTTCTTATCTCCCTTCTGCCTTTTGCTTCTGTGGCCCTCTGTCTCCTTGTTTGGGTCTCATTTTCCTGCACTGTCAGTTTAAACGTGACCTTTCCTACACTCTCTTTCCTGTTACTTGCACGGATACGCGTCCACGTTGTTGACTCCACCCCCCCAACCTTTTCTGTTTAAACCCACCCGTGTAGCACTAACAAATCTGCCTGCCAGAATGTCGGTCCCCTTCCAAGTAAGTTGCAACGCGTCCCTTTTGTACAGGTTACCCCTGCCCCAGAAGAGATTCCAGTGATCTAGAAATCTAAATCTCTTCCCCCTGCACCAATCTATCAGCCACACATTCAGATATCCTATCTCCCTGTTCCTACCCTCACTAGCACGAGGTACTGGAAGCAATCCAGAGATAACCACCCTAGAAATCCTGCTTTTCAGCCTCCTATCTAGTTCTCTATACTCACATTGCAGGACCTCCTTCCTCTCCTCACCCACGTCATTTATGCCTACATGCACAACTCCTTCTGGCTGTTCACCTTCCCTCATGAGGATGTTCTCAAGTTGGTCTGAGACATCTTGGACCCTGGCAGTAGGGAGGCAACACACCTTCCTCGAGTCTCAGCTGTCGCCACAGAATCTCCTGTCCGCACTTCAGAAAATGGAGTCACCCACCACCATGGCTCTGCCTGACATCGCTGTTGCCGGACGAGTCTCAGCACTAGGATTCGAGTCACAGACCTGTCCACTGATCACACTGGAAGCGTCGTCTGACCAGACAGCTCTCAAGAGTGCGTACCTGTATTCAAGAGGTACTTTCACTGGGGTCTCCTGTACTTGCTTCATCCCCTTTCTTTCTGTCTCTACCCGTCGCACCACCTGCACTCTTGGAGTGCCGAACTGACTGTAGGTCCTGTCCAGGTCATCCATCTGCTGTTCCAGTTCCCCAATTTGGTCCTTGAGGAGCTGCATCTGGACGCAGTTCCCACAGGTGTAGTGGTCAGAGACACCAGCACTGCCCCTGACTTCCCACATAAAGTCATAGAGTCATAGAGTGATACTGTGTGGAAACAGGCACTTTGGCCCAACCCGCCCACACCGCCAACAATACCCAGCTACACTACTCTCATTTGCCTGCGCTTGGGCCATATCCTTCCAAACCTGTCCTATCCATGTCCTTGTGTTAAAGAAGGAACTGCAGATGCTGGAGAATCGAGGGTTACACAAAAAGCTGGAGAAACTCAGCGGGTGCAGCAGCATCTAAGGAGCGAAAGGTTTTCGCTCCTTAGATGCTGCTGCACCCGCTGAGTTTCTCCAGCTTTTTGTGTAACTATCCATGTCCTTGTCTAACTGTTTCTTAAATGATGGGATAGTCCCAGCTTCAACTACCTCCTCTGGCAGCTTGTTTTATACGTCCACCACCCTTTGTGTGAAAAAGTTACCCCTCAGATTCCTATTAAATCTTTTCCCCTTCACCTTGAACCTATGTCCTCTGCTCCTCGATTCCCCTACTCTGGGTAAAAGACTCTGTGCATCTACCCAATCTACTCCTCCCATGATTTTGTATACCGCTATAAGATCTCCCCTTATTCTCCTATGCTCCATGGAATAGAGACACAGCCTATTTAACATCTCCCTATAGCTCATGCCACCTAGTCTTGGCAACATCCTCGTAAATCTTTTCTGAACCCTTTCAAGCTTGACAATATCTTTCCTATAACATGGTACCCAGAACGTCTTATACAACTGCAACAAATGCACTGCAATAACATTCTGCCATCCTGCCTTCACAAGTTTAAATATTTAAATTAAACACACAACCGATGCAAGTGTAGCCTCCATGCCTCAACCTCCTCGCCAAAGACTCGCCCTTTACCTCACCAAGGCCACTTGCTTCAACCTGAACTTAATTTTATCTAATCAAGTCAACTATCCACTCAGCTAATTAGGATGTCTCAGCCAATCCACTCACTCGCTGGTATGGCTGCTGCTTCTCTGCGATCTTCCATGCAATTCCATCCAAATGCTCTGTAGTTTAGTGAATTCAGGGAGAAGGAATGCACAATTCTACTACAAATTACCATCAAAAAGGAGGAGGTGCCCAAAGATGGATAAATCTCCTGGGGTTATGAGGTGTATCACAGGCTGCCTTTGGAGGCAAGGAAGGAGAATGCTGCAGCTTTAAAGGAACATTTGAAATCTTCTCTAACCACAGAAAAGATCACAGAAGATGGAAGGAGAGCAAATGTGGTACCTTTCTTCAAGAAGGGCATCAGGGATAAGCCAGGTAATTGTAGGTTGGTACAGTTAATATTAATGCAAAGATATTATTGCAACAAATTTCCGAGAGACAGGCCTAATTCTCATCAGCATGGATTTGTAAAGTGGAGTCACCGAATGACTGAATTTTCTTTGGAGTTAACTAAGTGTGTTTTGAGATAGCATGGTCGAAATAATTTTAATGGACTTTGCTAAGGCTGTTAACAATGTCACACATGGGAGATTGATCCAAAAGGTAAAAGTAGAGGGCCATTTTGACAAAATGGTCTTGACAATAGGAGGTCAATAGTTGTTATTGAAATTATAAGCCTGAGAGCAATTTTGTACTGGAGGGATCGCTGATGGTTCTCTTGCCCTTCAATATATTCACTAATGATCTGAATGAGAGTGCAGGATGTATGATTAGTAAGTTCACAGATGGCATGAAGATTGATGATGTTGTTGATAGTGCGGCAGGAAGTATTCATTGATGGTAATAATTGGTAATTGATAAGATGGGCAAGCAAGGGAGATGGAATATTATCCTGAAAAAATTGAGGTAATGCATTTCGGCAGAACTAATAACAGTGACTGGAAGGACTCAAGGTAGTACTGAGGAGCAGAGGGACCTTGGTGTATATATGTCCAAGTATATGTCCATGGATCAAGAAAGGCAGGGTCATGAAGATGATGTGGTTAAGAAGGCATGCAGGATACTTGCCTTCATTAGCTATAGCGTAGAATATAAGATGAGTAATGTTATGGCACAACTATATAAGGGATTAGTTAGGCCACAACTGGAGTACTGCATGTAGATCCAGTCACCACTCATTAGAAAGAATGTGATTGTACTGTCGAGGCCGAGGCTGAGATTCACCAGGGGATTCCCTTGAGTAGTGAATGTCAGCCACAGTGAGAAAATGGAAAGGCAAGTTTTGCTTTCTTTGGATCCGAGAATGCTCAGAGTGGGACCTGATTGAGCTTTACAAAGTTGTGAGGAGCACAGTTAACGTTGATAGTACAAGTCGTTTCCCTTTAACACAATCTCTGTAATCAAGGAGCAAAGGGTTTAAGATAAGGGGAGGAGATTTGGAGAAGATTCGAGGAAGACTTTATAGCCAGAGGCAGATGTAACCTGAAACTTATTGCTTGAAGAGGTAGCAGATGCAAGCACTCTCATAATGTTTCATAAGTATTTCATACACAGAAGCAGTATCATTCAAAAAACATATAAATATAAACCACAGTCTAATCAGTTTAAACTGAGGAATATACTGTACTAGAGAGGATAATGATGGACAAAATTGATAAACACTTGAACAAGTATGGATTAATGAAGGAAAGTTATTTCAGGTTTGTTCAAGATCATATCCAGGGAGATTGGAAGATAATAGCCTGTTCCTCCAAGTTTGACTGCTAATTCCTCAGCAATTGTTGCAACCCACCTGGTCTTGGTGACCGATATAACTTGGGTCCAGTCAACTTTTCTACTATTTTTTTTTATATCAATGTTTAACCTGTCCATTTATTTAACAGTCTCTTTTTGACTGACAGAATCTTTGAAGAACAGATGCATAGCAGTAGCTCTGCAATGTTCTCAGCCTTGTTATAAAGGACTAATTATGGATTAGGTTCAACAGGCTTCATCCCTCCTAATATTAACTATTTATTATTTACAGAATTACAGTAGACTCATTGAATTCTTGACATGTTAGTTGTGGTTTACTTTCTTGTTCTTTTTTGGCCTTATTTTAAGACTTCATTTTTTATTTCTGTGTTTACAGTATTTTAATTCCCACATATCTTTACCTCATATTTGTCGTCATCCCTCTTTCTACTTCTCCTTATTCTCATGGGCAATTGGGCCGAAAGGCCTGTTACCATGGTGTATGACTTTATGATCTATGATCTATTTTGCTCAGCAGGGAGCTCTACTCAACCTTTTCCCCAGGGGGGAATGTAACGAGACTGTACCCAAAATATCTCTTATTTAATGGCTGACTACTGTTCAATTTCAGATTTGCTTGACAATCTTTGAAACACTCTCAATCTAGGTTATTTTTGTCCTTTTCCGCAGATGCTTTAAATTTTATGAATATCAACAAATAGCAGATTTTGAAAACCTCAAATAAAATTAGAAAAAGCCAGAGCACTCAGCAGATCAAACAATATTTGTGAAAAGAGGAATCTGAGTTAATATTTCAGATGAAAGACCCTTCATCAGGACCCTTCATCTTTTACCTTTATTTTCAATGTAAACCTCACGGTGATAATTGCTCTTCTGCTAATATTTGATTAGCTAAATCTAATACATCTCCCAGAACCATTTCCAACAAAGGTTTTTTCCTTGAAGATGGACACAAAATGCTGGAGTAACTTAGCAGGCCAGACACCATCTCTGGAGAGAAGGAATGGGTGACGTTTCGGGTCGAGACCCTTCTCCAGTTTGAAGAACGGTCTCAACCCGAAACGTCACCCATTCCTTTTCTCCAGAGATGCTGCCTGTCCCGCTGAGTTACTCCAGCATTTTATGTCCACCTTTGATTTAAACCAGCGTCTGCAGTTCTTTCTTACACAAGGCTTTTTCCTTATTTGGGTGGAAGAAGTGTTTCTGTATTCACTCAAAAAATTATTTATTTTGCTCTTTGCAATATCACCACCCCAACCTATATTACGAATGTTGAATTATGTTTTATCACTATATACAGTGGCTTGCAAAAGTTTTCATACCCCTTGAACTTTTCCACATTTTGTCACGTTACAACCACAAACGTAAATGTATTTTATTGGGATTTTATGTGATACACCAACACAGAGTGGCGCATAATTGTGAAGTGGAAGGAAAATGATACATGGTTTTCAAGTTTTTTTACAAATAAAAAACTGAAAAGTGTGGCGTGCAAAAGTATTCAGCCCCCTTTACTCTGATACCCCTACATAAAATCCAGTGCAACCAATTGCCTTCAGAAGGCACCTAATTAGTAAATAGAGTCTTGTGTGTAATCTAATCTCAGTATAAATACAGCTGTGTTGTGAAGGCCTCAGAGGTTTGTTAGAGAACATTAGTGAACAAACAGCATCATGAAGCCCAAGGAACACACCAGACAGGTCAGGGATAAAGTTGTGGAGAAGTTTAAAGCAGGGTTAGGTTATAAAAAAATATCCCAAGCTTTGAACATCTCACGGAGCACTATTCAATCCATCATCCGAAAATGGATAGAGTATGGCACAACTGCAAACCTACCAAGACATCACTGTCCATCTAAACTGACAGGCCGGGCAAGGAGAGCATTGATCAGAGAAGCAGCCAAGAGGCCCATGGTAACTCTGGAGGAGCTGCAGAGATCCACAGCTCGGGTGGGAGAATCTGTCCACAGGACAACTATTAGTCGTGCACTCCACAAATCGGGCCTTTATGGAAGAGTGGCAAGAAGAAAGCCATTGTTGAAACAAAGCCATAAGAAGTCCTGTTTGCAGTTTGTCACAACTCATGTGGGGGACACAGCAAACATGTGAGGAAGGTGCTCTGGTACATCACCCTGAACGCACCATCCCCACTGTGAAACATGGTGGAGGCAGCATCATGCTGTGGGGATGCTTTTCTTCAGCAGGGACAGGGAAGCTGGTCAGAGTTGATGGGAAGATGGATGGAGCCAAATACAGGGCATTCTTGGAAGAAAACCTGTTAGTCTGCAAAAGACTTGAGACTGGGGCGGAGGTTCACCTTCCAGCAGGACAACAACCCTAAACATACAGCCAGAGCTACAATGGAATGGTTTAGATCAAAGCATATTTATGTGTTAGAATGGCCCAGTCAAAGTCCAGACCTAAATCCAATTGAGAATCTCTGGCAAGACTTGCAAATTGCTGTTCACAGATGCTCTCCATCCAATCTGACTGAGCATGAGCTATTTTGCAAAGAACAATGGGCAAAAATTTCAGTCTCTAGATGTGCAAACCTGGTAGAGACATACCCCAAAAGACTTGCAGCTGTAATTGCAGCAAAAGGTGGTTCTACAAAGTATTGACTCAGGGCGGCTGAATACTTTTGCACGTCACACTTTTCAGTTTTGTAATAAAATTTGGAAACCATGTATCATTTTCCTTCCACTTCACAATTATGCACCACTTTGTGTTGGTCTATCACATAAAATCCCAATAAAATACATTTACGTTTATGGTTGTAACGTGACAAAATATGGAAAAGTTCAAGGGGTATGAATACTTTCGCAAGCCACTGTAATTCTTGCACCTCTCTGTAATATCCATGAAAATTGATCCTCCTTCTCTGCCGTACTGGTTAGTGGCCTGTAGAAAACACCAAAATGAATAACAACACTGTGTGAAGAAGGGTCTCGTCCCAAAACACCACCCATTACTTCTCTCCATAGATGCTGCCTGTCCCGCTGAGTTATGCCCCTGTCCCACTTAGGAAACCTGAACAGAAACCTCTGGAGACTTTGCGCCCCACCCAAGGTTTCCTTGCGGTTCCCAGAGGTTTTTGTCAGTCTCCCTAATGGGACAGGGGCATAACTCCAGTATTATGTGTCTATCTTCTGTTATTATTTAACTCTATCTAATGAATTGTGTACCTGGCTCCTCAAGGAAATACTTCCTCTGAAGCATTGGCAAATTCTCATTAATACTAACGCATCTAGTTCTTTCTTTCCTTTCTAAGCTCAATGTTTCCAGAAATAGTTGCCAATCATGTTCTATTTTGCTACTTGTGGCTATTTGTACGTACAGGTCATGAACCTTAGTTATCAAGCCTTGTCCATTTACATACCGTCATCTTATATTGCCTCAGTACATTATTAGAAGAGATGAAAATGTTTATTCAGTGCTCTGTCAATTCAAAGCCTCTGTTGACATTATATATTTTTTTCCAATGCAATAATCCGAGTCCCATCCCCCTCCTAAGTTAGTTTAAACCCACACACTCAGCACTAGTGAATTCCTCTGCAAGAGCATAGCTTTCGCAATAATTTGACTGTTGAAGCGGAGTGTTGATTTTTGTACTGATATCTGGTGGCAAGTTGCAGTCCAGCCAACCGATTAAAGGCTAATGGGTCAGTTTGCCTCCTTAATTTATGTGGATAAGCAACTTGCTTGATAAATACACTGAAATAATAGATGCTACGACTTTAACATTCTTTAATTGTAAGTTTTGTTCATACACATTATGAAGCAAAGTATTTATTTCTATTTTTAAATAAAATTTATATTTTCTTCTTAGTACTCACCAGAAATAAACTAAGCTCTAACAAGAATGCTCCTTGAAAATATCCCCTGCATCACGCAAACCAACATAATGAGGTTGAGATTACAGGAGCCAGATATAGGATTGAGGAAATGGTTTGAATTTCCTTGAATCTCAAACCATGAAACATGGGTAATACAGCGATTTTTCATCCACCGAATCCACCAATTTGATTGAGACATCAGAGACAGCAGATGCAGGAATCGGGAGCAAAAGACAAACTGCTGGGGGAACTCAGCAGGTCAGGCAACATCTGTGGAGGGAAATGGACTGTCAACATTTTGGGCTGATAGGCCCTACATGAGCATGGAAAGCGTAGAGAAAAGATAGCCAATATGGGCAGGAGAGGGGAGGGATTGGCCAAGAGCTGGTGTGCAGTAGGTGGATCAGGTGAGGAGGGGTTGATTAGTAGATGGAGTCAGGTGAAGGAGGAAAGGGTTGAGACAATGATTGAGGCTGGGAGGCGATAGGTGGAGACACCAAAAAGGCTTCAAACTATGGAATCTGATAAGGACGTATATAAGGGGGGGGGGGGGGGATAACATCATAATACATGGGGCAGACTCCCCGTTGCATTGCAACCTATACAATTGTGGTCGGGGAGCTTGTGTGTCTCAGTGACCCCTAGAGCTATGTCAGCAGGAGATTCGTCTCCTGTTAGGGTCTCCGATGCTGAACATGTTGAAGGGTAGAGGTGAGATGAAGAGCGGTCCACCGATCCACTGGTCCTGCAGGTTGGGGGTTGAGCACAGGGCTAACAACCTTATCTCGTAAAACAAATATGTTACGGAAACAGCAACTGAAGGAATCAACACTACTGGGCATGATGGACTTCCAGGGCTATCGACAGATGCTAGGATGAATGTCAAGACAGAATCGCAAGAATAACTCTGCAATCCCCCTGCAAGGGAAAAGGAAAAAAGGGAGACCCAAAACCACCTGCCGTCGAACTGTAGAGGAGGAAATGAAAACAATGGACCTGACCTGGGGTAGTGTCCAGAAGCTAGCCCATAACAGACAGGAGTGGAGGACCTTCATTGCTGCCCTACATGCCAGGAGGCATAATAAGTAGTAGGTAAGTAAGTACATGGGGCAGACTTAGGCTATTTGGACCATCGCGTTTGCTTTGTCATTCACTCATGGCTGATCAATTTTTCCCACTCAACCCTACACTTCTGCTTTCTCCCGTAACCTTTAATGCCCTTACTAATCAAGAACCTATCAATCTCCATTTAAAAAATGCCCAACAACTTGGTCTCCCCAGCCATCTGGCCCAGGTGACATATCCACCTTTAGACTTTTCAGCTTGCCAAGCACCTTCCCCTTAGTAATAGCCACTGCACTCACTTCTGCACACTCAGGTTTTTGCACAACCTCCGGCATTCCAGTGAAAACAATCCAGGTCTGTCCAACCTCCACGCACAGCCAATATCCCCAAATCCAGGCATCATTCCGATAAACCTCCTCTGCAACCATATCTGATGCAGGCAACATTCTGGTAATCTGCTGAGTTACTCCAACATTTTGTGTCTATGTTTAACATTCTGGTAAACCTCCTCTGCGCTGTTTCCAAAGCCTCCACATCCTTCCTGTATTGGGAAGACCAAAACTGCATGTAACACTCCAAATGTAGCTGAACCAAAGTGCTATAAAGCTGCATTGTGACTTCCTGACTCTTATACTCAATGCCCAGACCTATCAAAGCCAGCAGGCCAGACACCTCTGTACTACTCTTTTATCTACTTGTGTTGACACCTTCAGGGAGTAATGAACTTGGATCCCAAGATCCCTCTGTACATCAATGTTGCTAAGGGTTATGCCATTAATTGTATAGTTTCACCTTACATTTGACCTCCCAAAGTGCAACACCTCACACTTACTCAGATCAAACTTCATCTGCCATTCCACACCCATTTCAATAGCTGATCTATATCCCACTGTCAGCCTTCCTCACAGTCCATGACAGAATATTCCCCGTTCACTCATCTACCGCTGAATTCATCCCAACTTGGATCCACCTTTAGCCTGCCAGCTCAAGCCCCACCCCTCCAACTTACATCTCCACATTGGCTTCCTCCCCTCTACACACTTAATCCCGATGCAGGGGCTCAACCCAAAACATCAACGGTCCATTTCCTCCATAGTTACTGTTTGACCAATTTGATGGATGTTGGTGAAAAATATTATTTGGGTTTTTGCTGCTCATGATTGCCTCGCTACCTGACTTGTCTTTATTTATTTCCATTTCGTGACACTGTTTTTTACTGGCTGTAGTTCCTCACTGTAATATTAAAAGCAGAATTAAGCCATTCGATCCATCATGTCTATTCTGCCATTTTTTCATGTCTATCTTTTCCTTTCAACCCCATTCTTCTGCCTTTGCCCCATAATCCCTGACACCCTTACCAATCAAGAATCTATGAATCTCCACCTTAAAAATGTCCATTGACTTGCCCCCCACAACTGTCAATGGCAATCAATTCCACAGCCAAGATTATTGGCTAATATTATTAATGCTCCTAGACACTACATGGATAAATGCTTTCATTGCTTCTGCTGAGTTCCTGCCCTTAAAGGACCATCACCACTGAAGTAGCACTATTGACATACTTAATTCCTTGACCTTTTGCTAGTGGTGACAGACAGTGGCAGGTTTGAGGACAAAGATCTCTTTTGTGGATTTTGAATGAACAAAATGATTGACTGATTTAACATTGTTTAAAAGGCGTTACTGCAATGTTGTGAAGTTTTGAAGGAACAACATGTTCTGAGAACAATTATAAATTGAATTGTAAAGAACTCTGCCATCTATTTTATTCATTAGGGTATGTGTGTTGTAGCACATGTTGATGACGGTGGCAAATGTGTTTGTTTTTTGTTGACTTATCAAAGTGATTAATATGGAAGTATTTAATAAATGGTATTCACTTCATCCCAATCTATCAGCCATCTTCAACCCCTTAAAGTGCTGGTGTGAGTATGAATATCATTTTGAGGATGTATTGGTAGCAAGAGGCCAGTGAGGGGTAGCATTAAAAAAATTTAGGAAACAGATTTGGGAACATGGTCGTCTACCAAATCCATCCACTACGTTTTGCCTTTTCAAATAACAAATGTTCAATCTATCAACCAAAATTCCAGTCCAGCTCTAGTGCAAGAACAAGTATGATAGTAATTTTACTCAAGTATCTCCTCAACTGTTCTTCACGGTGGACGAGGTGAGAGCTGAGCTGAGGAGGCTGCGCCCTGGTAAAGCAGCTGGCTCAGATGGTGTGTCCAGGCTACTGAAAGACTGTGCGGCTCAGCTGGCGGAGCCTCTCCAGACCATTTTCAACCTGAGTCTCCAGTCGGGGAGGGTACCAGGTCTGTGGAAAACGTCATGTCTCGTGCCGGTTCCCAAAGCAGGGCGGCCGACCAAGATCAACAACTACAGACCGGTGAACCTTACATCTCATATCATGAAGACAATGGAGCGGCTACTTACTCGTCTCCTGAGACCACAAGTCCAGCACACACTCGACCCACTACAGTTTGCATACCAGGAGAACATTGGTATGGATGACGCAGTCCTATACATGCTGCACCGGATTTACTCCTTTTTGGACGAACCAGGTGGCTACGTGAGGATTATGTTCTTCGATTTTTCAAATGCGTTCAACACCATCCAATCCCTGATTTTGAAAGACAAGCTTGAGAAGATGGGGGTGGATTCCACCTTTATCTCCTGGATATACAACTACCTGACGGTCGACCACAGTTTGTTAAGCTGGGGGACTGTGCTTCCGGGACAGTGGTGTGCAATGTTGGAGCCCCACAGGGAACGGTTCTGGCCCTGTTCCTCTTCACCCTGTATACTGCAGACTTCAAATAAGTCTGACACATGCCACATACAGAAATATTCAGATGACACAACGATTGTGGCATGTGTAAGAAACGGACATGAGGAGGAATACAGGGACTTGACCTGTGCTTTCTGTGTCTGGAGTAAAGAGAACTGTCTCATCCTGAATACAACCAAGACCAAAGAGATAGTTGTTAACTTTGGCAGGTCCAAGCTCCCCCTTCAGCCGGTTAACACTGCAGGGGTGGACATTGAGGTGGTGCAGACATATAAATATCTGGGAGTGCAGCTTGATAACAAACTGGACTGGTCAGTCAACACCGATGCCCTCTACAAAAAAGGACAGAGCAGACTCTTTTTCCTCAGAAGGCTCAGATCCTTCAATGTGTGCAATGACATGCTGTACTTGTTTTACTATACTGTGGCTGCAAGTGTCATTTTCTACGCTGTTGTCTGCTGGGGTAACAACATCAGTGCTAAAAACAGCAAGAAGTTGGACGAGCTGGTAAAACGAGCTAGCTCAGTGCTGGGGGGGAAGAGTGGACTCTGTGGTGGATGTGCTTGAGAGGCTTATGAGGAGCAACGTGCAGGTCATCCTCGACAACTCCGGGCACCCCCTCCATAAAATTCTGGAGGGTCAAAGGAGCACACGGAACAACAACCGGCCTCTCAGAGCGGTTCAGGAGATCCTTCACCCCTGCAGCCATTAGATTTTATAATACAGACCGCCAGGCTGTTTGGGGATGCTTTGCATTTTTAATAGTTAATTATTGGGTCTTTTTAAGTATTTATTGCTTTCAGGTATTGTCCATATTGTATTTTATGTATTTTTTGTCTGCTTTCGTTCTGAATGTGTGGGTTTGTTGGTTGTTGGCTTTGGGACATCTGAATCTCCCTGAGGGGATCAATAAAGTATTTGTTGTTATTATTATTATTATTTAAGTAATCATGCCTTGCATAACAGTTTGTATTGTACAGCATTTTTAAGGAGGTAAAAGGTTTCAAACCATTTCTCAGGAAGTTAAAAATAAAACTACCTCCACAAATGTCACAAGTTGTTGACCCCTATAGATTCTTCTGGATACAACCCTCCATTTGCAAAAAAATCTGTTCACCGTTATCTCTACTACATGGCCAGTTTTGCCATGTAACGAAGCATTAGAATAGAAGGGTAATTTTTGACTGATTGTACAACAATAGAGAAGTTCAAGGCATTCCAGACCACAGGACCAAGTCAGCTGAAGGTAGAGCCACCAAAGAAGACTCATATAAAAAACGGAAGAAGGCCATCACTTTAAAAACTTCTAATGGTCCAGTTTCCACCACCTATCAGGGCAGAGAATTCCATCTGACCCCAAATATTTAGTATCTCTTGATAGTACAAACTCTTATTCATTTATACTGCTTCAGCAAATAAAGGAAAGCATCTTATTAGCATTTTAATCAGCAGATTGTAATGCTACTTTTAATAAGTTGCCAATATATAGCCGAAGGTCCCTCTGGTCCATCAAATCTCTCCATAGTCTTCCCTTTATTATGCATTCTCAGCCTTATTAAACCTCACATTTCTCTGAATTGAATTCCATTTGCCAATTTTCTGCTTTAACTTGTCCATTGGTGTCTGCCCACAGGTGAATACTTAACTCCACTCTTCAAACCACATAGTCAATAATCAATTACCATCTGAACAGTTCCTTATCACGTCTTTTACATTAGCAAGGGACAGGTTCAAACTTAGTGAGCCCCGCAATATCCCACTGGATACAATCTCCCATTTGCAAAAACATCTGTCTATTATTAACTCTGTAGCACAGAAAAGAGCCAAGTGTGGATCTAATGTGCTGTATTTTTGTTAATTCTTTGGGCTTTTTTTTTGTCTAGCGTACTGCGTGTGATCTCATTAAAAAATATCCATGTAGACTACACTGGATACACTGAACTCATCAATACCTCCTGTTCACTGGTCAAAACTGCAATCATGTGGTCAGACACCATATTTTCTAAACAAATACCAACGGGCTGTTTGTAATTATTCTATGCTTTCCAAACTAAGGGTTTATTCTGTAAAGGATTTGATCAATTGACCCATAACCAAAATTAAATTAAATTAACTGGCTTGTAATTACATGAGTTATCTCTTACTCCCTTCTCAAATAACATAAATAACCATGCAATGTTAGTGGCCCACTAGTATATACAGTAGTATAGTACTGCTTCTGCAGCATGGAGGATCAGAAAAGAATAATGTCTGTCACGATTGTTTCATTTAACTTAATAGGTTAGGATATATTTCATCCACCCCTTGTGGTTTGGATATTTTTATAAATGTTGGACACTACTCCAACTCCCTTTAGTCCCATTATTCTGTCCAGTATTTGACACACTTCCTTCTTAATTACAATCATGGCATCATGCGAAGATTTGCCATAAAATGAAATTGTACCAATTTCCTCTATCTTCACAAATGGGCTAACTTTTAGATCCCCAATAGGCCCCTTTTCACTTGGAGTTTCTTTGATTTGCCAGTATTTGTTCATATTTTCCATAATTTTCCATTTAATTTCATAGCTACATATTCTATATTATTTTAGGCTTTGAGTATCAAGCTCTTCGTCTTATCATTTAAGCATTTTGATATCTGGGGATTTGAGATTGGTTATCCTATTTTTATTTTCTTCACATGGACATAGTTTGAACCATCTAAATCTCTTTGAATATTGCTATGATACTGTTATTTTCAAATATTTTAAATCCACTTTTCAATCGTATATATTTCAGCTTGTAAAATGTTTGTACTCCATTTTAGAAACTCCATTTGTATCTTTGACTATATTTAAAACTATTCCTGACCTTACAGAATTATGATTACTATAAGAGTGATGTGGCTCACTGACATGCATTTCATCTACCCAGATTCAGGTCGCTACAACTAAATCTAGAATTATCCCAAAATGCTGGAGAAACTCAGCGGGTGAGGCAGCATCTATGGAGCGAAGGAATAGGTGCTGTTTCGGGTCAAGACCCTTCTTCAGACTGATGAGTGGGTTGGGGGAGAAGAAAGGAGGAGGCAGAGACAGTAGGCTTTGGGAGAGATGGGAAGGGGAGGGGAAGGAGGGAGAAAGCAAGGACTATCTGAAATTGGAGGTCAATGTTCATACCAACTCGGGTGAGGCAGAGGTTCACCTGCACCTCCTCCACCCTCATCTATTGCATCCACTGTTCTAGGTGTCAACTGCTCTACATCGGTGAGACCAAGCGCAGGCTGGCAATCGCTTCGCCCAACCTCCGCTCAGTTCGCATTAACCAACATGATCTCCCGGTGGCGCAGCACTGCAACTCCCCCTCCCTTTCCGAATCTGACCTTTTTGTCTTGGGCCTCCTCCATGGCCAGAGTGAGTCCCACCACAAATTGGAGGAGCAGAACCTCATATTTTGCTTGGGTAGTTTACACCACAGCACTATGAACATTGACTTCTCCAATTTCAGGTAGTCCTTGCTTTCTCCCTCCTTCCCCTCCCCAGCTCTCCCACAGCCTACTGTCACCGCCACTTCCTTTCTTCTTCCTGCCAGCCTCCCACCCCCCACATCAGTCTGAAGAAGGATCTTGACCAGAAACGTCACCTGTTCCATCGCTCCATAGATGCTGCCTCACCCGCTGAGTTTCTCCAGCATTTTTGTCTACTTTCATTTATATTATATATCAGTTAATAATGTTCTCCTGAATTAAATTTGGAAATTCTTTGCCATCTATATCTTTTTACCAGCCTAATCTAGCTTATTTTAGGGTAATTGATAAAACCAACTGCCAATTTTCATTACACTTGTCAGATGTTTGCTCAATAATTTCCTTTTCCAACTCCTTAAGAATGTTTTGAGAACACAAGCACAATCCCAGCTGTGCGATTACCCTTTTGTGTTCCTTCGTTCAACCAACAAATCGTCATTTGGCAATTTCTCAAGCACATTATTCCCCCGCACATATTTGTCATCCCAGCCTTTTTTTAAAATCCCCTTCTGTACCTTATCTGAAACCATCACCAAGAATGCTCCTACCCATCTGCAATTCTATCCGTCATCTAATAGCCCAGCATATCCTTTACCATCAACCTACAGCCCAACATTTGCTATATTTTTAGCTAGATATTTCTTACTAAGTGGCCACTGCGGTAAAATTTGTCAATATGGTAAAAAAAAATGCTTTTGCTAAAATTCAAACTTAAAATCTTACTATTATGCAAGAATACATCAAACCTGAAACAATAAGTTATAAACACTCAGCAGATCAGTCGGCATCAGTGGAACGAGGAAAAGCTCATGTTCCAGGAGGAACAGAGAAAAAACAAATAAGTGTTACGTTTCCGAAAAATTGTGGGAGTGGGGAGGGGGTGTGATGAACATTCCAAAAGGCGAAGCCAGGTCAAATGGGTGAATGCATGCAGTTAGATAGTGATTACACTTATTTGGGTGTTGCGAATAGCAGGTCAGGCTGCACTAGTGGAAATAAGCCAAAGTGCGGGGGAGAAAAGTTTAGCTCCCCCATTGTTTCATATGTCGTCGTCAACATGTATAAGATGTGAGTGAGCAACAATAAAAGAGAGACAAGATTGCAAGTTCAATATTTTATTTCAGGACTCGTCGAATCCTGAAGGCATTCAAAAATTGGTGAATGTATCGCAGAACGGAGATCTGTAAATTAGAAAGGAGATGACATTTCCAGCACGCTGCTGGATTAGAAAGGAGATGACATTTCCAGCACGTCGACGCCGCCTCACTGCGCGTCCTTCCAGACTCCGCCCGGCTCTGCGAGTCCGCGAGCGAGCGAGCGAGCCCGGTGGAGACTGCGCATGCGCGCCCGTGGCGGTTGGAGACGGGCGAAGCGTTTAAAAATGCGCGCGCATGCGCAGCGGGGCAGCCGGGTTATGGGAAGGACGCCATATTGTTAAAGTGCAACGTTAGTTTGTGGCAGCCACAACCCGGTCTTGGCTATTCTTTATTTTCTTTTAAAAAGAAAAGTTTGTGAGCCATTTAACAGAAAAGTAAACGGCAGAAAGCGAGCGCGAAGGCAAAGCCGAGTACCTACGAGGTTGTCTGGTGTGTGATCGCCAGCGGGAGCCGGTGGGTCGTAAGGTGATCGGTGCTTTGTTTTAGATAGGTTGTCTGGGCTGAGTGCGAACACTGTTTGATGGATCCGAGAGTGGCTTGGATTCAGCCGGAGCAGAAGGGACCCGCCAATGCCTTGTGGATGCAGATCTGGGAAACGTCTCAGGGAATGCGCAGCAACTCCACTCACCACTACCCGCTGTACCTGAACTCGCCGGCGCTCGACACCGCACCAGCCAGCGGCGGGGGCCTCGCCGCCTCCGGCAGCCCGGGCTCGGCGCCCGCAAACGGCCGCAGACACCGGACAGGTTCCTCCCCCGACACGGGCATGGGCCCGGGCCCAGGGCCGGGACCGGGCAATGGGGAGGGTTGCAGGACGCTGCAGAAATCTTCTTCAGCTTCATCGTCTTCTTCATCGTCCCCTTCTCCCGAATCGGGTACTGGCAGCTCCTCGTCTTCGTGTTGTTCCACCTCCTCCTCGGGAAGGACTAAAACCGGCACCGGCACTTACTTCAATCATCACAATTTAACAGAAATGAATGGTGGTGGAATTGGCAACAACTTAGTGAAGAACAACAACTACCACAATAACAGTTTGAAGAGCTTAGTGAGAAGAAAGAGGGAGAATAAGGCCAGCACTTACGGCATAAATTATGTGTTGAGCTCCAGCAATGGGAACTGCTACAGCTGGACCCCCTGGAAAACCATGAAATATAACGTAGGGGTGACCGGGTAAGAGACTTGGTGACCGCGTTGTGTGTACCTTGTGTGTAATTTCCAGGTTTATCTTCGGAAGTCGGCAGCTCCGTTCGTGTAGCGAGCAGGGGGTGTGGTACTCGATGTATGGAAATGTCTTTAAATTAATCTAAAATAGGATGCACTTGCGCAAGCCTGTTTTAAAAAAAAATGTATTTAAATGACACGTTATGAAAGCAAAGGTTGGAGAAACGAAACTGCATAATGAGTAGAATTTGAGGTACGGCTAGCGATGTCAGAGCACATGGGCACGACCTGAGATGGGATGTGTAATTCGCTGCATGTAATTACACAGTATTTTAAGTAAGGGATTTATTTTATCAATCTAACAATGACACGAGAATGGGTCATTTCATTTTTTGGTTTCTTCATAAACTTTAGTTTGAAAATAAAATATAGAATAACCAACCTAGTGTCAACATTTTGTTAAGGATGGCTAACAGGGAGACGAAGCTCCCGACTGAAATGTTTAAACTAAAAAAAAATGGCGTTGAATGAGGTAGATGGGTAAGGTTCGTGATGAAGCATGGTCAGTAAAAGCAATAGTATTTTATAGAGCTATCGGCCTACGTATATTTAGATAACCTTGTGCCAACTGTATATTGTATTTTTCTCAAACATTTTTTTAATATACCAAACCAACAATGTTTTTTAAGGCATTTATTTTCACAATTGCTTGCCACATAGGATTTGGTTGAAAAAGGTTTTTAAGCATTCACTCAGTTAAACATTGGATAAATGTCGATTTTGATTAAGTCTTGTTCAAATTCCGAATTGAAATTTGAGAAAGTACCTTTACAGGCAATGTTTTATCAGATTCCAGTAACAAAAATGTTGCAGTTATCAAGAAATGACAGTGTTGGTTTTGCTACTTTTAAATGTGTAACAATTTAAAAACATCTTTCTTTATCATCTGGCTGATATCTTAAGTATGGTAAAAGTGCATTTAGTTGAAACCCTGCAACAGAGAAATATTGCAGGACTTGAGAAATATTTAGGCCTCAATTAATCTGCTTCCACAGAACTCTATTACTCTCTACTTATGCCATTTTAATTTGTCCTTAAAATTGTAGAACTAACCTAACATAGTTGAACTAACCAGTTAACTGAGATGGTTAATGGAATTACATTTATGTTTCATTGTGTGCCCAAAGCTAGAAATAGATATTATTGATTGATTTAAAAGCAGAATTTAAAAGTTTTGAGATTATTTTAAAGCAAAGTCAAACCAGATTAAGGGCTATATTATTTAAATCAAATGTTTTCATTAACATTCACAATTTTCATTGCGGAATAATTCAGTGGGTGTGATATTAAGGATGTATTAGAGCTTAACTTTAGACTGTTATATTAAAGATAAAACATGGGGAGCTCATGGTTATGGATTACATTTTCTAAGGCAGCAAAGCAAGCATCTTTTGTATGGACTTAAGATTTTGGAGCATTCACTATTAACAGATCCTATAGTGGAGGAAACGTCTGCTGTAGTTGCTTGTGTTGAAAGTAACAATTAATGGAAAATGTAAACTTTAGCATAAAATATCTGCATACACAGTTAGTAAACTGCATGTTGGTGAGAAAATATCATAAGGAAGTGTTTGTCGATCGAAGAGCTTGAGCTCAGTATCATTGAGCTGGAGATACCGCAGCACATCGTGATGCAGGGAAGTACCTGATTTTGTACAAGGAGATGGACAGACTCATTAAGAGAAGTGGTTGGTCAGCGATGGGAGAGTGGATGCGAGTATCGGGGATGGGGACAGGAGTGTAGAAGCACTGGGTGGGTTTGAGATGTTGTTAGCTTGTTCGGGCAGGTGTGATGGGTGAGCTCTTTGACTAGAACGTCATGGTGCCGCATGTTATTCAAATGCAAGAGGAAATTAGTTCTAATAAGGTAATGCCTAAGGAACAAAATAACTATGCAGGATGGCTGTGAAGGCTGACCGTGGCAGATCCATAGACTGGATGTTCAGGGAGCGGATTATGGGTAAGGTGCAGGGATGTAGAGTTGAGGTAGAATATCATCATGATGAATAGTGGAGCTGACTTGAAAGGTTGAATGGAATTTTTTATAGTGAGATAAATTAACATTGTTCATTGTAGAGTGCAATATGATCTTTTGCATGTCTGGTATCAGGGTTTGAAATGTTTCCTCAAAGCAAGAGAGAAACTTTGCAATGGGAGTGAAGGATCCAGTTATTGTGTAAATGAACAACAATGAATAGACTAGTTTCTGCGCGGTTAATACAAGAAAGTAGATGCCAAATTAAGAGGCAGATCCTAGGTAATAACCTCTGGATTAGTACAAGGTAAATGATTTGAGATTAATGCATAACTCAAGAACTGGTATTGTAGGATGGGTTCTGATTCAGGGTTACTGGAGTAACTCAGCGAGCCAGGCAGCATCTCTGGAAAGAAGGAACGGGTGATGTTTCTGGGCCAGAACCTTCTTCAGACGGATGAGAACTGCAATGGTATTGACTACGTATGAACTATGCTGGGATTCTTCCAGCATACTGTGATTGGGGAAGTTGAGAAGATTGTAAACAAAATAGTGGTAGCAAGGGATCAGATCTGGGATGATACTGAGAGGGGGTTCGAGAAAGAGTTTTTATAATGGGAAATAGATTGTGACAGGAAGGATAGAGAATGCAACTCAAAGTAAGCAAAAAGCTTTATCTGAGTGCACAGGGCATTCAACATGAAGCCAATAAACTGAGATCATGGAAATAAATGTGTCCCTGTAGCCATTACAGAGATGTAGCTGCAACAAGATTTGAAGCTGTGATATCAAAGTGTACATGACATTTAAATGGTGGAATACGTTTGTTTCAATGAGCTTGTGGCACTCTTGGTCAGTGCACCCAAGTTCCAAAGACCAGGATGTGGAAATGATTTGGGTGGAGAGGAAGAAATAAAAAAGGCAAGATGTCACTTGAAGTAGAGGCGTCTTACGAGTAATTGCATGCACAACAGGACACTAAAGAGAAATAAAGAATGGGAAACTTGTCTGAAAGGTGTGACGGTAATTATGGCGATTTCAATTTGCATATGCACTTGAAATATCAAATGGTTAGAACGAGCGTGGATGAAGAGTTCATAATGTTTTCTATTTAGAACAGCATGTTCTGGTGCCAATCAAAGGGCAGGCTATACTATGCCTGGCATTGTGCAACAAGATAAGATTAAATAAAGATCTCTTGGGCTTCCCTATGTAACAGTGAACATTAAGTGATTGAATTTTGCATTCAGTTTGTGGGAGAGAAGAATATGTACAAGACTAGCATTTTAAGTTCAATTGCAATTATGTGATGAAGCAGTCACGTCATTAAAAAAAACCTGACAACAGGATAAGGAATTGGTCGATTAAGATGTAACGACAGATTTTGTAAGGGGGTCTTCATTATACATTGAATAGATACCAATGAGTAGCAATGTTACAAAATTTTGAGATTTAAAAAATCAAGTCTGCAATTTATCCCATCAGATAAAGCATGAAAAGAAGTTTAATTTGACACCTAATTTACTTTCATATCTTCAGTATTAAGAAAGTTATGGCCATTTTCATACTCGGAAATTAGCATCTTGCTCCCCATTGCCTTTCAATTGACTTAACTCAAAAGCTGTGATCTGGAAAAGTTAAAAGTCCATAACTTTCTTAAAAATTAAGAGAACTCAATGAAATTTTCAGTTATTATAGATTGAAGCATTCTGAAACAAATATGAAACAATCTTACTTGGATTACCTGAAATTAAAGCATATAATTAGTTAGTTATCTAATTGTAGCTAATTACAAAATTCAATGAGTAGATCTAAACATCTATCCATTTCTTAAGAAAAGATAACCTTTTTTTAAATTGCCTAAGTATCCAAATAACATTCACACAATAATCCACAATATAACATAATTTTTAAATCTCATTTTCGTGAATTTCTGGGCCAAATGGAAGGAATTTAGTGTTTGATTCCTGTAAATTAATGGCCATTTAAATCAACTAGCGAGTGGGTTTTAGTGGAATGCGGTGGATTGGAACGTTGCGGTTAGCGGTGAAGTCGGGGGGAAAAATACTGTTTGTTCATACATTTTTTGGGAGCCCATCTCGCAACATAAAAATATTATTAAAGCCGCCCGAATTACCAACTTTTAATATAAAAATAAACTATTTACCTTTTCTTCTCCCCTACGCTAAATCCTTCCGGTTGTCGGTGCTCACGGCTTTTGAAGGTGATTTTTAAATTAATCTAGTTAATAAATAACTTAGAGTAATTTAAAAATACCTTCATTGATGAAATGTCGGAGCGATTTTTCTTCCGCAACCAAATCGCCCGACATTCATCGATTTGTCCTGCCTGTTGAAAAACGGCACTTTAAGCCCGCCCCCCCTCTGAAAGGCGCCAAAGTCGCGCACACGGGGAGCGGCAGAAGTGCAGCGCCGCTAAAGGTAAGTTTTGCAACATACCTACAATGAGAAACAAATAATTCCAAGAGGGACTACCCAGTGTCTGATTAACTAAAAAAAAAGATGGTATCAAATGAGGGGAAAAAAGCTGTGCAGAATTGTGCAGAAGCTGATTGCACAGTGTAAAAATGTGATTTATTCAAAGTTTGAAAAGGAAATTTCAAATTTGAAATGGAACTAGCCAGAAATTTCAGTTTCTGTTTAGTTTATTATCACGTGTAGGGAGGTACGGTGAAAAGCTTTTGTGGCGTGCTAACCAGTCAGTGAAAATACGACATTTGATTACAATTGAGCCATTTACAGTGTATAGATACACGATAAGGGAAAACATTTAGTGCAATCAAAGATTGTCTGACCAATAAGGTAGATAATTGTTCATGATTGCTCTCTTTGTGCGGTAGCATAATTCGGTTGCCTGATAATAACTGGGAAGAAACTGTCCCTGAATCTGGAGGTGTGCGTGTTCACACCTTTTGCCCGATGTGACGGGGGAGAAGAGGGTGGCCAAGGTGCGACTCATCTTTGATTATGCTGCTGACCTTGCTATACGTGAGGTATAAATTGAGTCAGTTGAAGGGAGGTTGGTTTGTGTGCTGGACTGTCAACAATTCGCTGCAATTTCTTGCGGTCTTAGATGGAACTATTCCCAACTAAGCTGTGATGCAAAAATTGAGTATTATCTATATTTAAGAAATACATTACAATTCAATTCTGGGTATTTAATAAAGAATTGACCTTAAACTGGTGTTTCATGCATTAGTCTCCATGAGAATACAAATCACATCCCAGAGAAATATGCATGTAAATGAGGCGGGGGGGGAATTATAGTGAATTACCGGTACAGTGCAAATTGTTGATGTTGCAGGCTGATGTCTCACCCCTGATATACTTTAACCTAATATCTTAAAAGAACTGGTAAGTTAAATTAGATAGTTGATGCATTGGGCTGACATTTTAAATTGTTTTTTAATTTGGGAAAGTTGAATTAAGTTGGAAAACAGTAAATGTAACTTCTTTACATGGCATAGAAACATAGAAAATGGGCCTTCTGAGACATAATTCCTCAGATTCTATATCTATTGTATATATAATATATATTGTAATTCCTCAGATTCTGGGTGAAAAGGCTTTTACTCATCTCAGTCCTAAATGGTGCATTAGAACTTCAACTGTGACCCCTGGTTCTGGACTCCCCCAACATCGGGAACATTTTTCCTGCATCTAACCTGTCCAAAACCCTTCAGAATTTTATGTTTCTAAAAGATCCCCACCGTACTTCTAAATTCCTGTAAATACATGCCCAGTTGACCCATTATTTCATCATATGTCTGTGCCGCCATCCCAGGAATGAACCTGGTGAACTTAAGCTGCCCACCCTCAATAGCTAGAATGTCGTTCTTAGGAGACCCAAACTGCACATAATGCTCAAGGTGTGGTCTCACCTGGGCCCTGTACAACTGAAGTAGGACCTCCTTGCTCCTATACTCTAATCCTCTTGCTATGAAGGCCAACATTGCCATTTGCTTTCTTCACTGCCTGTTGTACCTTCATGCTTACTTTCAGTGACTGATGTACAAGGACACCAGGTCT
The DNA here is from genome assembly GCA_963514005.1 of Raja brachyura. The sequence goes on from OY740782.1 coordinate 73,254,507, forward strand.
CGTTGCACCTCCCCTTTTCCTAATCTGCCACCATTCAGATAATAATCTGCCGCCTTGTTCTTGCCACCAAATATGATACTATAGAACTTTATTCATCCAAGGAGGGAAATTAACGGCCAACGTTCATAAAAAAAACACAAAGTACATGAAACATGAAATTAAAGTGATGAGTAACCTCACATTTATCCATAATATACTGCATCTGCCCACTCACCCAGCCTATCCAGTCACCCTGCAGTCTCATAGCATTCTCCTCGCCAATCACACTTTTCACCCACCTTTGTCATCCGTAAACTTGGAGATGTTACATTTAGTTCCCTTGTCTAAATCGTTAATATATATTGTAAATTACTGGGGTCCCAGCGCTGAGCTTTGCGACACCCACTAGTCACTGCCTACCATTCTGAAAAGGACTAGTTGAATCCTACTCTTTGCCTCCTGTCTACAACCAGTTCTTTATCTGCGTCAATACCCTACCCCCAATGCCACGTGCTCTAATTTTGCACACTAATCTCTTGTGTGGGACCTTGTCAAAGGCTTTTTGAAAGTCCAGGTACACCACATCCACTGACTCTTCCTTATCTATTCTACTTGTTACATCCTCAAAATTCCGGAAGATTAGTCGAGCATAATTTCCCCTTCACAAATCTATGCTGACTTTGACCGATCCTGTCAATGCTTTCCAAATGTGCTGCTATTGCATCTTTAATAATCGACTCGATCAACTTCCCCACTTGATGTAAGGCTAACTGGTCTATAATTCCTTGTTTTCCCTCTCCCTCTTCTGAAGAAGTGGGGTTACATTAACTACCCTCCTGTCCACAGGAACTGATCCGGAATCTATAGAACATTGGAGTCCCAATTCTTCAGTCCCAACAGTTTACAACACAATTTCCTGAATAATGTGGATTCCCTTCAGTTCCTCCCTCCCATTAGATCCTCGGTCCCCAAGTATTTCCAGGAGATTGTGTCTTCCTTGGTGAAGACAGGACCAAAGTACTTGTTTAACTGGTCTTGATTCAAATCAGTCATGGGATAATTGTACGAAAGAATGATCAGCACATATGTGAAACAGTGGCCTGGACGTCCACGATGTTTAAGTGCTGTCGGACTGTACTGGAGTGGTAAATTGGAATTACCCATTGCAGGACTTGTGGAAGAGTTCAAATGCACTAAAGCAAGGTTGGTCATGACCCTTGCTGAATCTGAAGATACTGCTGGGGTTACACAAAAAGCTGGAGAAACTCAGCGGGTGCAGCAGCATCTAAGGAGCGAAGGAGATAGGCGACGTTTCGGGTCGAGACCCTTCTTCAGACTCACTGAAGATACTGCTATTCGAACAGCGGCCCCCAGTGTGGCAACAGGGAGGAAGTGGGCCCCATCTGAAGCCATTCAGAGTGCTATGTCTGCTCTTCATTTCCAGGATGTGGTTGGCCAAGTCCATCGTGGGAGAGTTGGGCTCGTCCCAAAAGCTCCTCAATGGCACAAGGCAACATCAGTGCAGAAGAGACGGCTCGTGGTGGAGGAGGTGAGAAGACTGGAGAAGGCAGAGTGACACAACAAGGTCATCTCAATGACCAAGCAGGCCAATGGACAAACTGGGAGAACCTGGAAAAAAGTAAACGCAGCTGGTGTGACATCTGGCAAATGGAAGGGTCTCAACTAAGTTTTGTCATCAGAGCCACTTATGATGTTCTACCATCACCACAGAACCTAAAGCAGTGGTTCGGAGAAGACCCCGATTGCTCCATTTGCCATCACCTGCATCACTAAGGCACATTTTTTTTATTAAATATTTTTTATTAGAAGTACATATCAAGATAAGGATATACATGTCATATACATTCTAAATATTATTAATATTAACAATTATTTCTAATTTGTACTGATATGAATTTTTCATTTTTTATATAGATAGGAAATATAGGAGAAAAATAAAATAAAGATAGAGATTCAGAAAAAATGAAGTATTAAGCAGTTTGTACATCATTGGAGATATATGGGTTATATATAAATCTTCGTCTATTTCTTCGTTCAGGCATCAGTCAGGTTCTCGCACCGAACCACTTTGACCCTTTAAATATTCAATAAATGGAGACCATATCCCTCTGAATTGATCCAACTTGCCCAGAAGGACAATTCTTAATCTTTCAAGATGAAGTGTCTCCGACATTTCAGTGATCCACATTTTAATTGTGGGGGATGTAGGGCCCTTCCAAAATTTTAATATGTTTTTTTCCCAATTATTAAACTATAATCAATAAAAATTATTTGATTTATTGTTATTAATTGATCTGTTTCTAATATACCTAATATTATTAATTTTGAGTCGGGAAGCAAATTTGTATTAACAACATTCGAGATTATCTTAAAAATTTCCGCCCAAAAGGTTGTGATTTTTATACAGTTTGTGAATGAGTGCGTTATATTAGCTTCTAAATATTGACATTTATCACATATGGCTGGTATATTTGAAAAAATTCTATGTGATTTTGATTTGGAATAATGTTATCTATGTAATACTTTAAATTGTATCAAGATGTGTCTAGCATTTAACGAACAATGATGTATATTTTGTGAACTTTCATTCCATATTTCTGGTCTAATTGTTTGACCTAATTCATTTTCCCATAATTGCCTATATGTTTCTGTCATTGGTACATCATTTTCTAATAAAATATTATAAATATATGATATCAATTTTTCTGTATTTGGATGTTTATTGAGACATTCATCTAAAATTTCTGCCTTTCTATTTTTAATTTCCTGTGTGTTTGATTTTACATAGTCTCTGATTTGTAAATATCTAAAATAATCTTTTGAATGTAATCCATAAATTTGTTGTAGTTTTTGAAATGAAAGAAAGGAGTTTTCTCTGTAAATATCACCCATCCTATTAATTCCATAATTTTTCCATTGTGAAAAACCTTTATCCATCATTGAAGGTTTAAATGTGACATTGTTTACAATGGAGAGAGCTAGTGGTATACATTCCAATTTTAATGTTTTCTTGAGTTGTTTCCAAATACGTATCCCACTCTATTATAGGGTTTTCTTTATAGGTTTTCTTAGCTAGTTTAACATTGGCGAATAAAATCGTGCTAATGTCAAAAGGTGTACAATCTTCTTTTTCCATTTTTAACCAATTTGGTTGTTTATCTAATTCATCCAACCAAAAATTCATATTTTTTATACTAACTGCCCAGTAATAAAACATAAAATTTGGTAATGCTAGACCTCCATTTATTTTTGATTTACATAAGTGTTTTTTTAATTTATTCTATGACTCTTATATTCCCTGATAAAATTGGTAACTATAGAGTCAACTTTAAAAAAAAAGTTTTTAGGAAGGTATATTGGTATCAATTGGAAAAGATATAGTATTTGTGGAAGAAAAATCATTTTTATTGCATTAATTCTACCTAACATTGAGATAGGTAATGTTTTCCAATATAAAATATTCTTATTTAGTTTATTCAGTAATGGTGGGAAATTAGCTTTAAATAAAGAATCATATCTTTTTGTTTTCCAAAATATCATGAATTCCGAGATTTTTTTTTTTTTGCTATCTCAAAAGGATATTGTTGTAATGAATGTAGATTATTTACCTTCATTGGCGTAAGTTCACTTTTATTCCAATTAATACTATATCCTGAAAACGAACCAAATTCAGTTATTAAATTTAAAATACTAATTTCCGGTTTTGTAATATAAAGTAAAACATCATCAGCATATAAGGAGATTTTATTTTCAGTTTCTCTAGTTTCGTACCCATATAGTTCAGGATATAATCTCACGCTTTGAGCTAATGGTTCAATTGCAAGTGCAAAAAGTAGTGGGGATAAGGGACAACCTTGTCTACAGCCTTGGGATAAATTACATTTAGTTGGTAACATTTGATTTGTTAATATTCTAGCTGTTGGATTCGCATATAGTAATTTAACCCTTGAAATAAACTTCTCTCCCAACTTAAGTTTCCATGACCGAAAACAGATAAGGCCATTCCACTTGGTCAAAGGCCTTCTCCGCATCTAATGAAATAATTACTAGGTCTTTATTATTGCCTCTTTTCGAATATATAATATTGAATAATCTTCTCAGATTGTATGAGGAATATCGTTTTGGTATAAATCCTGTTTGATCCAGATGAATTAATTTGTTAATCACTGAGCTTAGTCTTTGTGCTAGTATCTTAGTTAATATTTTTTGATCAGTGTTTAAAAGAGCTATAGCTCTATAGGATCCTGGGTCATCCAGATCTTTATCTATTTTTGGTATAAGTGTTATAATAGATTCATTTAACGTTTCTGGTAATTTCTGTTGGGTATAAATGTGTTCATAAAGTGTCTTTAAACGTGGTGCAATCAAATCATAGAATGCTTTATAAAATTCCGAACCAATACCATCTGGTCCAGGAGTTTTACCATTTTTTAATGATTTAATAGATTCTTCGATTTCTTTTACTGTTATTTCAGCATTTAATGATTCTATATTTTCTAAATCCAACCCCTTTAATTTACATTTCTTTAAAAATGCTTCTACTCCTATCTGGTTTTCTGCCGTTTTAACTGAATATAAGTTTTTATAATATTGCAAAAATCTCTCATTAATATCTCTAGGATTTACTAGTAGTTCGCCATTACGTGATTTAATCCTATTAATTATTTTTTCTCCCTCCAGTTTCCGTAATTGACGGGCCAATAATATTTGGGGTTTATCTCCAAATTCAAATTGTAATTGTTTGGTATATTGATAGAGTTTTACCGCTTGATCTGAATATATTTTATTTAATTTGTATTTCAATACAGCAATTTTATTATGTTTTATCATAGTTGGGTTAACAGCGTTCTCTGTATCTAATTGTTTAATCTCCTTGATTAACATTCTAAATGTCTGTGGTTCCCTCCGATTCTCTTTGTTTAAAAAATGCTTAAGAAGAAATCATAATTCCACGAGTCAATGCTTTAAAAGTTTCCCATAATAGAGAAGAAGATATTTACGGTTTATCATTTATTTATAACTCCATTCATATTTAAAATAATAAAGATAGATTATAATATGACCAAAAAAAGGATAGATGAAGAGGTTAGTAATGTGTGTAAAAATAGAAAAAACTACATTTAGAGTTAGTGAGAGCCATTCTAACATGGCTAAATATCTACAGACTTCTGTCGTTGATGTTGAATACTTATCAGCTCCTTAGTTTCTTAAGATTATTATACAGTAACAGTCTCTTACCGGGGATATTAAATTCTGGAGTATACAAATTCCATTAGTCAGGAATGTGAAGATACATATAGTTAAAACATATTAAGTAAAAATAATAATTTTTAAAAAAAGGGAATTAAAAAAACCCTATAGGGGAAAGGAAGGAGAATAAAAAAAGGGTGGAGAAAAAGGACGAATGAAATCTCACTATATATTCTACACAATTGATCTAATTCTAGATAGTTCAGTTATAATTAAATGTTAGTCATTAATGATAATTATTACTTCTGATTAATAGTAACACCACGCATTATTATTATTTTTTATTAGTTATTTGTATTAGTAGTGCTACTATTCTAAATATTAATATCCATAGGAGAGTTTCCAATCCGCTTCTTTCTACAGCCTCCTTAAACAAGTCCTTTGTTCCATCCAATCTGGCAAAGTCAGTTTATTCCTTGGGGTTGTTCAATTTTAAAGATATTATTCAATCTTCCTCACTCTCTTTAGTCTTCTGGGCAAAGTCCAGTGCGTCCGAAGGATTGGAGAAAAAATATTCTTTCTGGTTGTGAGTAACTCTTAAGGTAGCTGGATACCTCAGACCATACTTCAAATGCTTTACTTCCTTCAAGATTCTTTTAGTCCCCTTTATCGCGTTTCATGGAGACCTCTGCTGGGTAGTCTCGATAAATACTGATCTTATCACCTTCATATGTAAGATTTCTGCTTCTTGCAATTTTTGCCATCATCTCCTCCAGAACATGATCATATTGAACTTTTATTATCATTTGCCTTGGAGGGGCGTTGGGTCGTGTCTGACATCTCATCACTCTGAGCTCAAGCAAGTAAAGGCTTATGATCCAGAGACAAAACTTTTGCAATAAATTTGCAGTAAATTCTCTGGCACCTTGGTCTCTCTCCCTTCTCGAATACCCACAATTCTCAGGTTTTTTCTTCTCTGGCGGCCTTCCAATTCAGTACATTTATCAGTTATTTTGCCCAGCAGTGCAGTTAGACGTTGATTTTCTGTGATGAGTGTTTTCATAGTTTGAGCACTTGTTTCGGCTATCTCCTCAAGGCTCTTTATGGCTGTCGACTGTTGATTCAGTGTCTCTTCCACTGGCTCCATCTTTTCTTCTATTTCAGTTGCCAGCTTACTGATTTTAAAGTCTATTTCATTTGTTGTAGTTTTAGCCTGATCAACCATTACTGCGGCAATTTCCTTTTCGATTTTTCAGATAATTCCGCAACCTTGGAGTTAATTTCAAATTTTAACTCCTTCATCTCCTCTTTGATCTTTTTTACTTTAAAATTCTTTTTCTTTAATTCTTCATTAGTTTTTACGTTCTTTTCCAAGTTCATCCTTCATCTCTGCAATTTCTTGTGAAATAAAATTTCTGAGTTCCTCACCTTCCGTTTTTTTTCCTTTGCTTTTTTTCGCCACATCTTCTTGGGATAGCATCCTACCCGCTCCCGAGGCTTCCATCGGGCCTTGTTCTGGTTCTGCCGGTTTAAGTCTTGTAAGTCGAGATTTCGTTTTTTCAAGGGGGGGGGGGGGGGGGCTGCTCTGCATAGGCATTGTAAATCGCGCGCCTGATGACTCACGGCAGCCGGTACCGAAGCAGCAGGTAGGCGTTTTCTCCCCGGTAAATTCAACGTTTTTCAAGAGGTGCTGGCTGGCGTGGCTCCTTAGCCCTCCATAGCGCCACTGGAAGTTTCACTAAGGCACATTTTAACAGAATGCACTATGAGCCTCGGCCAAGGGCGTTACACTTGGCGGCATAACCAAGTTCTCAGACAGCGGCATCAATCCTGGAACAGAGGCATAAGATCACAGGCAGGCCAACCTCCAGAGCACCAGATAACATCAATGGATGCAAGCATTCTGCAGCCTGCTCGGGATTGGAAAATGGAGGTGGCAAAAAAGGCTTGTGTTTTCCCCAGACATTGTGGTCACAACGCTCTGTCCAGACATGGTCCTGTGGTCAACAACAGCCAAGTTGGCATGCATTGTGGAATTAACAGTTCCATGGGAAGATCTGTAGATGGTGTTGAAGAAGCTTATGAGAGGGAAAAAAACCAAATACTCTGAACTGGTAACTGAAGCTGACCAGAATGTCTGGAAGACCAAAACTTTCCCTGTCAAAGTGGGAGGCAGGGGATTTGTTGCTACATCTACGATCAGGCTATTAAAGAAAATGGTGGTGAGGGGTCACTCCCCCCAACAAGCAATCAAGTCATTATCAAATTCTGCAGAAAAAAAGCAGCAATTGGATTTGGATCAAAAGGAGAGATAACTGTTGGGCTGCAGGATGAAGACGGGGGGGGGGGGGGGGGGTGGTGGTGTAACTGGGAAGCCAGGTATCACCGTTGAGCCCTCTGGAGATGTTGTGGGCTTATCAATGAAACGTCAAAGAAGGAGGATGCCCACCTGATGACCGCGATGACGTGCCTGCCCTACCTTTCACCACTCCTAGCAAGACTGCCGACTTATTACAGGGATTGAAACATCAAGTCCTACTAGCTCTACTAATTGACCATATTACTGGCATTCTTTTGATGAAATAGCCAATGCTCTGCATAAAGGGGAATTGGTAGAAGTATTATGCAGTTTTCCAAAAGGCATTTGAGGTGCCTTGTCAAAGATTATTGCACAAATAATGCTCGTGAATGGAGAAAAATATAATGTGTTCTTAAATAAAGACACAAAGTGTGGAAATACTCATCAGGTCAAACTGTTAATGTGTCAGGCTTGGGGCCTTTCATCAAAAGGACTGTTTTAAAATTTTATACGAAGATGTGGCTGATGGATGGTTCATGGAAGAGAAGGTGGAATTCTAGAAAAAAATACCATTAAAAGGGAGGATGATCTGAATAATTGAATGGGTTTAAAGGTGGATGAATCACCGATGTCTATGTTAAATCCCAGGTTGTTTTTTGAGGACTATCCTGTGACTAATCTCCTTCATTTTTTCAGAGGTAACTTGTTGAGGGCAGCCTAACCCTTCTAACTCTTCAAAGCATGTTCACCATTTACAAGGCACAACCCAGGCATTTTTGATGTTGTTTACCTGGACTTTGGTAATGCCTAAACAAAAGTCCCGCATGTATGAGTGGCCTAAAAGTAAGAACCCATGTGAATCAGGGTTTTCTTTTTGTGTTTGGAAGTCTGGGATCAATTGTGTATCAATGCTAGAATCCTTATTTTATAGATCAGCAATCACAGAGAATGGTGAGTCTGTGGAATTCTCTGCCTCAGAGGGTGGTGGAGGCAGGTTCTCTGGATGCTTTCAAGAGAGCTAGATAGGGCTCTTAAAAATAGCGGAGTCGGGAGTTATGGGGAGAAGGCAGGAACGGGGTACTGATTGGGGATGATCAGCCATGATCACATTGAATGGTGGTGCTGGCTTGAAGGGTCAAATGGCCTACTTCTGTACGTATTGTCTATTGAATGGCGGTGCTGGCTCGGAGGGCTGAATGGCCCACTACTGCACCTATTTTCTTTATTAGTACTGAAGAGAAAATGATCTGGAGTGGTCATATAGGCATTGTGGCTGCAAGAGGAGATCAGCGACTAGGTAGTCCTGTAACGATTAACTCTCCAAAGCCTGTCCTCCATCTGCAGGAATGTGATTGATGCTCTCCACATGCCTGCCTGAGAGGAGGAAACCGTGGACTTAATAGAGATGTACATAATTGGGGGGTGTAGATAGTTTGAAACATTTCCCCATATCGCAATTGAATTGTATAAAATTATGAGGTATTGGTAAATAGTGAGATTTTTTCCCTTGGCAAAAATAGGTTTGTGGTAAGGTGTTGAAGATTTGGGGAGTTCTTTTTTTTTAGCCTGAGTGCACTTAAACTGAACTGTCAATATTTAAGTCTAAACCGTTAATGTCATGGCATTGAAAGCTGCAGGTCAAATGTTTGACCTTAGAATTAATATAGATCAGGTGTCGGCAACCTATAGCCCCCGGGCCAATGTGGCCCGTGACCCGAAATCATCCAGCTTGCAGCCGCTGAGCTCTGGCTGTACCGCATCCTGCACGGCCGCTCACCTGTCTGGGCTTCACTGTCTGGATCGGGGTTGTCAATAGGCCGGGGACGAGTGAGTGAGTATTTGTGTACACGTGATAGATGTGGCCCACCATCCGCTCACAGACATGCGTCTGGCCCTTATGCAGTACAAGGTTGCCGACCCCTCCCTGATATAGATAATACTTAATGGTGGGCAGAATTATCTATTTCAAGCAGAGTCTATCCAGTCTTTCTTCATATGGAAGTCCTGCCCTCCCAGGAATCAGTCTGGTGATCCTTCTCTGTACTCCCTCTATGGCAAGAATGTCTTTCCTCAGATTAGGAGACCAAAACTGTATGCAGTACTCCAGGTGTGGCCTCACCAAGACCCTGTACAACTGCAGTAGAACCTCCATGCTCTTGTACTCGAATCCTTTTGCTATGAACGCCAACCTGTGTCAATAAAACCTGGGCCATGGTAACATATATGCTTAATCATGCACACTACAGATTGATGCAAGCATGTTTTCTGTGAAGGACCGACAATTATCATGACATGGCCATAGCATGGGTCATTATTGCTATTGCTACAGAAACACTCTTGCTTCTCACATTATTTATCCACAACAAAATATACAGGTTGCAAGGAAATTTCTAAAGGCATTTTATGATAATAGTTGTTAAAACCGACTATACCCATCTGACAGGTTAAACATTACACTAACTGACAAAAGATGGTCAAAGGACATAACTGCAACAAATGTTCTTTTGGTAATATGTTTAAAGGTGTCAAAAAAATGCATTACCGGACATTCTGATTAGATGTATGTGAACAGCAATGAAGATACCCATTTGTACGCACCAGATTTAAATTTTTTTTGATAAATGCTGTTTCCATCATTCCCATTTCAGAATTAACGTTAAAATTTCTACTGAAATATCTCCTGACCAAATTTGTGATGTATATGACCGACTGTAGAAGTAAAACCTGGATAAATCCAGCGTATAGTTGTGAATGTTGCTCATTAAATAACTCCAGTGCTGATACTATTAAGAGCATTGATTTGCCGTTAAAATTAATTCTGTAATAACGTGTCAATGGTAGCAGTGACAATCGAACACTGCGGTTTTAATGTTTCACGAGTTCACAATTTAATTAATCCATCTTTATGGATTAAAACAAATAATAACATTGGGAATTAAAACACATTTGATTGCGTTTTGTTATCAAACAGTCATTGTTCGCTCTGAACAAATTTCCTGCACAATAGGGTCGGTGGAGGGGGGGGTGAATCGGTGCAGGATGGATAGATGGAGGGGGGGGGGGGGGGGTTGAGAAGACAATCGTTGCGGGATGGATTGAGGCATGAGAATTAGTGCGTGTTGGTTGGAGTAGGTAACATTGTGAGGAAAGAGCGCGGGGGATGTCAGAGGAGTTGAATGGAGGGATCAGTACGGGATGGAAGGGGGGGGGGGGTGGTCTGTGCAGCATGGATGGTGGGATCAGTACAGATGAATGGGGGTAGACAAATGCTGGAGAAACTCAGCGGGTGAGGCAGCATCTATGGAGCGAACGTTTCGGGTCGGAACCCTTCTTCAGACTGATCTCCCCATTCTTCTTGAATGGGTGGGATCAGTACAGGATGGATGGGGCAGGGGGGTCAGCGCAGGATGAATGGGAGGTTCAGTACAGGATGAAGGGAGGGGGGGGTCAGTGCAGTGTGAATTGGAGGGTCTGCATGATGAATGGGGTGGATTGGTGCAGGATGAATGGGGGGGGGGAGATTGGTGCAGGATGAATGGGGAGCATCGGTGCAGGATGTCAGTAAAAGATGAATGAGGGGATCAGTACAGGATGAATTGGTGGGGGGGGGGTCAGTGCAAGGTAAATGGAGGGTGGGTCAGTACGGGATGAATGGGGGGGGGGGATCAGTACAGGATGGATGGAGAAGTGCAGGATGAATGGGAAAGGGGGTCGGTACAGAATGAATTGGGGGACCAGTGATGGATGGGGAATGGCAGGAGAATCAATGCAAGGTGGTAGGGTGATCAGCGCAGGATGAATAGATTGGGCGGGGGAGCACAGGGGATGTCAGTGAGGACTGAATAGAGGCGGGAATGGGGATCAGTGCAGGATGGAGAGGAGGGGTCTCAGGATAAGGGGGGGTGGAGGGCGGTGTACAAGAGAGGGTGGGGAGGAAGGAAGGTCAACGCTCCTGTCCCTGTCCACCGCCAAGTGCCGCCGCCAAAGTGGGAGGCATTAGCCACCGCCTGCCCTCCTCCGCCAGCCATCAGGAAGGTGCGGGGCCGAGCGGTGCATGTGCCTCAGACGACGAAAGGAGGCCTCCCCCTTCCTCCTCCCCAGCCTGGGCGTGCGGGAGGGTTTGTTTTGAAAGCGGATATGGCGGAGAGGCAAGCAGGGGCCACTATCAGGGCGGTCGGGAGAGAGCCGCTACCGCTGTGCGGGGCCCGTCATTCGCTCTGACGCTCCGTCACCCTGCACCTAGTATCTTTGCCCCGCAGGACAGCTTGTTACAGCCACTGACACGAGAAGTCACGTTCCTTTTCTCCAGAGATGCTGCCTGACCCGCTGAGTTACTCCAGTTTTTTTGTATCTATCTTCAGTATAAACCAGTATCTATAGTGTGCGAAGCCGGGCAAAATGACTCTGCATTTAGGTTGCCCGGCGGCACTTTGGGTGGTCATTGGCATCCGGGCAACCGCTAATTTCGAGCCCTGTATTTAGAACTGGAAATCGCCTTTTTTGAAAATAAGTTACTGGCCCAATTAAGACCGGCGTGCTGATTATTATTTTGGTCCCAGATGATTGTCTTTGAAATGGTTTTTCCCAAGAGTGGTAGGAGTAATCTTTAAATAATTTGAAAATATTATAGCATACCACACATCTTAATTAATTTATGCGTGTCAAAACTCTTGAAAGCAATAATGCCATTGATTCTGGATGAGAGACAATGAGTATGTTTCTTGGAAATGTTGTCTGACATTGGCAAATGTAGCATACATGGGTTAGGCCTTTCTGTGTCCGTTTTGAATTTTTTTAAAGGTAAAAAATATCCTGCATAAGGCCTTGAAAGTTCACAGCTCAATCCAAGAAGCTATTTCAAAGGCAGTGATGGAGAAATAATGCTGTTATGTGTGTCTCCGGTACTCAAATGTAACACTCGCCACCAAAGGATCATTGTACAAAATTGCACTCATGCCATATTTAGATTTAATGGTAAATTCTGGTCACCATTCAGGGTGGCTGGTGTGATCCCATAAAGTAATTTGGAATGGGGGGGGTGGTTGGCGGTGAAGTGGTGTGGCAGAGGTTTAAGGCTTCTGGCTTAATCCTTGATTTTATAGGTTCAGTTGAAGTTATGTATTTAAAATACGGAATCTCTTTGCTTCCGAAACTGCCTTTAATTGGGACCAAATGTTTCCTCCTAACAATCTGGTTGTTTCATGGTCATTGATACTGATGTTGTAATTTAATTTTACGTTTTATTTGTATTTAGGTTCATATACTGCCAGACAGGATTCATACTATTGTCCCTGATCTCCAGCCCACTGGATGCTTTATCAGTAACAAAGGCACTATGTTGCCATACCCATAATTATCATCTGACTGTATCTGTTCACCAAAGTAGTACATTCCATTGATAATTACCATCTAAAGTTTGACTTGGCATTGCATGATCTTGAGTCATTCATGCACTGCCCTCAAGCAGTGGATTAAATAAATGGTACTCTGGTCTGCTGTCACTCTAATAATCACCTTCAGTTTTTGTAGCCCAATGCCATTTCGCCATAGTAGTTTTTGATTAGATAACTTGGGAACAGGCAATTAGTTCTTTCAGGTGAACTGTTTCTACAGGAGGCTGCGGAGTCACTTGAGTACCCATGCTAACCTCACTGTCAAGGTTTCCAAGTTGTATTTGCCTCAATTTGAGGATAGTTGCAGTAGGAGTGTTGAAACCTGTGTTATGATGAAGCTTCTGTGATTTTAGACTATTTTCTAAGGTGGTATGGTCATGTTGAGTGCATTCAGCAACTTTGTTTGCCTTTTTAGTTTGCCACAGTATTAGACGTTTTAGGATATTATTCGAGGATACTGTTACAAGCTGCCGAAAGACAGCGAATATTAAAGTCTCTGCAGCAGCCATTCAACGCGATTTCTTTGCTTTTCTTTTCAGCACAGAATATTTCCATTCAAGTTGAGCGTTCTCAGCACATGAGTGTGCTGTTTGAATTGTGCATTGATGTGTCCACACTTTGAATTTGCTTCCTTCCAGTTGCTTTGGCTACCATCTTCTCATTGTCTGTGTCACTCTTATAAAGGAATGCAAGATCTAAGCTCCCTCTAAGATCATGTGAATTTATATAGTAATAAGATCACTTGTGTATAGCTTTAGTGTTTAATTTGCATCAGAATTGTGCAGGTGTGTGCAGCTGACTTTTAATTTAGTGTGTTTTTTGTTGCCCAGTAGCATAGTTGCTGGCCTGGTTAATGAGGTTCAGAATCAAGGAGACAAAGTGTTGGAGTAATGCAGCGGTTCAGCAGCATCTCTGGAGACCATGGATAGGTGATGCAAAATGCTGGAGTAACTCAGCGGGACAGGCATCAGTCTGATGAAGGATCTCGACCCGAAACATCACCCATTCCTTCTCTCCAGAGATGTTGCCTGTCCCCCTGAGTTACTCCAGCATTTTGTCTACTTTTGATTTAACCTACCATATGCAGTTCTTTCCTACACATGGATAGGTGATGCTTTGGGTCAGGGCCCTTCTTCAGACCGATGGTGGAGGGATGGGGGGGAAACTCCTAATTCCCACTACCTACAATCAGTCTGAAGAAGGGTGCCAATCTGTAACATCAATTCATCTTCTCCAGAGATGTTCGCTGACTCGCTGAGTTGCTTAATGAGGTTGTGGTGTGCTTGATCTGAGCATTGTCCCTTACTTGAGCTGCATACTTGCTCTGCCATGGATGCAGGTAAGTGTGTTTTGGATGAATTGGTAATTCCATGTAGTTGTTAGAACAGAGTTAATGTCAATAAGTACCAGGTTTTCAGTAAGTAGGAGTGAATAGATACATGTCAATTTAGCACTGTGCAGAAACACTTTATTTAAAATCTGTGCCTTTTCTCTGTCGTATTTAGAGTCACACAGCATGAAATCGGCTCCATGGGCCCAACTTGTCCATCTCAACCACAACGCTCCATCTAAGCTAGTCCCATTTGCCTGTGTTTGGCCCATATCCCTCAACTTTTTATAATCCTTGTACCTGTCTATTAAATGTTATTGTACCCGCCTCAACTGTTTCTTAGTGCAGCTCATACTATATACCCAACACACACTGGGAAAACGTTGCTGCTCGGGTTCCTATTAAAGCTCTCCCTCTCACCTTAAACCTATGCGTTTTAGTTCTTGAATCCCCTACCCATGTGAAAAAGACTGCATTCTCTGTATCTATTGCCTTCATGATTTTGTACAAGATCACCTCTCTGCTTCATCCGCTCCAATGAATAATTTTACACCATAGGTCAGGCCCTTGAGTCCTGGTAACATGTAAATTGTTTCTGCATTCTTTGCAGCTAAATGGCATCTTTCCTTTAGCAGGGTGACTGAGCACATGCTCCAAGTGCAGCCTCATTAGTCTTTAACAAATATTTGCATTTTTAATATTTTAAGGCGTGAGCCTCGGAGTAAATAAAAGTAGTGTGCAGAAATGTTTAGTGAATGCACCACTGACTTGCTTGCTTCAAGAACCTAACAAAACTCCATTTTGTACTTCTGATCACAGTATGACTGTGCAATAACATATTTCTCAATGATGCTCTCTTCGCCTCTCTTGCCAAGAATTCCAGTCTACTGCAGCAAATAAAATGAGTAGCCAAATAACTTGATTTTGCAATTGACCTGGTGCTGTGGTTTTAGCTTGGTACCAAGCCCAGAGTAGAGGAGGTGATGGATGGTGGGATAACTGGTGTCTTTATTGCATGTGTTTGTCTAAGCATCCATGTGGCACATATAGTGATAACATTGATTGGTAAAGGGAAAAAGTTGAACCGGTGGAAGTGTAGAAATGCTGTGAAGTTTATCTGAAGCTTTGCTCGGAATGGTAATTTCAGTGCCAAAGAAGGATGTCATGTCGGTTCCAAAATGGACCTGCCTATAAAATTAAAAATGGTAGAATTAGATTCATGCCATTAATAGCAATGATAGAATATCTGCCATATGAATTTCTGTTGGTTTTATATCTTAAGTATTGGATAATTGGCCTGCAGCCCTTCTCCATTGGAAAACATGGATAAATCTTGGCAGACAAGTCTGAAAAATAACCCTGATGCAAAATGTCACCTAACCGTATTCTCCAGAGATGCTGCCTGACCTGCTAAGTTAGTCCAACATCTGCAGTTCCTTGTTTGTTTATATCCCTACTACATTGCTGAACTCTGGAATCCAGCATTAGTTCACAGTGACAGTGCCCAGCTTTCCATGATGGTCCATGTGCGGAGTCACCTCAGCATTGATGTTAATTTTATGGGTTGTCAATGGCAAAGAAAATTACCATTGTTACGATTTATTTAAAAAAAAGCTTATTTCACCCTCTGTCTTCTTGAAAGTATCAAAAATGGCTCACCTGCTCTAAATGGTAATTTTCTTTGTGCATATGTTTGCATATTTAATTTATGATTCTTAAAATGTTCCCACAACAGCATTTAACAAAATACTCATCTGTACTTTTAAAATATCTAAAGCGATCTCTCAATACTTGGGTATCAAATGATTCCCATAATTTTCCTAAGAAAGAATCGCGGATGCTGGAAAATGTCGGGGGGGGGGGGGGGGGGAAGAAAGGAAGAGGCTCTTTTTTCCTTTCTCTCTTCCTCCTGACATCAGTCTGAAGAAGGGTCTCTACCCGAAGCATCATCTATTCCTTCTCTCCATTGATGAGTTCCTCCAACATTTTTGTCTACCTTCCATAATTTGGCTGATCACATTTTTCCAAACAAGAAATTCCATGGCCCATCTTATGTTCTACTATCCTTGCAGTGATAATAGACATCCAAGCCATGTAGAAAGTAACTCCCAGCGAAAGGGAGATAGATTATTGCCTTGGTATGATTGTGTGCATCAATGCATTGTCCAAACCCAGAAACGTTTATATATTGGTAAGAGGCTTTTTTTTGTTTGTTTTTAAATAGTTCAACATATTATGGTACTGATCAATAACCGGCTTGCCACTTGGGTTTGTCATGTTAGAATGTTGCCCAAGAGTTTGAGGAAAGGCCCTGTATCAGTAATGTCCATAATTATTGGATGAACAGCAGCACCCACATTTACCGCAAAGTTGCTTTGGATTTTTGAGATTACCAGAGGAATGTGGTATATTTTGACTATCTTGGCTCAATTCATGGCATTCTGTCCTGGGTCAGTAAAACACTCCACATTTTAATTGCAAATGTATTCAGAAGCTACTTGGACATGAAGGTGTTATCAGGTGAAATGTTTAAGCTATGACTTTGTTTGATAATCAGAAGGCGTCTGGGCCAAATTAGGCTGGATTTAACTCATCCATAGTTGCATAAAGTTATTGTTAACCAGATAAAAACACTTCATTTAGGAATTGTGCCGTCACGTACAGCAAACCTGCAACAGTGATGAAACTTGTGTACTGCTGAGGTTTCACACCTGGAACATCTTTTCCAAAGTATTTTTTTCTGACTTAATGCTGGGGTGCTTTTTGCATCTTTTATATTCAGTATTTTTTAAGTTGTTAAAGTTGTTTTAAATCGGAACTATTTTGATGATTCAACAATGCAATGACAATTTATTAAAGCAATAAGAAATTAAAAAAAAACAAAGGGAAGAACATAACTTCTTCCTCATCTGCAATTTGGGAATCTATGTAAACAAGTAGGGTCTGAGTTAATATTGGGGCCCTCCAGGCATAAGATCCAAGAGGCTGATTTTCATCCGCAAGAGGAATGTCAGATGTTCTCTTCTGTATCAACAGCCTGATTTGGCGTAATAGATTCTTTATGTGATGCTCAGAAACAAGTTTTCCCAAATGTTCTCTGCTGTTATTCTCTCAGTCTGCTTTGTCCAAATATCATGTAGCTTTTTGCATTTTGATAAGTGATCAATTAAGTTCTTTGGGATGTTGCATGAAAGGATATTCCAATATAATAGGAATGTAAACTTTTGTAATATTTTGCTCCCAATTCATCTTGGAATCAAGATCTGTAATCTGTCTTCTGACTCTTAAGCAAGTAATCATCAAATTGGCCATTGGGAAATAAGATTTCATCTCTTAAATTTTTGTTTGGATTGCCTTTTGCTGTCTTTACGTTTTTCCACCATCCAGTTGAGTTTTAATCAAACCTGTACTTAGTGGGTTATTGTAGCTCGGTGCATAACAA
Organism: Raja brachyura; assembly: GCA_963514005.1. Next base: position 73,272,161 of record OY740782.1, read on the forward strand.
TCCACATAATTTGCTATATCAGCCAATTCTATTAGCTTTGTCACTGCAAGTAAAAAGGACTTTAAAAAAAAAAGTAAAATGTAGGATATCAGTGGGAAGAAAATCTGAGCTTGTGTTTTGGGCTGAAATGGCTGTTGGGAAAGAAAGAAGAAGTTAGTTCTAAGAAGAGGGAAGGAACAGGACGATACTGCAAATCTCTCTGACAGTGAGAGGCCAGATTGCTAAAATGATTCTTGTATTTATAGAATGGTCTGATTAATAGATTTGAGGCCAGCTAGAGAGAAACCAATAGATATGTAAAACTGCAATGCAGGTTAGAGTACAGGAAGGAGATGGATAACATGGTGTCCAAACAATAGTCCCTCAATGTCAGCAAGGCAAAGGATCTAGTTATCGACTTCAGAAAGCATGGTGAAGTATGCAGACTGATCAACATCAATAGTAGTGGTGGAAATGGCTGGAAGTTTCAAGTTCCTTGGCATTAATATTACCAGCGATTAGTCACGGACCAGGTCATTGGTGCAATAGCTAAGAAAGTACATTGGCATCTAATTCCTGAGGAGACTGCGGAAATTTGGCTTGGCTTGTCTAAGAATGCAAGATTTTGCAGAGTTCTAGATTTAGCCCAGTCCATCACATAGACCAGACTTGCCACCATCGGCTCCATCTACATTTCGTGGGTTTTTTTTCCGAAAAGCAGCCCTTAATCAAAGACTTGTTCCTCCTCCCGGTTCCTTTCCAGCAAAAGGTACAGAAACCTTCTGATTCAGCAACAGATGTTTCCCCTCTGTTAACAAGCATCTGAGCGGTCCTTCCATAATCAACGGTTTTGTCCAATTTACCTTTACCTCATTGTGGACTTTGTCTGTGGAATTGATCTACAATGATGGGAACTACAGATAGACACAAAAATATGAAATAACTCAGAGGGTCAGACAGCATCTCTGGAGAAAAGGAACAGGTGACTAAGGTCAGACTGAGGATGGGTCTCAACACGAAACATCACATGCCTTTTCTCCAGAGATGCTGTCTGACCCGCTGTAACTCCAACTTTTTGTCTATCTTTGGTTTAAACCAGCATCTGCAGTTCCTTCCTACTCGTGCTGGGAACTGTTCTGCATTTTCCCCATTGCTTTATCTTTTGTATTTGAGTTTGATTTGATTATTTATGAATAATATATCTGATCTGTTAGAATAGCCTACAAAAGCTTTTTATTCTCCTAAACCGCTGAATCTGAAATCAAGGGTTTGGCACTGCCTTCCATCTGTGAAAAATGGAAACAAGTTAATATTTTAGGTCAGACATCACTAGAACTGTAAAAGAGAAAAAAAGTTTTGCTTTTTGCGAATGTGATGGGAAGGATGGATAGGGCAGAGGAAATAGTGGGGCACCTCTGACGGGCACCGTTGTGTTCTTCCTCCCTAATGTAAAGGTCTTTTCAGTAGACATTCGCTTCTTGTTACTATAATATTAAAGGCTATAAGTTATGTTGTTTAATAGTATTGTTGTACAAGTGTCAATAGAAGTGAATGATTGTTACTTTTACTGGCCTCCAGTGGTGAAAGTAGCAGATGTGTTCTTAAGAGACAATGCAGTGAGGAAATGTTTTTTTTTCCTTCTGGACTGTTGAAAATGAATAAACAATTTCTGCTTGTCAACTTCCAAATTAATTTATAAGTGGCTCTCCATTTCTAATTAAAATTGTGTTTGGTCTCTGCAAGGCAAATGGTGTTCCCTATGATCGAACTCGATGTATATCAGGCGAGTGCCATCGAGCTTGAAGGTCGAGGACAGTCACTGAAAAGTCGTGTTAGTGGGACATGCCCTTAAGAGCTTCTATAGTATATTAAGAGTTAAAGTATGGCTATGGAAAGAATAGTTCTGCTTAAAGACCAGCATGGCCATATTTGTATAGGGTCACGAAGGATGGGGTGATATGAAATTAATACTTCTAGACTTTTTTACTGAGGAATATTTATTTTGCTGTAGATTAATTTCCTGGCCAATGTTATATCGTTATTTAAAAAGGCAACAAGTACAAGCACGGGATCTGCAGGCTGATAAGCCTGATGTCAGTTGTGAGAAAGTTGTTGGAGGGGTTTCTTAAAGACAGATATACCCAAATTTAAATTGGCACACTGATTAGTTGGCATGGCTTTGTGCATGGAAATTCATGTCTCTGAAATTTTTGTGAAACGTTCACCAAGGATAGTTTTTATGGATTTTCACAAAGGCCTTTGACAAAGTCCCGCATGATAGGCGGATCTGAAAGATTTGATCACACGGAATCTAAAGTGAACAAGTCAATTGAATTCAAAATTGTCTTTGAGGAAGGAGTTGAAGGGTAGTTGTGAAGGGTTGTTTTTCTGATTGGAGTCTTCTGACCAATGATGTACTTGCAGGGTTTTCTTTTTTGCTGGGTCCATATAAATTACCAGTTTGAATGACAATGCAGTTAAGAATGTTAGTGAATTTACAAATGACACCAACATTGGTGGTATAGTAGTGTGTGAGGAAGGTTATCTAAGTTTACAACAAGATCTAGGTCAGTTGGAAAAATAGGCCGAGGAATGGTGAATATAATTTAACTGTTAAGTGAGGTGTGTTGCTCTTTGATATGTCAACTCAGAACAGGGCATAGTAAATGGCAGAGCCCTGGCGAATGGTGCAGGAAAAAGTACAGATTGACAGTTCCCCAAAAGTGGCGTGTCAGGTGGCCAACGTGGTGAAGAACGCGAATGGCCCACTTGCCTTCTTTGGGAATTGTCTTGAGTACAGTAGTTGGGACATCATAATGCAGCTGCTTAAGTCTTTGATGAAATCACTTCTCATATACTGTGTGCAGTACTGGTCACCCAACCTTAGAAAAAATGTAATTGTGTTGGAAAGGGTGCAGAAGAGACTTATTATGATGTTGCTGGGCTTGTGGGTTTGAGGTTGAATAAGCTGGGACTTTTATAAGAGGCTGAGGGGAGGGAATCTTGAAGTGTATAAGATCATGAGGGGCAGGGATAATGTGAACACTCAATATTTTTTCCAGAGTGGGGAATTCTAAAACTAAAGAGCATAGCTTAAGGTGAGAAGGGAGAGATTTAAGAGGGACCTCTGGGACAATCTTTTCACTCAAATGGTAGTCTGCAACTGGAATGAGCTACCAGAGGAAGTTATAGAATTACTCTTAAAATACATTTGGATAGAGAGATACGGATAGTTAGGGCTTAGAGGGCAGTGGCTCATATGCAGCCAAATGGATGTAGCCCAGTATACTCGGTTAGTGTGGTCAAGGCAAGCTCAATGACCAGTTTCCATGCTGTGTGCGGCTATGAATAATTCATAACTCGCACTATGTCCATTTCATGCTATGGAAATTTGCTTTATAGCAAAGCTTCGTCTCATTGTTGATCCAGCTAACAACAGTGATATTTAATAAGGAATCTTAAAGCACACAGCCATTTGACCCAATTGACACACCACTGGTCACGACTATACATGGAGCAGATCAGGCAGAGTGCACAACCCTGAGGATCACCAGTGCGGAGGGGCTGGGTGAAGGTTATGAGCAATCCTAACCAGCACAGCCAGGAAGTCCAACGTCCAGTTGAAGATGAAGGCCCCAAGGCCAAGGTTCAGAAGTTCAGAGATGAGCTGATTTAGTTTTGTTGTGCTTGGGAAGTTATCCAAGTTTATGATTGGGAGAATATTTTGTCTCTTTTTAAGCCTCCAGGAACATACGGCAAGCATGGGAATTTTTACACATTGTGGGGATCTTTGAGTGTGCACATTCACAGATTGCTCTTATGTAGTATTACATAATTACATCCTTGTAGAGAAAAGCCTATCTCTTGCCCTGGAAGGACAATAGACGCAGCAATAGGCCATTTGGCCCTTCGAGCCAGCACCGCCATTCAATGTGATCATGGCTGATCATCCCCAATCAGTACACCTTCTCCTCATATCTCCTGACTCTGCTATTTCTAAGAGCCCTATCTAGCTCTCTTGAAAGCATCCAGAGAACCTGCCTCCACCGCCCTCTGAAGCAGAGAATTCCACAGACTCACCACTCTCTGTGAGAAAAAATGTTTCCTCATCTCTGTTCTAAATGGCTTACTCATTCTTAAACTGTGGCCCCTGGCTCTGGACTCCCCCAACATCGGGAACATGTTTCCTGTCTCTAGCATGTCCAAGCCCTTAACAATCTTATATGGTTCAATGAGATATCCTCTCATCCTTCAAAACTCCAGAGTGTACAAGCCCAGCTGCTCCATTCTCTCAGCATATGACAGTCCCGCCATCCCGGGAATTAACCTTGTAAACCTACACTGCACTCCCTCAATAGCAAGAATGTCCTTCCTCAAATTAGGGGAGCAAAACTGCACACAATACTCCAGGTCAAAATAGTTTCTCCAGCCAGAGAATATTCCTCCTGTGGATAATGTTTTCTTCAGCCTGCTCAGATCCAATCATTCCACCTCCTCTCTCATCATTATGGCATAATCTATTAAGCATGAACATTCTTGTATGGCTAGAAGGGTGCTCCTTGTATTATTTCTCTAATTATGCTTATTTCTCTTTAAGGTCTGGCTTCTGAAATAATAGCTACAGGCCTAAGTACCTGTAGCTGCCCATCTAACATATCAGCAAAAGAAATGCTCAAACTTGCACAGAATCACACATAAAAATGTATTTTCAATACTATTATAAAACTCTCTCATCAGAAGATTGTAATTGTAGGGCTTTTAAATAAAAATGATGGTGATCCGCAACAATGTTATAGCAGTAGTTGAAAAGAAGGAAAGGAATTTCTATGACAATAAATTAAAAAAAAAATTATTAATATTGAGAGATCAGAAGTGAAATTTTTTTTCCAATCCATCAGCGATGGGCCTGGCCCACCAAGGCGACTGCAGGAGACTCTGCAGTCGCCACATGTTCACGGGTGGTTGCTGGGAAGTCGCCTTCATCGTCGTGAGGAGTTCACGCATTCTGGGAACTAGCCGCGACCTCATTATGGTCGCGAGAAATGGAAGGTTTGCATAGACGATATTTTGGTGACTACAGGGGATTGGAATATTAACACATCTAGAATATTGTGTTCATTTCTAGTCTCAAAACAGGATTTATAGAATTTAGAACTAGTTTAGAAGTTCACTGCATTGATTGCCAGATTGTGCCTGTTGTAGTTTAGAGTGAGGAAGTACTTAATTGGTGCGTGTAATATCCTGAAACAGTATTAATATGGAAAAGTTGTTACTGTAGAGGAATCTTAATCTCCGGTAATAATCTATAAAATAAGGGGCTGTCCATTTGAGATGTTTTTTTTTAATTTTGGAGAGCCGTGAGTCTTTGGAGCTCTCTTCCTAAAAGGGCAGTGGAATGAGAACATTTGATAATTTTTAATGCAAAGTTTGATATTTGATAAGCAAGGAATGGAAGTACAGTATTGAGGTGAAACAGTGAACTGCGTTAGATTGCATGTCGACCAATTGACATAAGGTTACACGCAAGTACAATCACGCTCCACACAAGTACAGCAGGTAGAGCAAAGAGAAAAATACCATGGTGCAGAATATAGTGCGAATGCATTCTGCTTTACTGTTCCAGAGAAAAGGTCCAATTTCTGTAATTAGATGGGAAGATCAGGACTACACCCTAGGTTATGGGAGAACTGTTATAAGTCTTGATAACCAAGGAAGATGCTGTTCCTGAGTTTGATCAGTGTTTTCAAGCTTTTGTATCTTCTACCCAATGGGAATAGAGAGAAGAGCGAATGACTGGGGTGAGAAATTTATTTTGCTTGGGCCCCTCGCACCCCAGCGACATAAATATTGACTTCTCTAACTTCAAGTAATCCTTGCTTTCACACCCTCTCCATTCCTCCCCATCCTGGTTCTCCAACCAGTCTGGCTGTCCTCCTGATTAAATTTTTCTGTAAGCTTCGTTGTCAACTTCCCCCGAGCAAACAATGATCTATTCTACATTTTCCTTGAGGTGCATCCCTTTTAATTTCTTGTTTTCAAAAAGAATATACTTGTTTTGGAGGAAAATTGTCATGGGATTCTTGCACTCTTTGCCTATTTCCTTTTTGGTGGTCACCACAGACTTGGCATGTCCCACAAATGTATAGTTCACTGGGATACTGGACTGGTCTCCCCAGATTCCTATGTCGTGCAGGAGGAGCATACCAATACCCTAACTGCCATTTGCACTGTACTATCACAGGAACTTATAAAAAGAAAAGACCCCTCTTTATTTTACCCTCCACACATAAGCCTTCAGCAGTTTTTCCATCTTCACCCTCCCCTCTTCTCTCCATCTGGCTCCTTTGTTCCTTTTTGTTATTTTATGTCTGCCTCCATCCACCCACCTATCACTGCATCACAAATACATCCCTCCCCATTCCCTACCTGACTCTGTTTGCCCATCGTCCTTCTGTTTCTTGTTCTACCAATCACCTCTCACTTCCATCTCGCTGTCTGCCTTCTTTATTGGTTTTATCCTCTTTACTCAGTCTTGATGCAGTGTTTCAACCCAAAATGTCAACCATTTATTTCTGTCTGCAGATGATGTTTGGCCCATTGAGTTCCTTCAGCAGATTGATGTTGTATACTCTGAAGTGTATCCAACTGGCTGTGGGTCAGTTAAAATAGAGGCACATGATGCAAGGCACGGTGGCTTTTTTAGATCCAGTGGGCAAACCTCTCTGCCAGGATCTTCACAAAAGTTCGATAGCCATTTGGCATGGTTTTCTCAGTTGTGTATTAGCTCAACGTACATGACACAATTAAGGAATATATGCGATTACCAAACATGCATGCATATATAAAGTGATGATATTATGATGATGATATTAAATGTTTTCCAGAATGCTAATTTAAGTTTACTACATTTTTAGACTTCACGAAGAAGTCTTGGACTTCTACAAATTCATGTCACCACGTCCCGAAGAGGAAATAATGCGTAAAGAGGTAGTAAAGCGAATAGAATCTGTTATCAAGGAGCTTTGGCCTACAGCTGATGTGAGTATTACAATACAGAACCACATATCCACTTAATTCATATCCTTTTTTAGTTATGTGTAAGAAAGAACTGCCAATGCTGGTTTAAATCGAAGGTAGACACAAAATGCTGGAGTAGGAATGGGTGACGTTTCCGGTCGAGACCCTTCTTCAGATTGAAGAAGGGCCTCGACCCAAAACATTGCCCATTCCTTCTTTCCAGAGATGCTGCCTCGCCCACTGAGTTACTCCAGCATTTTGTGTCTACCTTTTTTTCCTTAGTTACACCGAGAAGAGTGCAGAATTTGTAAATAAGATTTAATTCTTTAAATTGGCACCATGTTGCCAAACAAAAATTTGGACTTTAATGGGGGAAAAAATCATGTCAGTATACTATATATATCTATCTCACCCACTCATTCAGATGGCTCAGCCGTAGAGTTGCTGCCTTGGTTCGATTCTAACTATTGGTGTTTGTCTGTACGGAGTTTGTGCGTTCTCTCCATGAACTGCGTGGGTTTTCGCTGGGATTGCCAGTTTCATCCCAAACTCAAGACGTACAGGTTTGTAGGTTAATTGATTTCTGAAAATTGTGCCGTGTGTGTGTTTGTAGGATAGTGTGAGGGAATCACTAGTTGGCATGGACTCGGTGGGCCGAAGGGCCTGCTTCCGCACTGTGTCTCTAAACTAACAAAAAATGGTGGAGTTAAGTGTACATTAAGGAAATACATTGGATTCCATATTATTGTAATGAAAGATTACTGAAACTATTACACTGGAGGACATTTTTGGATTTTTTAAAGCTAAATATATTTATCCAGCATGATCCAAATAACAAACTGATGCGATTAATACACTTGGTGAAATTTTCAAAGAAGATTATTTATTTAAACAACATTATTTTCCAGGCTTTAAAAAATATAGGAATGTGAATTTGGAAAACTTTATGTTAGTAAATTAACGTGTCAAGGCTTAGCCTGTTATTTTTCGGCAGATGTCTTTGGTTAATAGCAAAGTAGTAACTATTTTTGCAAAATGCATACATTGCACATGTTAGCAAAACAGATTTTAGTCCAGATTATTTGGGTTGATGGCAAGCAGACTGCACACCACTGAATCATTGCTGCCCACACTTGCTTTCTTTTCAATGCCTCAGCATTACATTGTTCGGGATAGGGTGGCAGAACCACCCCACGTGAATTTATTGGAAGATCTGTGGATAATGAAACCATCTTGCAATAATTTCAAAACCACTCTATTAAAATTGCAGTGCGTTCACTATTGTTTTATTTCCTGATGGCCTTAATTTTGAAGTTAATTATTTACTGTCATATGGACATTGAGGGACAGGCACAATGGAAATCTCATTTGCAGGCATAACCCAAACAGCATGAGCAGTGGGTTTTACATAATTTGAACATTGATAGTGTAAGAGGTGGTTCATAGTGTTCCTTTGCCGAGGTCAGATTAGTGTTGCAAGGGTTGGTTTATGAATCTGATGGCTGAGGGAAAGCAACTGCTCCTGTACATGATGGTGTGGGACCTTAGGCTTCCATACCTCTTGCCCGATGGGAGCAGCGAGATGAAGACATGGCTAGATGGTGAAGATCCTTGATAAGATCTTGAGACGGTGTCTTGTATAGATGCTTTCGATTTTGGGGGGGGGGGGAGGAGAGGGGGGGCGAGGGCAGTACCTGTGATGGAACGGGCTGAGTCCATCATTCTCTGCAAACTGGGTTTCTGGAATTAGCGTATCAGGCCACAATGTAACACATCAATATTTTTTACATTGCGCCTGCGGAGCTTTGAGACACTATTTGGTGACATGCCAAATCTCTCTAAACTTTGAAGAAAATCGAGAGTTTAGCCTGCCAGCTTTGCAATTAGATCCATGTGCTTGTTCAGGTCATCCGAAAAGTTAATGCTCAGGAATTTGAAGTGACTAACTCTCCACCAACAACCCACCAAAGAAAACAGCCGCTAACTTCTCCTTTCTGATGTCAACTATGAAGTTGACTTCCAATTTCTAACTCCTTCCTTAAACATCTTAAACCTTTTTATACTCCATGAAGGTGGACATAATGTTATATCATGGATCCTTAATTGTTAGTAGTTTTCTCAGCAGATTGCATTGACATAGTCTGTTGTGCTGCAGCAAGTAAGATTTTCATTGTTTGATCAGGCACACATGACAATAAAACACTCTTGACTTGACAAGAATTCAAATCCTTATTGTTCATCGACACAATTAGCCTTTGCTTTATCAGTGATAGTCCCTTCCCTCTGCAGGATTAGTTGCCTTACTGCAAGTTAGATTTGGTGAGTAATGAATGATGTTTTAAGAAATTAATTGGAAGCTAATTATAGTTGTTTCTGATCAGTGTAATGTATCCCAAATTTAACCTATTTTTTGTTTGGTACCAAGAACAAATTTGGAGAGAAGTGATTGATTTCTTCCCCATAAAAAAAACTTGCAAATCAGCAAAAAATTCAAACAAGTTAGCCTTTCACATGTGATAATTATACACGATAAGCTGAACCTTGTATTTCTGCCATGCAAGGGATGAAAGGTGATCTTTTCAACAAAATGTTTGTTTAATCTACAGGTTCAGATTTTTGGAAGTTTCAGCACTGGTCTCTATCTCCCAACCAGGTAGGTCAAAATTATCTCCCATAATACCAATTAAATAATTTGTTTGGGAAGTTATTTTCAATAGAAATTTTTAATGCCTTATTTATTAAGTGTTTTAAAAGGATAAATAGGACTTTGTAGTTGTAAATCATTTGTAACCATGACAATCTCATGATATCCCAAAGTGCCTTTAAGACTGACAGTCATTTTATTTGAAAGCATGTTGTTATAATGTAGCAAATCTGACCCAGGCAAGGCTATGCAGCTTTTTATTGACATTAATAGGTAAAGCCAAGAAATCAGGCTTCCCCTGTCCTTTTCACTGTACAGCAGGACCGGCAACCTACGAGCACCGGGCCGAATGCGGCCCATAACTCGTAGTCATCCAGCCCGCAGACGTGCTTCATCTCCGGTATCTCCCGGGCCCGGAGCGCCCAGGCACGGTGATGCAAGGAGGCTTGCGCTGGTGGCCACAATTGCGGAGCCGCCGAGCGCCAAAGCTGGGCCGAGCACCCAGCTCTGGCTGTACCGCATCCTGAGCAAAGCCGCCGGCACGGCCGCACACCTGTGTCTGGGCTTCACTGTCGGGATCGGGGCTGTCATTAGGCCAGGGACGAGTGAGTGTGAGTATTTGAGCCACCGCCTTCAGGACAGAGCCAAGGCAATGGTCCATAGGTGCGCCTTGTTTGTGAGCACCTGTAACTAGGGGCCAGTGCTCCGGGTGGCATCCTCGAAAGAGCGGGATCTATGTGAACATGTGATTTGATGCCTGCTCTCCGGGGCGAAATGGGGGCGGGATCTATGTGAACACGTGGTGGATGTGGCCCGCCATCTGCTCACAGACATGCCACCCGGCCCCGATGCAGAACAAGGTTGCCGTCCCCTGCTGTACAGGTTGGTAGTGGAAGAGTGTCATTTTCAGTTATCTGAAGAGCAACATCTTTGACAGTGCAAGGTACCATTTAAAGATAGCGGAAGTCAAAGAATATGGGGAGAAGGCAGGAAAGGGATACTGATTGTGGATGATCAACCATGATCACCTTGAATGGTGGTGCTGGCTCGAGAGGCCAAATGGCCTACTCCAGTACCTATTGTCTATTAACTTTCAGCCAACATGGAGTATTGCCATATGTAGAATATAAAGAATTTGCAGCAGCTTGCTGAACCACAATTGGCAATTAACAGGATTGTAACTTAGTTATTGTAGACATTGCGTATGATTAGATGTACTTTATGCTGAAATTTTCACTCTGCTGTAAGTGTGCTTATTTAAGATTTTCATTGTATATTATGCAATTCTATGCTATGCATGCAAGGTGCGAATTTAAATAATTACTTTGACATTTAATATGCCATTAAAACCATTAAAGTTGTTTCTTGGTCTTTACCCTTGTACAATTAGCCTATACTAAAGAAGTGTGTTTACTTTTTCCGTGCAGTTATGATGTAATGATGCATATGATTATTAATTAATTGTTGAAACTTTGATTAGGATTTGTTGGCTTTCAGCAAGAAAGATAAGATGAAAGAAATTAATTAAAGTCACTTATTCTGTAAGCTTAGGATAGCACCACCTGCTTCATTTGAGTTTGTTCTCCAGATTGACTTTTGTGGAATGAGGTAGAAGCCTCCATTTAGGCCTGTGGCTACATACAAAGGCATGCAAAGAGGCCCAATATTAGATCATATGCTAATGACGTGTTCAATTGGCTATGAAATTGATATTTGTTCAATAAGGTGATGAAATTACTTTAATGCAGATAACATATAATTCACAAAAGTGCTTTAAGGTACTGCAAGTAATGAGTAAAGATGACTGGTATTTAGTGAGAAATCAGCTGAATACAAAATAGGGTTAGAATCAATCATAAAAGGGAATTGGTGATACCACATCTGGAGGGTTGTGTGAAACCTTTGTTTAATCTTTTAAGGAACAATGTAAATGCTTTGGAAGTATTTCGGAGAAGATTTGCAGCTGATGCCCGAATTGGGTGGGTTGGCTTCTGAGGGAAGGTTAGGCATGATTGTACCTAATGGAGTTTGGAAGACTGAGAATGGATGGAGAGATTGTGACAGATTGGATGAGGAGAGAATTTTAACTCTTGTGACAGAGTATGGAACTGGGGATTACCCATTCAAGGCACAAATGAGGTTTTTCTTCTGAACGCCATGCCGATTTGGTACCCTTGCTCAAAAGGCAAGTGGAAGTCTAAACATGAATATTTTTAAGGCAGACATAGATACACTTTGACAAGCAAGGGGAGGAAAGATATCAGCGGCATGGGAATGGGGATTTGAGATGGCGATCAGATCAGCTGTAATCTTACTGAATAGTGAAGCAAGTTTGATTCCTAGTTTGTATTTTGCGATCATTTTCTCAGGCAGAGCTGCATTTGTGTGCAGATTGTATTGTGCTGTAAAGCTTCGGGAAGCTATGTGGACTGATTGTTAGTATAATCGTCAAGGCAGAGAAATGTGCATGTTCATTTAAGGACACAGATCCCCTTATTCCCCCATAAGTTTGAGTTGGGGAGGAAAACATTCTGAAGTGAAGTGAGCTTTCAATCTAAGGAGAAGTGGTAGCTTTAAATTGGTTGTTTATTGGAATTATGATAAATTAAAATTAAAATGTTTTAAAAATGGTGGAAATACTAAATTTCTCAAATCAAATGGGATTCCTTCTCTGGATGGTAAACATTAGTTCATTTGTAAAACAATTCTTTAGCCAGAATAGTGGAAAACATTTAATATCACCATCATAATATCATCACTTTATATATGCATGCATGTTTGGTAATCCCGCCACGTCTGTCTGTTTTTTCATCTTTAAAATTATTTTTTAGTGTGCATTAAAAGTCTGTAAATGTCCTCTGGTTTGTTTATGTGTGTGTGTGGGGGGGGGGGGGGGAAGGATGTTGGGGGAAACTTTATTTCAGTTTCTTACCTTGCTGGAGATGCGATTGTTGTCCGGGTCGCATCTCTCGCCGATCTGCGACCTACCCACGATGGACCTGGAGGCCTCCTCGGACTGACTTTGTGCCTCACCACGGGACGTGGAATTAACATCGGAGCCGATCGCTTGCGTGGGATTGCTCCAACCACGGCCTGCGGACTTACCATCGTGGGCTCGCAATCTCGGGAGAGGCTAAGTCAGGAATCTCCAACGACGCAGAGGCTCAACCAGCACTGACTTGGGGTCTGATTTCCGGCGCGGGGTAGCTGACATCTCTTCCCCCACCCCGATGCAGGAGCTGATTGCCCCAATGCGGAGGGCATGATCGCCGGATACAGGAGTCAAGGGAAGGGAGAGCAAAGGAGGGAAAATATTTGAACTTTTTTTCGCCCTCCATCACAGTGAGGAATTTGGAGGAGTCACTGTGGTGGATGTTTATGTTAATATATTTTTTATGCTCCGTTGCTTTTTATTTGTATGACTGACTTGGCAAATGAAATTCCTTGTATGTTGCAAAACATACTTGGCTAATAAAGTGTTATTGTGATTGTAAAGCTGTCACTTGCAGCTCTCAATTCAATCGGATGGTTGTAAAAGACCCATTTGATCTTGGGAGGGGTCAACAAAGCAAAGGTATGCATATTTATCCCATTCTCTGGTAGTTTTATTTAAATACTAATCAAATAATAATCTGATTTGGAAGACATGGGTGATTTGGTTGACCTTTAAGCAGAAATAATGAGAAAGTGAATGATCCCATCTCATGGGTGATAGTTGTTTGCCTTTACAGGTTAATTCATAACTACAATTTACTATGACTAAATCCTTTAAAATGTATGTTACTTTACAGTGATATAGACCTGGTAGTTTTTGGGAAATGGAAGAACCCACCTCTACAACTATTGGAACAAGCACTACGAAGACGGAATATTGCTGAACCGTATTCTATTAAAGTACTTGACAAAGCTACAGTAGGTTACATAGGATAATTTCAATGTCATTTAGTCTTAAAACTATTTGCCTCTGTGTGTTTCATGATTTGAAAGAAAAGTATTCTCAACTTTACAGGTGCCAATTATAAAACTGACTGACCAGGAGACAGAAGTCAAAGTTGATATCAGTTTCAATGTGGAAACTGGTGTGAATGCAGCTCAATTTATCAAAGACTTTATTAAGGTAAATATGACAATTGTTGCATGTAATGTATATGTCTCCACATCATTGCGAATAATGACATGCACAAGAACAAGTTTGTACCTGCTGGACGGAATCCAATGTATGTAGATTGATATCCATGCCGCAGCAGTTTTGTTTTTCGTTGTTGTGGTCCATCATTTAGGTATGTTACAAAACTTACCTTGAGCAGCACTGCAGTTCTGCTGCTCCCCGTGTGCGTGACTTTGGCGCCTTTCAGAGGGGGGGGCATGTTTAAAGTGCCGTTTTTCCACAGACAGGGTAAATCGATCCATGTCGGGCGATTTCGTTGCTGAAGAAAAATCGCTCCGACATTTCATTCATGAAGGTATTTTAAAATTACGTTAGATTATTTATTAACTAGAGTAATTTAAAAATCATCTTCTAAAGCCGTGAGCGCCGACAACGGGAAGGATTTTACATAGGGGAGAAAAATAAAGTGCACAGTTTATTTTTACATTAAAACTTGGTTTTTAGGAAGCCTTTAATCACATTTTCATGTTACGAAATGGGGACCAAAAAAATCTATGAACCGCCAGAGTTTTTCATGCCGACCTCACCGCAAACCGAAACGTTCTAATCCACCGCATTCCACTAAAACCCACTCGCTAGTTGATTTCAATGGCCATTAATTGACAGGAATTAAACACTAAATTCCTTCCATTTGGCCTATAAATTCATGAAAATGATAAAAAAAATTGTTATATTGTGAATTATTGTGTGAATGTTATTTGGACACTTAGGCAATTTAAAAAAGTTCATATTTAAGAAATGGAAAGATGTTTAGATCTAGTAATTGAATTTTGTAATTAGCTACAATTAGGTAACTAACTAATTATATGCTTTAATTTCAGGTCATCCAAATAATATTGTTCCATATTTGTTTCAGAATGCTTCAATCTATAATAACTGAAAATTTCATTGAGTTCTCTTAATTTTTAAGAAGGTTATGGGCTTTTGACTGTCCTAGATCACAGCTTTTGTGTTAAGTCAATGAAAAGGCAATGGGGAACAAGATGCTAATTTCTGAGTATGAAAATGGCCACCATAACCTTTTTAATACTGAAGATATGAAAGTGAATTGGGTGTCAAATTAAACTTTTTATGTTTTATTTGATGGGATAAATTGCAGACTTGATTTTTTAAATCTCAAAATTTTGTAACATTGCTACATCATTGCCAATCCAAGATTTTCAGATATAACAATGACGTTCTTACTCACAGCAGCACAACAGGATATGTAAACATAGTACACTATAAACAATATAGTAAATTAGGAAAAAAGTACTGTGTGTTTATAGCTCGCTCGCGCGCTCTGTCTCTCTCGCTCGCGCGCTCTGTCTCTCGCTCTGGATGTCAGTTTTCAGGCTCCTTCCTAATGGCAGAGGTGAAATGAGTGTGTGGCCAGGGTGGTGTGGGTCTCTGATGCTGGCTGCCTTTTTGGGGCAGGGACTCCTGTAAATCCCTTTGATGTAGGGAGGTCAGAGCCGATGATGGATTGGGCAGTGTTCACAACTTTTTGCACTTGGCTTCGTTCCTGGGCATTCAAGTTGCTGAACCAGGCTGTGATGAACCAGACAGGAACTGTTTAATAGCCTGATGGCTGTAGGAAAGCAGTTCCTGAATCTGGATGTTAAAATTCAGGCTCCTGTACCACGTTCCCGTTGGCAGAGGCAAAATTGTGTGGCCATGGTGGTGTGGGTCTCTTGACGCTGGATGCCTTTTTGAGGCAGTGACTCCTGGGAATCCCTTCGATGGTGGGATGATCAGAACCCCTGATGGGCTGGGCAGTGTTCATAACTTTTTGCAGTCGCCTACGTTCCTGTGTATTAAAGTTGCTGAACCAGGCCGTGATGCAACCAGGCAATATGCTCCCTGCCATACACCTGTAGAAATTCAAGAGAATCCTCTCTGAAATACCGAATCTCCGCAAACTTCTCGGGAAGTAGAGGCGTTGGTGGGCTTTCATTATAATTGCATCAGTGTGCTGGGTCCAGGAAAGATCTTCAGAAATATACATGCCCAGGAATTTGAACCTTTGTCTCATTCCACCATCGTCCCGTCGACAAAGACGGGTTTGTTGGTCTCTTCCAAAGTCAACAATAAGTTCCTTGGTCTTACTGGCATTGAGAGCCAGGTTGTTGTGCTGGTACCATTTCGTTAATCGATCCATCTCACTTCTATACCCCAACTCATCATCATATGAAATTTGTCAAAAATGGTGGCGTCATCGGCAAAGTTGAAGGAGTTCACACTGTGCCGCCTACACCGTCATGAGTAGAGTACACAGCCTTGAGATGCTCCCGTTCTGATGGTTATTGAGGAAGTGTTTTTGCCAATTTGAACAGACTGTTGATGAGTAAGTCGAGGACCTGTTGTGAAAGGATGCATAGAGACCCAGTTCCGTGAGCCTGGTAACCAGCTTGGAGGGGATGATAGTATTGAAGGCCGAGCTGTAGTCTATAAACAATGGCCTGTTGTATGTGTTTTTATTATCCAAGTAGTCCAGTGCAGAGTGGATAACCCGTGAGATCGCATCGTCAGTTGCCATGTTGTGACGGTAGGCAAATTGTAATGAATTAAAGTTCTTGTTAAGGTAGGTGTTGATATGCCAACCAACCATGGATGTTAGTGCCACCGGTCGAACAGGGGAACTACAAGATGAATGCTATTTTCTCGGTGAGCTTTGCAGTTGAGAATGAGCTCGCTGGCATCTGGCGCCTCCCCAATGGAATTAGTTAAAATCATGTGACCCATTAGCAAATCCAAACATGGAACTAAACGTACTGCAGTCGTCAACAATAAATAAAATGCTGGAGTAACTGGGCTCCCTGGTGAGGCAACATCTCTACAGGACATGGAAAGGTGACATTTCTAGTCTGATTATACTAGGGCATGAGAAAGCTGGAACAGAGATGGGACCAGGACAAAGTAAGTGTTGGGTGGATGCAGGTGAGGGGGGATTGTTAAATGGTGGACAAGGCCAGAGATGAAAAGATGACAATATGAGGTGTTGTTCCTCCAGTTTGTGTGAGGCCTCACTCTGTCAATGAAGGGCCTAGGCAAATATAAGTTGTCAGTGGTTCCCTGTCTCCCTTCTGCTGAAGTCATCGGTTCTAACTGACAAAACCTTGGCAACGTTAGGCAAAAGAGAATCTTTTCATGAAAATATCCTGGTCTGTATCCCCATTTCAAGTGCGCTCTTGTAATTTTGTCCTGATTAGAGGTGGTGCCGGACCACCAGTTGCAGGAAAATCGGTGGTGGGCCTGTAACTGCTTCTCTGAAAAGAAAACGCGTTTTGATACACGTTTCAAAGTATTATGTAATTTGGGTTTCTCGCTTTTAAATTGTGATTTTCAGCAAGGTTTCAGAACTGTTTTTAAGCTGCTTTCCACCCTATACCAATTTTTTGCTAAAGTACTGTGGCATAACCTTTATTCATCTCTTTGCTACAGAAAATCAGTTGATTATTAAGCCATTGATAATCTAATTATTTAATGTAGCTGTTTGTTGACTTGTCTGTTCCCTATTTGAATATTTGGCCTACCTAATTAGACTCTGCCATCACAGGTAACAAATGTACCATTACTGAGTGTTAGCATTTAAAATTTTGCACGCCATTTCAAATGACACTATATTGAAAAGACATGGCTCCTAAATTGTCAATTTTCTGCTTCCAAATCTTTTTGTGTTTTGGCTTTTAATCAATGGCGAATTTTGTCTTGAGTTAACGCTAATTTTTTTTTTTCTTTACAGGGTTACCCAGTGTTACCTTACTTAATACTGGTCTTAAAACAATTTCTTCTTCAGAGAGATTTGAATGAAGTCTTTACTGGAGGAATTAGTTCTTACAGCCTTATTTTGATGGCTATTAGTTTCTTACAGGTAAAACATTTTTGACTTTACTTTTAGATGGGGGGGGGGGGGGGGGAATACTTTGCTGGATAATGTCAGTCGTTGTGAAACCATAAAAGTTTAAATATTTATACGACAGTACATTTGAGACTAATGTCAAATCTGCAAGTTCTGAATATACTGATAGGATTAGGGAATCACTTCTCAAATGCACTTTATCATTAATCCTGGTGCAGGATGACATATTTAGTACATAATAAAACATGTTATTATGATTAAAAGGTAAACTTACTATGCTTTAATTTGTGATAATTTGCTTATGTTTTTCATCAAACTTTTTAATTTGTTTAAGTTACTTTTTCCTTTTAAAATTGAAAGCTGTTAACTTGCATTTTTGTCAGCTAGAAAATGAAGAACAGGATCTTAAAGGCTGTGAAAGGTTTAGGTATTTCAAGTCAGTTTCAAGGGGGGAAAGGTTGGCTCGTCCCACTGCAGGAGGCCATGCTTCCATCCAAACTGGTCATTAGAATTAGGAAGATTTGGGCCAACAAGATGGGTGTATAAATAAGTTAGTTGTGGCGGGGTATGCCCAGTTAGTCATTCTGGGATTGCAAGATTTGCTTCTGCTGCAATGTCCAAAATATGTAAAAAATACTCAGATTATGAAAACTAGATGTATTTTAGATATTTTCGAACTAAACATTTTGACACTTTTGAATGTTGCAGTTGCATCCACGAATAGATGCCAGAAGGCCTAGTGTAAATCTTGGAGTTCTTCTGGTGGAATTCTTCGAACTGTATGGGAGACATTTTAACTACTTGAAAACTGGTATTAGAATAAGAAGTGGAGGTGCGTACATTGCCAAAGATGAAATTATGAAGAACATGACCAATGGGTACAGACCATCCATGTTATGTATTGAAGATCCTCTGGTTCCAGGTAATTCACTAATTAAAAATGCATTTTGCCTTTTTGTCTTGTATTTCATAACCAGGAGAAAGGCTTGTAACGAGTCAAGATAGTTTTATCATAGACTTTTTTTTTAAATGGGAAATAAAAACAGATAATGCTGGAAACGCTCAGATAGTCAGGTAGCATCTGTGGTAAGATAAGTAACCCACGTTACAAGTCGGAGATCCTTCATACTAACAAAGGGTCTTCAACCTGAACTATTATTTGTTTCTCTTACCACCGATGTTTCCCATCCTGAGTGTTTCCAACGTTTTATGTTTTTATTAAAACATACTGTCCTCTTCTTCCTTCAGGATGGTGTAAATGTGTAATCTTTATTTGTGGGTTCAGAGGCCAAGTGGAGATGGTTCCACAGAGAGTGCATGAGGTGCCTGGTTGAGTGTGAATGTGAGTTGGTGTACTTCTCTTGCCAATAACAGTTTATGTATGCTATTGATGCATGGACTTGAGATTATCCTTATCCTGAATGCCCTTTCTCCCTACTTGGCAGTCGTACGACAGATATTCTTGAGACTGAGAGGGACCTTGAATTTTTTAGAGATTTTCCAAAGGACTTTCAAACGTTTCCTCTACCTATTGGGTCTCTTGTCTTTTCCAGTGACAAAGCTGTGAATTAAGTTTGTGCTTTGGGAGTTGGGTGTCAGGCATGCAACCGCTATGAACTTAGCATTTCATTATCTACATGTGCGAAGAGATCTCTGAGGTCTGTAATTATGACTGAAGGGAGAACATTTCACTGGTAACTAAAACTGGGAAAAATCATCAGCTGTGTCCTCCTGAAATGCCTCTTCCTATCTGAAGAGTTGCTCAAAATTGCAGAAAATGTTTGACTCCAACCAAGAGGACTAGTCGGCTGCCCAGAGAGATGATGTTCTTAAAACATGCAAGCCATAATCTTAACCCACATATCTACAACAGACACATCTCAGTTGAGGCTGTATGCCTACCCAATGCTGTCTCTCAGTTTTCCAAACACAATATGGCACCTCAGCCCCAACAAATGTTAGAGGAACTAATCATCAGGTGTAATGGGGAAATTCATGGCAACTAGTCTTCAGGACAAATGTCACCTGAGCTTCCTAAGTCAAGCTACAATTTGTAGATGATGCCTGTTTACATGCTTAGTCTGAACTTGAAGCATTGTCAACTCATTTACCAAGGCGTACGAGTGGATGTGCCTCCTACTCCACATGGTTCAATGGTACTTTATCAAACGCACCAAGGTACAGTGAAATTCATTTTTGTATACAGTTCAGTACAAGTATATATATATATATATGTGTTTGTATATATATGTATGCATATATGTATGTGTGCATGTGTGTTTATTTGTTAAAAATAATATTTATTTTTGGATACAAATTAGATGAGTCTCTTGGATACAGTACAAGTGTATAGCAGTGGTACACTGAGACAGTATACAGAGTCAGCAGATTTGGTGCCATTTTCAAGTCCTAGTTGTTGTAAGTGCAGTGTTCTTGACTTGACCATGAAAGCTCATTGGCCTGGCAGCGTTGCAAAGTTGGACTGGCTAAGCGTAGCCGTCGTGTCCACCATTGCTGCCGCGCCACCGCTGTAGGCTGCGTGCGGTTCACACACGTGACCTCTTGGATCAACACCCGGTTCAGCTGAACCCCTGGCTGAGCAGGGTCGCCAGCGCCCATTCCACTGTTGAGGCCGTGCACTTCCTCTCGCAGCATGCAAGCCGGATCTTCCAGGCGGTCCTCTGTCCACATCCATGGTGGGCAAGCTGGATGTTCCGGGCAACTCCATGGTGGATGGGCCTGCTGCTGGCTAGACTGAGTTTGTTTGTGGCATGTGCAACATCTACAACACACTTTACTGATCTGTCCTTGCAGTACAATATTGCTCTCAGTCAAAGTTTCACAGCGTAGCCCTGGTGATCATGTACCATCTCCCATATTTCAGAAGCCACCCTTAGCAAAAGCAAACATTGATGAATTTCACAATGGCTCTCAATGTGCTAGCACATCCATTTGTTGATATGAGGATTAGAGTGTTTGAAGATCAGGACATCAGAAGTGACACGATGCATTGTCAACCAGGCAACAGTAATCCTTGGCCACTTGCATGCATTTGAGTCCAGATCTACCCACAGCAGCTGCCTTAGTACACTTGAAATATGTAATCAAAGCTACCAATGCTAAATCCTCCCAATTCACTTGAAGGTTAAATGATCCAATGTGTCTGCTGTGCACTGATTTAAAATGTGACATGACATGAGAATTCTCATGACATGAGAATTAAGGGACAGAAGTTTAGGGGTAACATGAGGGGGAACTTCTTTACTCAGAGAGTGGTGGCTGTGTGGAATGATCTTCATGCAGAAGTGGTGGAGGCAGGATCGATTTTAACATTTAAAAGTAAAGTGGATAGGTATGTGGACGGGAAGGGAATGGAGGGGTATGGTCTGAGTGCAGGTAGATGGGACTAGGGGAAAATAAATGGCCGGCACAGACTGGAAGGGCTGAGAAGGCCAGTTTCCGTGCTGTAATTGTTATATGGTTATATGTAAATGTTATTGGTAAATAACCCATTTGATTGCATTCAAGACTGCTTTTTGTCTTGTGTCACAATTTTTGATTATCTGGGAATAGGGGTGTTTTTATCAATATCAGTATTTTTCTGTTGTAATTGATAATTCTGGTTTAAAATTACATAAAATGTAATTTGCATGCTTGACTTTTATAGTCAAGGCATTTATAGCCAATAGTTTAGATTGAATTGTCATTTTGGAGGCAAAAATGACAAAATATTGGCCTAACTGGCACATCTTTTATAATATACATTATTTTCTTTAATACACTAGATAATTACCTGAGCTATTCAACGTTTCTTAAAGTAGACACTTTTGTTCTCCTGCCTCCTACTAGCAATAAATTGTTTTTATTTCACAGAATTAGTGAATTGCTATAAAATCATATTAAAAGGTCTCCCTTTAAGTGGACCAGATGCTGGTTGACCTGTGGAGTGTTTACATAATTTTCAACTCTGAGCTTGGTCTTCGGAGTTTCATAGAAATATCTGAGTGCTAGAAGTAAGCATGGATTGCCATTATTAATGTTGATAATTAAGGAATGATGAAGACATTGGAGTCTCTCCTTTTCATATCAAATTAGCTGGTTAGCCAGTTTCTTTTGGAAGCAATCAGTAGGAGTTTTACATGTACTGTACAGTTATTTTTTTCAGATTGTGGCACTAAAACTGGTGACCGATTCTGGTTAGCTGTAAACACTGCCTATTGAATTGGAGCATAATGTTCTACTATAAATTAGCTAATTGGGCTAAATATCTTATCAGTTTATTCACCATTCTAATTTCTTAATTTTCCTTTTGGAGTCTTGGCACTGCCTTGCCTATTGGGAAAATTGAATGGTTCAGATTGAAGCATTTAAATATACTAAATTAAACACCTCTGGACATTAAAAAAAAAAGTCAGCCATTCCCATTGAGTGATCTTGTTTCTAAGTTGTGTTTTTCCCCCCCCCCCCAAGGTATGAAGATACTCATTTTCTTGAAGATGCTCTTTAGCATTAGTAATGAAATGTTAACATTAGGCCAGTTAACATTCACTTAGTTCTTCTCATTACTTATTTTGAGAGTTTGCTTTCTTTTCGCCCAATTGGGTTAACTTGTAGTGAAACAATAAACTCTGACTATGTTATACAATATTCAGAGATGATTTCACAACCGACAAAGATTTTAGAAGGAATTTGGACAGTCATAGTCTTACTCGTACAGTACGGAAACCAGCCCTTTGGCCAACTTGCCCGTGCCGACCAAGATCTCCCGTCTACACCAGTCCCATGCGCCTACTTTTGGCCCATGTACCTCTAAACCTTTCCTATCCATGTCCAAATATTGTTGATAGTACCCACCTCAACTACCTCTACTGACACCTTGTTCCATATTCCCACTACCCTCTGTGGAAAAAGTTACTCCTCGGGTTCCTTTTAAATCTTTCCCCCTCATATACACCTCTAAGATCACACATCCTCTTTGGCTCCAAGGAGTAAAGTCCTAACCTGCCCTTGAGTCCTGACCATATCCTGTGGCTGTCCTCGTAACTGATAGTTGTAGAGCAAATATCAATGTTTGCAAAACATTGACCAGTGAATGTGGCGAGAAGTTATTCAGATGTGAGAAAATGGATGAATGCGACTGTGCTGTTGTGATTTTTCTTTGTTTATATTTTGTACTTCATGTTAAGAACTGACAAAGAATGTTGAATTCTCCTTTCTGGTAGGATATGATGTAGGGAGGAGTTCATATGGAGCCATGCAAGTCAAGCAGGTCTTTGATTATGCGTACATTGTCCTAAGTCATGCTGTATCACCGTTGGCAAGATCTTATCCAAACAGAGATTCTGAGAGGTAGGAGATTACAACAATGAATTTAATAATGAAGGATTTTCATTGCCTTATATTTTATATATATTTTTTCAGCACTCTTGGAAGAATTATTAAAGTGACACAAGAGGTAATAGATTACAGGGAGTGGATCAAGAAGAAATGGGGTGCGGTGAAGATCCCTGGATCATCTGATTCTGGTTAGTAATGCTTTCCTATACTGAATTGAAGCAGATTAAAGTGTAAATTCTAATCTTTACGAACCTCATGGGATAAACCTATATGGGGTCTTTCTGACAAGACTACTTTCTCCTCACCTAGATGTAGTTTGCCAAGGCTCTTTACTTTCCTTGCGTGTAAAATGTTTTGCTTTTTACTATATTTAATTTGGGTAATTTTTATTTTAAAGAATTGATCCACCTAATATATTCCATATGCTATTTTGCCTCTTAATATTATAGGTTTGTGTTTAATTTCTGTTATTTTCAGAACTACTTGTTAGAACTATTACTAGGGAGAAGGTACTTGGGAAGCTGAAAGGGCTGAATGTGGATTAGTCACCTGGACCTGATGGACTGCACCCTAGGGTTGTGAAAGAGGTGCCTTTAGAGATTGTGGAAGCATAGATAGTGATATTTTAAGAATCACTAGAGTCCAGAGTGGTTCCAGATTGGAAAATTGCAAATATTACCCCGCTGCACAAGAAAAGAGCAAAGCAGAATAGTGATAACAATAGGAAGGAACTGCAGATGCTGGTTTAAACTGAAGATAGACACAAAATGCTGGAATATCTCGGCGGGACAGGCAGCATCTCTGGAGAGAAGGAATGGGTGACGTTTCAGGTCGAGACCCTTTTCCAGACTGATGGTCTGAAGAAGGGTCTCGACCCGAAACATCACCCATTATAGTGTAAACTATAGGCCAGTTAGTCTGACTTTGGTGGTTGGTAAGATTTTAGAGTCCATTATAATGGATGAGGTTACTGAGTACTTAGAAGTTCTCAGATAAAATAGGCCAAAGTCAGCATGGCTTTGCGAAGGGGAGGTCTTGCCTGACAGTTTTGCTGGAATTCTTTGAAGAAGTAAATAGCAGGACAGACAGAGGAGTCAGTAGATGTTGTATGCCTAGATTTTCAGAAAGCCTTTAAGGTGCCACAAGGGAGGCTGGTAAGGAAGATGAGAGCCCATAGTATCAAAGGGCAGATACCAGCATGGATATCAGGTTGGCTAGATGAAATAAAGATCAAACTTCGAACAGGTAAGTTCTCGTTTAATCTTACTATTTTACTTCGGAGTCACGTGAGTGACTACGTGAAGATTTTAACGCTCTGTTTTTTATGTCGTAGATTCATTCCCTACGACTCTCTGTTTAGTCAAAACAGTAGCGAGTAAATAGTATTTTAAGACATTGTTACAATTTATGTAATAAGTCCTTTAATCATAAAAAAGAACAATTTTTTAATAATAACCCCTCTGTCATAGGGGGAAATTACAAAAGAAAAATGATAAATTATGTCAATGGTAACATAAATCGATAATATAAAACAAAGCAAGCATTTAAAGAGAACCCAGTACTGCGTGTCCAAATCCTGGCACCGTGACAACAGGTTTATTGTAGAACTTTGAAAATGTTTCTTCTCTACACAACCCTGCGGCCTCTAAAATTTGATCGAGTGGTACGTCCTGTACCTTCGCCGCGGATGTAGCTGCCGCCCTAGTGGAGTGAGATTTAAACACATCAGTGTCTATTCCTGCTAGACCCAAAACCTGTTTTAACCATCTAGAAATAATTTGAACTGAAACTTTTGTATGTGGCTTTTTGTGCGTTATCAATAACGCTTTCTCAGAACCTCTGAGATTTTTGGTTACCTCAATGTATTGAGTTAAATGCTTAACTACACACAATGTTTCATCAATAGGATATGCTTTAAACATTACCTTAAAGCAGACCAGGGAGAACTGGAGTTGTTTGATCAGGTCATAAACATAAAACACAATGTTATCTGCAGTCACATGCATGCAATCCAACCGTAACAATTGCAAAGTTTGTACTCTTTGAGCTGATACCAACGCCATTAACATGACCACCTTGAATGTTAATTTATGCAAAGACATTGAAGTAATTGGAGTCCATTGCTTAAGCAAAGTGAGAACAATGCTAACATCCCAAATTTCTGTATATCTGGGCTTGGGAGGATTTTTATTAAAAATTCCTTTCATGAATCGGGATACTAATGGGTGAGACCCAACTGAATCCCGATCAGAAATTTGTCCTAAATAGGATGACAATGCACTACGACCACAATTAATGGCACTATAACTCAAATGCTCGTCAAAGTGTAACCCAGCTAGGAACTCCAATACATTTGAAATGTTTGCAGTATGATAAGATATCTTTGACTGTGTACAAAAAGCTTCCCATTTTCTTATATGTGACAAATATTGTTTTTTAGTGCTATTCCTCCAAGCTGCATCTATAACATCCATGGTCCTGTCCGACAGTTCAAACTCTTGCAATGGTCTGGTCAGAACCTGCAGATTAACAAATTCATATGATCATGCAATGGATGAATTTCTTTTGTTACTGGTTGTGTCAACAGATTGTCGCAACTGGGAATTGTCATACATGGTTCAACAATCATTTTAAGCATCAATGGGAACCATGACTGCGTAGGCCAATTTGGCACCACCAAAATGCCTTTGGCAGCGTCTTGCGCTATTTTCTTGAGACATTGCCCAATCAGACAGAATGGGGGGAAAAGCATAAAAGAACGTATTCCCCCAGTGTAGCGAGAAAGCACCCACCGCTACTGCCCCTGGATCGTGTTCCCAAGACACGTATTTGGGAAATTGGTGATTCAATCTAAATGCAAACAGATCAATGTCCGGTACTCCATACCGACTGACAATATTTTTGAAATTTGTGGATTTAACATCCATTCTGTATTGTCTTTAAATATTCGTGATCTTTTGTCTGCCACAACATTGTCTCTCCCCGAGAGATAAATAGCTGAAAGCCAAATATTTTTTGCCATACACCATTGCCACATCTGGTTTACCAGATGATCACATGATATTGATCTGACACCACCCATGTGATTGATATATGCCACAGCTGTGGTATTGTCTATTTGTATTTGGACATGCAAATCTTTTAACGTAGAACAATAAGCTTTTAATCCATAAAATGCTCCCAGTAGCTCCAAATAATTAATACCATATGTTTGGAGCGATAAATCCTCTTGGACAGCCCATCTGCCCCCACAGCTGGTCTCATTATCTGTAGCCCCCCCCCCCATCCGAGAGAACTTGCGTCAGTTTGCAAAAACACTACTGGCTGCTGAACTAAAATGTTCTTAGCAGCTTGTGGAACATTCTCAACCCACCAATGCAATTCTGATAAGGGTTCCTTTGGCAATTGCATTGGCCTATCAAAATGGCCTGCTCGCTGAATAAGCGCTTGAGTTTTTGCCCTTTGAAGATTTTGGTAATGTAGTGGACCAAATTCTACTGCTGGAAATGCTGCTACCAACTTCCCAATAACCTTAGCAACTTCTTGGATGGAGGGATAAGGTTTGTTAATCAGGTTCTGACACACATTTGTCAAATCCAACACCTTATCCATTGGTAAAGTTACCAACATGGTAACTGAATTAATCACAAACCCCAGATATTCAATGGTTTGGGATGGCTGTAACTTAGATTTTGTTGGATGAATCGGGAATCCCAACTTTTCAAACAAGCTGGTAGTTGCTGAGACTGATTGACTCAGCTGACTCCTGATTAGCATTGACAATTAAAATGTCATCTAGATAAGCCATAACAATGTGTTTTTGTGCCCTTAGCAGTGCAAGTGCTGGCTTCAACAATTTAGTGAACAATCTAGGTGCTGAACTTAATCCATTAGGTAATGCTTTGTATTGCCACAGCTGTCCCATCCATTTAAACTTTAAATACCTGCGAAAGCTATGATGAATTGGGACCGAATAATATGCATCCTTCAAATCTGTTGTAGCCATATAACAACCTGTTGATACCAGCTGCATTGCAGTGTTGAATGTGTCCATTTTAAAATGTTTATACTGGACAAATGTATTCAATTGTGTGAGATCTAAAATGATTCTACAACCCCCTTTCTTTGGTCTGGGGAAAATATTTGATACAAATTGTTGTGGATCCTCCCCTGTTTTCTCAATAACTCCTTTCTCTCACATTCTTAACCTCTTTGTCAATTTGAATTTTTTCAAGAACTGAAAACATCAAAGAATGATTAGGCTTATTATGTCCCAATGGATCCATACCTTCCACAAAATCAATGGTAGATCCTAACACAGTATCTAATACAACACGATCAGCTGTTATACTCTCCCATTCATTATAAAACATTCGGAGTCTACCACCAATCTGAGGTTCATCCAAACATTCTTCTTTGATAGGATAAAGTTTTTGCACCTCTCCAACTGGATGAAATTATCTCCTTTTCCCAATAAATGGGTGTACATTCGGCTGTGTTGGCTGGTAATTCTTTCATATCATACTCCTGCCTCGGCTTGTTCCAGCTCCAAAATCAAATCCCCTTTTCATATGACCAGCCCTTCTCTGGCCAAAACTGAAGGGTTTCATAAGGCCAATAGTTTTTGCCTCTTCATCCATTTCTTTAATTTGTTTAGACAAATTTTCTCCGAACAAATAATCAGGAGTTTGAACATTGCTTTCCTTGCACAACCCTGCAAATCTTGGATGTAACAGAGGCCGAATGGCAATCTTCCTCATACAATTTATCTCAAAAAATGAGTCAAAAAAAAGCCAACATATGCTTCTGAACTTTGGTCATTGCACAACCTTCCACTTGTCTTCCAAAGGCAGTAATGCCAGCTGAAATCAGCTTGAGGATTCTTTGAAATCGAATTTCCTGCGCCCGCATCATCGATGACATTGGCGCTCAAATAGCCGGATTCACCGTAGGTACCTTCATGAGGCACAATTAATAGGTGTTTTATACAATTCTGCTGTCTCAACCATAACAGCTTCTTGAAGCGAGTGAGAGACCATATAATTAATATTGGCCGCCAGGTTTTCTTCCATGGCCTCACCACCGCCTCCAGGTATAGCAAAACTTTGTGCCACATCAGACGCACCTGGATCAATATATTTGTATTGTGGTGTGTACTCCGGACCGCAATCGCCATTTTCGGGGTCTGTCTCATACAGCCCTGGTACTCCTGAAACTTGTTCAAAGGAGACTTCCTCCAGCCCAATCCCGGGCACTGGAGTTTCAAATTCCCAATTCAAACTGGCACCATATTCATGATATGGAACCCCCTCAGGGGCTGCCTGGGAATATTCTGGGTTCTTAGACCCTTGGTTGATTATAGTTTGGAGCATTTTCTCCATTTGATCCATTCTGAGCCATAAGGCTTTTCTTTCTGGACCTTCTGAATCAGAATCCTCAGAAACCTCAGGCCTTTTAGTTTTTCTTTTACAATTTTTAGGCACTGGGTTTTCCTCCAACATTTCTGTTTGTGGAGCAATCAAAGCCTCACTAACGGGTATTTCAACGGCCACTGGTATCAGAACTGGCTCAGCAATAATTTCCTGTCCCGACTCTTCTCCACCCCGGGACGCACGTTTTACCCGCTGTTTCTTAACTTTCTTCATTTTCTTTCTAACTCCTGGTTTACCCACCAGGCTACGGAGTTCTGAAACCGCCCTAGAAACGAAAATTTCACTTACCTGCGGGCCGTTTCCTTACCGCTGTGTAGAGCTGCGCTCTGCAGCTCTTTCCTCTGCCGACAGCGACGACGTAATGCCGATCCAGCGTCAGGCGGGGCTTCTTCACGTGACTCCGAAGTAAAATAGGTGCAGGACTAGACCATTCGAGCCATTCAATATGATCACGGCTGATCATCCAAAATCAATACGCCATTCCTGCTTTCTCCCCATATCCCTTGATTCCGTTAGCACTAAAAGCCATATCTGACTATCTTGAATACATCCAGTGAGGTGGCCTCCACTGCTTTCTGTTGCAGAGAATTCCACAGATCCACAACTCTTGAGTGAAAATGTTTTTCCTCGTCTCAGTCCTAAATGGCCTACCCCTTAATGTTAAACTGTGACCCCTGGTTCTGAACTCCCCCAACATTGGGACCATTTTCTGTTTCTATAAGATCCCACTCATCCTTCTGTGATAGATGGCAACAGAATGGAAAATAGTAAAAGTAATACCCTTCTAGCAGATATGTTGTGGGGAAGCTTTAGAACTGAGAATCAGGACATCATGGCACTTGTTTCCTGCATGGATTTTGAAAGGTTGTTTGGTAAAATTCCACACTAAATTGAGGTCTGTGGAATTAAAGGGTTATTTGCAACATGTTTATGCAACTAGCTTAAAGAGGTGATCCATTGTATTTTGTCACGATAGGATTAGGATTGTGTAGATTGGTTCAAAAACTGTTTACAATTTGTGATTTCAAGATCCGAAAGCAAATAAATCAGTTTGGGTTCATTACTACCCATAGTTCTACACTCTATTATCATCAACCATGGTTCATGGTGCTCAATATGATTGCGTCCAGGAAGTAGGTGTTCTGTGGGGAAATACTTTCAGACCATCTATCTTCAAGACACAATTTGAAGGTCAAAGGTTTTCTAATGAATTTATAATGTTCATTTCCTGTAAGCCGCATACGTTCATTCTGATGTCGAAAGCAAAGTTTGCCACATACGTGTCAGGTGATGATCACTATAAACTCTACCCTCAACATTCAGTAATTCTATTTATACTTTCCCTCTTAAGATTAACTTATTTGGAAACATTTGAAACTAGTCAAATGCTGTAGCTTTGTGAAAAGGCAAAAGCTATATATTTTGAAGTAGATGACTTATCTACAGATTTCTCCAAGTACTTTCCACCATTAATAAGGTACAAGAGAGGAATCCAATGGAATACCCTGATTCTGAGAACTTCTGAGGGCAAGATCAATAATTACAAGGATGTAGCTATTTGAATTGGTTTATTTTTGTCGCATTCTGAAATACAGTGGAAGACTGTGCGCAAACAAATCATACCATGCATGAATACATTAGGTAATGCAGAAGGAAATAAACAGTGCAAAGATGATGCAGATTTTTCAAAGGAAAGGGCCACAACTAGGTAGATTGGAAGATTTGCCATTCATCCGTGGCATCTAAGAGGTCACTTACAGAATCGAGTCAAAAGTCTTATTGTCTGATAACAAAGAAATAACTATTCTTGAATCTTGTACAAGCTTTCAAGATTTTGTACCTTCTGCCTGACAGGAAAAAAAAGAAGACAGAATAACCAGGGTGTAAATGTTGATTAATGGTTTTTCTGGCACAAAGTTTAGATGGAATTGATGGGGTTTGGTTGGAAAGTCTAGTTTGTGAAGTCTTGGTTGGAAACTCTGAACTGTGTACACAAGCTGCAATTTTTTTTTATCGTCATGGATAGAGCAATATGCTTTTTATGGTTCATCTGGAAGAGAAGCTGGTAATCTCTAGTCTTCTGGTACTTAATGCATGGCTAACTAAGATGCAGAAATCTTTATCAGACCCCCAGCAGTTTTCCCTCTCATTTACTTTAGAATCGTGGGACGCATCTCATCAGGACCTAGGGAGTTATCCGCCTTAGTGTGCACCAATATTTCCATCACTTCGTACGCTATGGAATAGATGTGCTCCAGAATATTGGCAAAACCCTCAATTAATTCTCAAACCCCATACTCCTAACAAGTATTCCTTCAGAAACTCTGAAAAGCCCTACCTCTACACATAGTTTGCTCCTTAAGGGTTGTCCCACCAGCATGCAATTCCATGCGATGAGCGTGACCTAACGTGGTCGCTTGAGCTGTCCGGCGTTGCAGGAGCCGTGCGGAATTGTGCAGAGTTCGTCCCAACATCACGCAGGGCTCCGAAAAACTAACCATGTTCAAAAATTCCGCACGGCAACGGCCTATCGGCTCGCTATCGCCTCGACGCATTACGCATCACCTCGACATTGTGCCTCTGTGACCCTCTCTGTGTGTGGCTCCGTGGCCCTCTCTGTGTGCCTCTCTGTCCTAGCGAACTTACCTTTAAGACTTCGCTCCAAGTTCGCCTCACTTTGCGCCACGTTGCGCCACTCACCCGACCTCCGTGCGGCCCTCACTGCCGGTTTGGTTGAGCTTGCCGCATGCAGGCGCATGCTGTTGGGAACGACCCTGTACAGGGATCTCCCGACCTCCGCGCGGCCCGCGCTTCTAGTTTGATCGCGCTCACTGCATGAAGTCGGATGCTGGTAGGACAGGCCCTTTGCACTCTGAGGAGACCTAATTTTTCCACAAATACTCTTGCTTTCTATTTATTTAGCATTGTTTCCCTTTATCCAGCTGCTCCCAATCTACATCCCAGTCTGAAGAAGGGTGTCGACCCAAAAATGTCACCAATTCCTTCTCTCCAGAGATGCTGCCTGTCCTGCTGAGTTACTCCAGCTTTTTGTGTCTATCTTTGGTTTAAACCAGCATCTGCAGTTCATTCATTATTGGTAGGTCTTTAGTATAAACCCAACAAAGCGATCACCCCTTTGTTCATCCTTAATTTTAGCCAGGTTGCTTATTGTCTCGTCACTCCAGGGTATCTTTCCGCTTCCTGCTGGACTGCTTTCCCTGATCAGCAGTGCAAAACCCCTCTTTACATACCTTCCTGGAACATTAAGCTGCCAATCCTACCTTTCCCTGAACCATCTTTCTTTGATTGCAACAATATCATAATTTATCGTGCTTATCCACACTATATGCTCACCATTTTTCCTGTGAGCTCTGACCTGGCCCTCCCATTCATCCCCATCTCGATCTGTCTTACCTCTGGACTATTTTCTACATGCGAGTCAAACTTCACACCTGTTCTCTCATTTTGGTGTCTCAAACCCTGGCCTCACAAGTTTAAGTCCTCCTACATAGCGCTGGCAAATTTCCATGCAAGAATATTGGTTCTGCACCAGTTCTGGTTCAACCCATCCCTATCACAGAAGAGATCCAAATAGAAGTTGAAATTGCATATAAAAAAAAAACGTGAAGTCTGCCTTCCTGCTCTTTAGCCACTAATTTCATCAATGTTAACTTCCTGTTTCGATACTCACTAGCATGTGGTGTGGTGTATTCCTGAGATTACAATCCTGGAAGTCCTTTTCAGTTTTCTCTCTTACTCCTGGAATTCTTTTTGCAGAACCTTGTGTCTCCTTTCTCAGGTCATTAATACAAATGGCTCCTCTCCCCTTCCAGAATGCTCTGTACCCACTCTGATATTCTTGACCTCAACACCTAGGAACCAACTCACCATACTGAAGTCGTG
Source organism: Raja brachyura (assembly GCA_963514005.1). The sequence continues at coordinate 73,304,482 of OY740782.1, forward strand.
CTCATGGCCACAGAAACGCCTCTGTACTTTAGACTGAATCCTCTGTCACCACTGCTAATATGCACCACTCCACCGTTTTTCTTTAGATCCACCCCTTCGAAGTTTTGTGATTGGCTGTCCTCAGTGACACACCAAATTTTATTTTGGATAACTTTTCAATTAAATTCAGAGGACATCTGGACAGATACATGGGTAGGAAAGATTTGGAGCGATATGGGCCACATGCCGACAAATTTGAATATCCAAGAATGCCAAATTGGTCAGCATGGGCAAGTTGGGTCAAACGGCTTGCTTCCATGCTGTAAAGCTGTATGACTCTCATTGCCATGGGTTGTTTGTGCTTCATTATTTAGCTGTATAATAGGATGTTATGGATATGTCTTTCCTGAACACTAACTTAATTATAGAAGCATTTACTCTGCAGCTGACAGTGCTATACCTTATTTCAATCATCGTCATTATTTAATATTCTGCCAGAAATATCCAGTTATCCACAGCAGCGGCGGATAAATTAAAACAAATTGCACAGTGAAAGGATAATAGCAATATCTTCCTTGGTACAGTATTATAGTATTATACTTGGCACCTAACTTGGTCTTTTTCTGTAAAACCTGTTTTGTGGGTTGCTGCAATACTTCATGTATAGGTTTAAGAACTAAAAATTGCAACAAAGTTGAGACCCTAACATTGTTGATGCTGGAAATCAGCAATGGAACCTGAATGTTGAAAAAGAAACCCAATGGGGCAAAGCTGATGTTTTGTATCAGGTGTGGAATTAAAACCATGTGAAAAAATACATGAAAAAATTCATATAATAACATATACTTAAAGCAATTTTTAAACTGATTCTCTGTATTTCTACGTGTCACCTTTTTTTGTTCTTCCCAAATCAGATAATGGTGTTAAGATTGAACCAGTGGATAAGACGACCGGTAATGTCAACAGAGATCACCAACAAGGCAGAGATTCTGAATCTCCCTATAGCCAAGCATCACCTATGTCTTTGTCCAGCCCAATTCAGCTCTCATCAGACTGTTCTTCATCAGCTGCTTCACTGTCTGGAAGTGATATAGTAAGTATGGTCATTAAAAACAAAAAAATAGCATTAGTAGTTTGTGCCCAAGATTGTAGTTGAAATTGCATATTGAAATTGAAAATATAGATTGTTCACTCTATTGGTTATTTGGAATAACGGGTCATTAATTTCCCGTAATTTTGAATTAGATCTAGTGACAAGAGTTTACAGTAAATTCTAATATATTGACTAAATCGGCTACAATAGCATTGTGAAAGTGTTTTTAATAGTGCTTTTGACAGGATTCTGATTATACCATGCACAATTCCAAACGTTCACCACTTTAGCATCCCTGCATTAGCTCCTTTGATGGCAACTTAAGCACCTACACTGCCCATCCCAAGTGGGAGCATTGATAGTGACTTCAAAAACTCAGGTGAGAAAGCTTTGTCCTTTGAGTACTTGAGTTTCCCTTTTCAAGTTTCAAAGTCAGATGATCTTGCTATGACATGCAAACACGTTCAGTGTACAAGCCAGTAAAATAAGTTTTCATCCCTTGCACTTTAAGATTTGTCAATAGCATATAAAGCAGTTATATGCTCCACTTTTGAAACCACTTATCTCTTTATTCCAAGAAAATCCATTCTGATCACAACCTGAATTTTGTTAATTATTTCCCAATTCCACGAAAGGGCTCCTTGCCAACTTAAGGAAAATTTAACAAAGGAAGTGAGTTAATGACTTGGATTCTGCTTTACAGAGTGCTATTCTTCAAAGATTGAATAATGATTTGAGCTTGAATACCTCCACCTCTATTATCAAGACTTAAAACCAAAAACACCTATTAAACAAAAGTTTTGGAATCATCCATTCTTTTCCTCAGTGAATATTTCCAAGGCCTAAAATTTTGGTTCTTTCACATCCAGACTTTCTACATAGTTTGCTACTTAACCGTTGTCCAGTGCACAATCAGTTCCATTCACTTGTTATATGCCTCTCTTGATGTGAATATGGAGGGTGTTGAAAGGTTAGTGGACAGAAGTGTCAGGTGAAAGGCAGAGAGCGAGGCAGTAGGGTTGGTTTAAACTGCACGTATTTTAATACAAGGGCCCTAAAGGGTAAGGCAGATGAGCTTGGGGCATAGATAGGTATGAGCGACTGGAACATTGTAGCCATTATGGAAAGCTGGTTAAGAGATGGGCAGGACTGGCAGCTCAATGTTCTGCGGTACAGGAGCTTCAGGCAAGGCAGGGGTGAGGGGAAAAAGACGGTGAGGTGAGGAAAAAGATGAGGAGGATGTCCCGGTGGTTGTCAGAGGTGAGATTAAGGATAATTTGTCTAGTGAGGCTATATGGGCGGAGCTGAGGAACAAGAAAGGGATGATCGCCTTGTTGGGGGTGTACTATAGACCCCGAGATAATCAATGGTAATTAGAAGAATGAATATGCCAGGAGATTACAGGCAGCTGCAGAGCTTTTAACTTTTCCAATATTGACTGGGAAAACCATAGTGTTGAAGTGTTTAAATGGGGAGCAATTCCTCAAAAGTGTTCAGGAGCATTTTCTCAAGCAGTATGTAGAGACCCCCACACGTGAGAGGGCAACACTGCATCTAGTATTGGGAAATTGGGAAGGGCAAGTTAATGAAGTCTGTGTGGAGGAGCCTTTTGGGACCAGTGACCACAGTTCGATTAGGTTTAAGATATTTATGGCAATGAACGTGTTAAAATGCTCAACTGGGGTAAGGCCAACTTTGAGGGCATGAGAGAAGGTCTCGCTCAAGTTGACTGAAGCAGGTTATTTGAGGGGAAAGGAACATCAGCCAAGTGGGATGTTTTTAAAAGTATGCTGACAAAACCTCTGGCTATGTACGTCCCTGTTAGAGTGAAGAGCAAAGCATGCAAACGTAAAGAAGCTTGGCTGATGAGGGAAATCGTGGCATTGGTCAAAAACAAAAAGGATGCATGGGACAGGTATAGGCAGCTGGGATCAAGTGCATCCCTGGAGGAGTTTTGGGAACTAAGGAGTAAATTGAAAAAGGAAATCAGGAGGGCAAAAAGGGGCCAGGAGCTAGCTCTGTGGGTAATATTAAGGACAATCCCAAAGATTGTATAAATACATAAGGGGAGAAGGGTAACGAGAGTGGGACCTCTCAGGAATCTAAGCGGTCACCTCTGTGTGGAACCATAGGAGATGGTCAAGATATTTCTCCTCTGTATTTACCGAGGAGAAAGACAGGACGGAGGAACTTGGGGCAGTCAAAGGAAATGTCTTGAGAGCAGTCAGTGTTGCCGTCGAAGGACTATCATGTATGAAGGTAGATAAATTTCCAGGACCTGATCAGATATATCTGAGAACATTGTGGGGAAACTAGAGAGGAAATTGTAGGAGCCCTGGTTGAAATTTACGAGTCGTCCTTAAATAAAGGAGAGGTGCTAGAAGACTGAAGGGTGGCAAATGTTGTGCCTCAATTCAAGAAGGGCTGCAGGGAAAATGTTGGAACTTTCGGCCGGTGAGCTTGACATCTGTAGTTGGAAAGTTACTAGAGTATTCTGAGGGATAGGTTATACAAGCATTTGGATGGGAAAAGGCTGATTAGGGATAGTCAGCATGGTTTTGTACATGTTACACAAATCTGAGTTTTTTGAAGACTTGACCAAAAAAGTCTTGAGGGCAGAGCTTTTACATGGATACATAGATTCAGTAAGGCATTCAACAAGGTTCCGCATAGTAGGCTGCTCTGGAAGGTTAGATTGCATGGGATCCAAGGAAAGACAGCTATATGGATAGCAAATTGGCTTCATGGAAGGAAGCAGAGGGTGATGGCGGAAGGTTGCTTCTCGGACTGAAGGTCTGTGACTAGTGGTGTGCCACAGGGTTCGGTGCTGGGCTGTTACTGTTTGTCAACTACATCAATGATTTGGATGAGAACATATTGGGCAAGATTAGTAAGTTTGCTGATGAGACAAAGGTGTGTGGTTTTGCAGATAGTGAAGATGGGTGTGAAAGATTGCAGCAGGATCTGGATTGGTTGGCCAGGTGGGCTGAGGATTGGTTGATGGAATTTAATGCAGAGAAGTGTGAGGTGTTGCATTTTGGGACATCTAACAAGGGCATGACCTACACAGTGAATGGTAGGCCTCTGGGGAGTGTTGTTGAGCGGAGGGATCGAAGATCAGGTGAATGGTTCCTTAAAGGTGGAGTCGAAGTAGATAAGGTGGTCAAAAAGGCTTTTGACACATTGGCCTTCGTCAGTCGAGTATTGAGTATAGAAGTTGGGAGGTTATGTTGCAGTTGTATAAGATGGTGAGACTGCATGTAGAGCTTGTGTTCAGTTCTGGGCACCATGTTATAGGAAAGATATTGTATAAAAGGGTTCATAGATATACATGGATGTTGCCAGGACTAGAGGGTCTTAGTGTCGGGAGAGGTTAGTAGGCTGGGTCTCTGTTCAGAGGACAGGAGGATGGGGATGATCTTGTAGAGGTGTATAAAATCATGAAAATAATAAATCAGGTCGATGCACAGAATCACTTGCCCAGAGTAGGGTAATTGAGGACATAGTTTCAAGGTGAAGGGGAAAAGATTTAATAGGAATCTGAGGGGTAACATTCACACAAAGGGTGGTGGGGTATGGTACAAGCTGCTAGAGGAGGTAGTTGAAGCTGGGACTATCCCAACGTTTAAGAAGAAACAGTTAGACAGGTACATGGGTAAGGCAAGTTTGGAGAGATATGGACCAAAAGCAGACGGTTGGGACTAGTGTGGCTGGGACATGTTGGCCGGTGTGGGCAAGTTGGGCCGAAGGGCCTGTTTCCACACTGTATCACTCTATGACTCTGTGTGACTGTGAGAGCTGCATGACTAGAAAGCAGGGTACACAAAAGGCTGGAGAAACTCAGCGGGTCTGAAGAAGGGTCTCAACCCGAAACGTCGCCTATCTCCTTCGCTCCTTAGATGCTGCTGCACCCGCTGAGTTTCTCCAGCCTTTTGTGTACCCTCGATTCTCCAGCATCTGCAGTTCCTTCTTTAACACTTTGACTAGAAAGCAGCTTGTTATGATTGAATACATTCACCTAATAGTTGAGGAGGAAAGAATTGAAACCAGGCAATTAAAACGACATCACAACAAAATAAAAAATGATTCTAATTGAAGTTTGTTGAAATGTGTTTTGGCCGCATCTTTCATTGAAAATTCATCAAATATTGGATGTTTATAATTAAGAATTCTAATTCAGTTCATCTAATGTTTTAAACGGTATTATTTTATGTCAAAACAAATTTTGTGGGGAAAACTTTAAGAATAAAGACCGTTGAATTTTCACTTTGTTAGATGTATTCAATTAATTAAACCATTTATAAAATTTCATTTGGTGGTGGATACCCATGTGGAATTTGTGCAGATTTAACTGGGGATTGAAACTAAAACTAATTCTAATTTTGTAACCAACTTTTTATTTCAATGTGTGATGATTGAGCCACTTATGATGCAGTGATTTAAACTGTGTTTGACACAAGGTAAACTGGAAAATAATCAATCTCTTGTCATGGGATTTGCGCCGCATTCAGGCCAGAAAGGTTAGCAGTTGCAGAGCTTTTCTAAAGGATTTTGGATAACATTCCCTCAGAGAATTCCCAATCTAGATTGCTGAGGTTAATTAGTCATCGGTTCATTTGTCATTGTTCTGTAAAACAGTAGTTAATTCGGCACCAAAAAGTAATTTGAACTGGATTTTACTAACATTTATGTCTGCAGCACAATGGCCAAGATTTATTTACTGATCAATTAGGAGAGCTAAGTGGAATTATAATAATTATGTGAAACATTACAAGGATCATACCATTCAACTCTGATCCCATTCATTTCCGAGGGATATGGGCCAAATGCAGGCAGGTGGGACTAATGTAGATGGGAATTGTTGGCCGGTGTGGGCAAGTTGGGCCAAAAGGCCTGTTTCCACATTGTAAGACTATGACTATTTCATAATCCCAGTTTTCACCAAGCAAAATGCAGACCAACGTTTGTTGTGTTAATGTGTAATTTCATATTTTGAGAAATGTGGCACAATCTCCTATTTACTGTTGACAGAACCAGTTTCACTCTTTTCCACCACTACTTTTGCTAATTCATGTAATTGTCATTGATAGGATCCTTTGTAGTTTGCTCAATTTTTTTTTTTGCTTCTGTACAACTACCTTAAATGGAATATTCAACGTAGGAAAAAAAAGCCATTTGGCTTGACCAGTCAATACCAGCATTTTCATTCCATTTTACTTTCACACCATCCTTCATCTAACTCTCAGAATAGTACTCTCTTCCTTTAATGCTTTTGTTTCCTTTAAAAAAAAAAATCTACTCTTCACTGAAATCAGTGCACGAATGAGTGGAGTGGTGTTCTCAATTAATATGACTAGTTGGAAAAGCTGAATTCTTGACACGCATGCGCATGCACTCATGGTGCTGATAATATTTGGTATGTGTATTTTAGGATTGTTCCATTTAACATTTCAACTCTAGAACAATGAAGCATTGTTAATGCAAAAATTTTGCCTTAGCAGCATTAAGGAATTCTCTGCCGTTTGAAAAGAAAAGTTACTTATCCTGTGTATTTTTCTACCTTATACAGGCTAGGATTGGTGTTTCACCAGACAGTATTTGTGTTTCCACACACCCTGCACTTCCTTCCAGGCAGGTTTGTATTGATGGAGCACCATTGAATCCTGTCACTGCTGTATTCCCTATCCCCCCTACTGCATCCCCTAGCCTCCTGTCAAGTCTATATATACATCACAAGGTACGAACCAGTAAAATGAAATAAAAACAGTGCTAGTGCCAAACTGAACTAAATGTATTTTTAAAATGCACAATTTGCAAATCTCTGAAATAGTGATACTTGCAGAATAATTTTGGTGTAGGGCAGTAATTTATTTAGCAGTGTAATTTGATAATTTTCTTTAAAATTTAAAAGCGTTACTGAGCCATTCAACAATTGTCAATTGCATTTTACCCCCAATGGAAAAACACTGAACATCTATCTATCATATCTATATACTTTTAAAACTGTGTGTGGGTGTGTCATTTTGCCTTTGAAATCTATCTCCCCGACATATTTCAGTAGGGATTTAACTTATGATTTCAGAAATTCATTCCCTAAATTTCCACAGATTTTGAATAAAGTTGTTCACAAAACTCACTTAATAATAAGCGGCACATGCCAGCTGCTGACATCACAATGCCCACCAGTCGAGGCCCACCTGCCTCCTGCCCCCCGGGTGGCCGTAGATTAATGCAGCTGCAGTCAATGCGCATGCGCAGTTTTCTACAAGTCACGTTACACCACCACACCCCCCCTTATTCAAAATGCACAGAAAGAACATGTGTTCTGCAGATCCGGAGGTCACCACCGCGCGCTCACAGCCGGCGCTCGTTTACAGCCGCCCGTTCGCTCACAGCCGCCCGGTCACCGGAGGCCACCGGCTTGCGTCTGAATCCTTTCCGTTTCCCCAGCCCGATGGTAGAACATGGCGGTGGCAGTTAACGTCGCGCGGGATACTCGATGAGAAGGTGGCCCTCGCGGCCATTACTCCCTCCGGGAAACCTGCCTCCAGCGCAGCGAGTGTAATCATGCTTTCTCTTTCCCCCGCCTCTCTCCCCCCTCTCCCCCCCCATCCCCTAAACCCCCCTTCCTCCCCTCACCTCCACACCCATCTCCCCCTCACACACTACTCCTCCCCTCCACCCCCACTCTCCCTCTGTCTCTTTTCCTTCTGTCTCTCCCCATTCTCTCTTCTCTCCCCCCCCCCCCCCCCTCTAGAAGCGCCTGCAAGTTGGGGCCTATGCGTCAGTGGATAGGACGGATATGGGGTAAAAGGAGCAAATTGATTATAATATCAATAGGGGTAGTTAGCTTGTGTGCGGGGGGTAGTTAATGTGTGGGGGTGGTTAGGATGTTAGTGCCGCATGCCGCCCCACACCCGCCCTGCCCCCCCCAACGGGTCTGCACCTGGTCTAGTAATGTTTAATTTCCCCGATTGCTGAAAAATGATTCCTGAAACAAAAGTAAGTTCAAAGAATCAAAGCAAAAGTAATTGGTACACTATCAAAAGAGGACGGGGCAGATGGGCAGGAGGGGACTCATGTTTACTTTTGGGCTGCATATTAATATATTACTTTGTTGGACCATATTAAATATTTCAGTGTACATTAATTTTCAAATGTCCATTAACAATGCAAGTCTACATTTGGATTTAAACAATTCAGGGAAATTGGGTAACTAAGAACAATCTTCTCTGGAAGAAAAGGTGCATTGATTTTTTTCAACAGGTCAAATGGAGTGGTGGCAAATGAATTTATCCAGATAAGTATAAAGGGAGTACATCTTCGAACATCAATTAGTTTAGCCTTGTGCAGTAAATCACAGGGACCTCAGGAGAGGTGATGTTCTTAGGGTGTTTGGGGCGCATTCATAACTCTTTGAAAATGGTAGTGAACATAGACTGAGGAATCGAGCATAATTCAGATGTTATGTTTCAGATGTACAAAACATTGGTCAGACGAACTTGAACTATTGTGTGCCGTTCTTATTGCCACATGATACAAAGAATGTGGTAGCATTAGGAATGCAGAGGAGATTCACCAGGATAACGTCTGGCATGGAAAGATTTCTCAGGAAAGATGGGATAGGCTGGGTTTATTCTCACTGGAGGCTGCAGGTGACCTTGACAGTTTATAATATTGGGATACATGGGCAAGGTAGATGGCCATTTTTTTTTTTCTCCCTCCAGAATGCAGGAATTTCAAACTAGTAGGTGTATGTTTAAGGTGTGACGGGAGAAAAGAGACCAGAGGACAGTGCAAAATTCTTTTGGTCTTGTAGGAAAGGAGAAAAAATTGTTATGGGCCTGACACCGCTAAATGTGATAAGCATAGTTGGGCTTCATGGTATTGCTCAGTTTGTCCTAGAGCATTTCAGTACCGCACACCTCTTACGACAGGTCTGTGACTTCAGGATATTCTGTTATCTGGTAATTCCTCACAAAATTTTAAATTACATTGACGATCCCACGGTACCTGGTATTTATGTTTCTCTAATTACAGAAGGGTAGTTTTTTTTCATTGAATGGTCACCATTCTCATTGATGAAATCTGGGGAGCTATGATTTACAAGAACATTTTACATTGAATGAAGTTGTGTACAGTGTTTAAAACTAATGTTCTGTTTTACTGTGATTTTAATGGTTTTAATTGGGTTCTTGGACTTCAAGATTCTTGATGCCTGATTTTTTTTTTTTTTTTTTTTCCCCCTCTTTTGTCTTTTATAATCGTCTGAACAGCCGCACAATGGGCCAAAGTATTCGGTGAAGGGACTCCACAATCAAGGCTCCAATCATAATTCAATGGGTGGCATGAAGCAGCCAGTCATTCACAGAGGGCATAACCAATATAATCGCAACATCTCAAAAAGGAGAAGACAGACACCCATAACTGTTAGTTTAAGTCGATAGGGGTGTGACATTGGAACTCATCCTCAGTCTTCACATTAAAACTGATTTCGACATCAGACTGGAATTAAAGACCAGCATTTACTTGCAGTTAGTGGGTATTGGTTAATATCTGCAACTGACTGTTTGCATGTGTCCGATTATGATGGGTGAACTCCATCTTACAGAACATATCATCTTGTGCTAGGTATTTGTGAAGCCTTATTGGATATGGAGATATTGCTTTCCATAGTTCTCAAGTCGCTGCTGGAACGGCTCCGGTGATAGACATGCAAGAGCTTAAAGCTTTCACCACAAAACTCTGCAGTTGATGAGCACTTCCTGCAATTCTTCACGGCAGAGGCAAACTTAAGGAATTCTGTAACCCGAGGGTCATTCTAGTAGTTGATCTAGATGGACATTTTCATGGCAATTTAGTTTTGCCGCTTCTTAGTCATGGTTTCATACATATATCAGAACTTTTTACTCTGTACATATTGAACAAATTGTATCATTCGTGCAATAACTGTTTTCAGAAGTTTTTATTTAATTTTCATATGATGTTATTATCACATGTTTAAGTTATATTTAAGTGGAGGAGGGAAACATTTTGAAGTTTACAAATCCTTTCCCAGGTTGCATTATCTAAGTTTGTAGAGAATTCTTGGTTTGGCAGGTTCGATATTTAAGCTGAGTGAGCTAACACTGTAAGGGATTTTGTTGAGTAGTTCTGGCTCCTTAATTCATTATATAATGCTCAGCACTAACCAGAAGTTTTAAGAGAAGTTAACGCAACTGGAATCATTTTTTCTTCTGCATTGTCATTATTTGTGTTTTAGGCTGCGTTTTCTCAGGGCCTGTTTATTGTCACTTCGAATCTATAACTTCTGATTTTGATTAAGAGCCAGAAACGCAAGTCATAACAACACAGAAGAAGCATACTCAAATTTTGTCTGAACTAGAAGAACTTTGTTCAGTGTTTATGTTCATGCTTATCATAAAAACATAACCTGTTAATGTTGGGGTCCAAATGGCATTAATGAATGATGTTCCCAGCTAACAGAATGTGGTGGAAGGAATTATGTTGATTCTATTGAAGAATCTATACCAGTGTGCATATGTTCTATTAGGAGCAAAAAAAGTACTTCTACTGTATGCATTTGTAGGAGGTGTTTTGACGCAGTATTGCAATGGACAGCAAAAAATTTAACTCTTCTGTAATGCTGGCACTCAATGAATATTACTCATGCATACAGTTAGACTATGCAAGATTTTTTTCATGACAACCACTGTTTTGTTACCTTTTTGGAAGAGAGAAAAACTACAGCCTGCCTAGCCCTATGTTTTAAAGAATGTACCACAGTTGCCCTAAGGGATTTGACATGCCTTCTGTATTGCCTGAATTAGGTTGAAATTTAAACGTGACAATCTCATGAAGAGGTGCCGACCCAACTAAACACTAATAGGTGGATCAAGTCCATTTGTGGGAGTGGTTTTGTTTGGAGATAACGTTGCCATGACATTCAGGAATTTGCAGGAAAATTGAACATTTTCAAGTTTAGTAGTTTCTCAGCAACAGTATACAAGGACATTTCATAATGTTACTTCTATATCATTGTGGTATTGAGAGCTCACTGCCATGATTTTTCTGTTGCATGCTGTTGACTTGTTTAGCAGGTGTGCTTTATTTTCTAGAACATTCCAGTAAAGTCCACACTTTGTCTTTGTACTGTAATTTCGTGAAAATAATCTAAAATGTTTTGCAGAAGGGTCGAATTTGTAGGAATTTTATTGCTGTAACATTGAAGTTTGCTGATTGAAATTCAAAACGAAATAATGCTGGGGATTTGAAATAAAAACAATGGTGGAAGTGCTCAGCAACTCGAGCAGCATCTGTGGAAGTTACAACCATTCTACTCAAGGATATTCCACATGAAACGTTAATACAGTTCCTCTTTCCTGACCTGAGATGTTGCCTGACCAGTGGGTGTTTGCAGCATTTTGTTTAAAATTGGCCAAACTACCCTCGTGAAAGTGAACATTTCAATTGAGTGGAAATCTTCAAATACAGATGTTCATGCCTCCTACAGTATAATTAGTATAATAATGAACCTAAGGAGTTACAAATTCATAACAAGTGCACAGGCATTGTAACATTGCAGTGCCAGATTTTTTTCAATCATAGGTTGTGTATCAATTTCTGTTCATGCTTGCTCTGTAAATTAATGGGGTTTTAATGTAAAGTCAAAATCGAAGTTGCATTGCAAGGAAGGAATTATATTGCAATAGAAACAAATTCTGGGGCAATATCTGTATCTGGGTGTAATATATTCTGGATGCTGCATATCATTCCACACTGACAGGAGTTTCCCCATGCCAAATGTCATCAGTGCTGATCATTTGGATATGAGCATTTAGCTTTTTGTCCTTGTGGTTACATCAACTTAACTTTATAATGGGAATAGTTTGAATTCTCAAGGTAGCTTTCAGAAATGGGAGTCTTGTCCATTGCTCCCAACCTGACATCAGTGTAATTGTGAATTATTACTTAACAAGGTAAATAATACTTGCAAAGCTTTCCAGTCTAAAATGCAAAGTAATACCGCCAGGGTGAGGCATCAAACGTAACAAGCATTGTTAGAGTATCAGAACCTAATGATACTTTGAATTCACACAAAGCACCCACAAAACTCTTAAAGCTATAATTTGACCTGATATTTCCTTGCATATTGTGCATAGCCTATAGATAATATATCTATAGGATTCCATTTCCCTACACTTCAACCATAGTAAATCAAGCTTTCATAAAAAAAATAGTAAGAACATTTGACCCAGTATATTGCGACTTAATTTCTTAAACTTTTTGTTGAACTTAGCATCTCGTATAACACTAAGTCCTAAGTTGCCAATTTATTTTCAGACTTTATTTTTAAATGTTTCATCAACGGTTCATTTTACTCAGAACATTTTAAGTTTTCTACAATGGTTTTGTAATTCCACAGGTCCTAAGCAGAGGGCTAAATTTGTCATAGTTAGCTTTTGTAGTAATTAAACTGCCAATTACAAAAAGTTGAGAAATTATTTTTATGAAATTACTGTACAAGGTATCAGTTTAATCATACTGGTGATCCCACCTAACAGTACAGCTCAAACCAAAGCTCAAATGATAAAGGGTGAAATTGTGCTGAAATGATTTTCTATTGGTCATAACATCTAGCTTTAAGCTTCAGCAATGGCAGACGCACTACTTTGTAGATATTTGGTTTATGCAATTAATATCTGAAAGTGCTGTGTATTTTGTGGTGCTAGATAACCATCTGTATCATGTTCAAGTTATGTCATGGTGAACAATTGATTGGCCTGATTACCACTGTGGGGCTGTACGTTCTTGCATACAAAAAAGAATCGTGTTTAGGACTACTGGGGCAACTTGTTACGGCAAGTGAAAATTCAACATTTTTTATGTATAGTTTTCTATTCTTTGATTATTTTTAATAAACTTACTGAAACAATTGTATTTGATCTATTGTACAAATACATTTGTCTGTAATTGAGCGTGAGCAGAATCACCATTGTTTCTCAGTTTTTGCCTTTTACTAATATGAATTTGTAGATTTTAGAATGATTCATAGTTCCAGAACTAACTTTTGAGCTGAATCTGGACACAAATGCCTAATTTTTGCCTTTTCAAGATTATTACTGCTACATCTGGTGTTTTCTTGCCACCTTACAGATCACAGTTTTGGCCAAATCATTACTGGCTTAATTCTGTCCCACACAATCACGATCCTTTACTCCTTTTTCCATCCCAAGAATCCTGGGGGTGAAACCTTTCAAAAATGTTGCCCATAATGGTTGGGTTCTTCATCTGTACAGTGGCTAGGCCACAAAATCTCATCTGCTAAAATGGTATCCCTGTCATTTACCCATTCCCGTCTATCCCTAGCGCTTCAAGTCAGACACCCAAGGTTATTCCAGTCTGAGCCTTTAACACTCGTACTGCTCTCCTTCAGTATTCATGCTCTCTAAATTAATCTTATCCACTCTCTGCAATTTGGCTCTTCAAGGCAGCGCTTATTGTGAAATGGGAAGCCAATCAGTCCATTTAATCCATGCTGATTCGCATGCTGAAGCAAACCCATTTATTTCATTTACCCCCGCATTTTCCTGTAACAGAACATAATTTAGCTCCCATTTGATTTGTTATTGTCAACAGAGTTATGGTAACCAAATAACGCAGCAGCAAGTTTATGGGATGTGGGAGGAAGTTGGAGCAAGGGGCAACAATCCACATGGTTACTCGAAAATTGTCCGAACAATGCAAACACCCATAATCAGGATTCAATGATGCTGTGAACCATCACCACCAACCACTGCCATCAATCCACTCACAGACCTTGTTCCCACTTTACTCCCTGTTCCTAAATTCCATTGATTGCTTAAGCTTCCTCAAGTATTGTTCTGTGCATCATCTGCCATTATTAACATTCTCCCTTGAAAACCACTGCCTCATCTCCAGCTTCCCTTTCATTTTATTTCTGTTACATAGAAACATAGAAACATAGAAAATAGGTGCAGGAGTAGGCCATTCGGCCCTTCGAGCCTACACCGCCATTCAATGTGATCATGGATGATCATCCAACTCAGTATCCCGTACCTGCCTTCTCTCCATACCCCCTGATCCCTTTAGCCACAAGTGCCACATCTAACGCCCTCTTAAATATAGCCAATGAACTGGCCTCAACTACCTTCTGTGGCAGAGAATTCCAGAGACTCACGACTCTCTGTGTAAAGAATGTTTTCCTCATTTCAGTCCTAAAGGAATTCCCCCTTATCCTTAGACTGTGACCCCTTGTTCTGGACTCCCCCAACATCGGGAACAATCTTCCAGCATCTAGCTTGTCCAACCCCTTAAGAATTTTGTAAGTTTCTATAAGATCCCCCCTCAATCTTCTATTATAGCTTTCTAAACTTTTATTTCTCAGAAAAACTATTTGGATATCTTCAATCAAGTTTTTGATTTTCTACAGAACTGTTCTACTCAATGTGTGATTAGTACCAGTGCAATAATTTTACATGATCCTACTTCGGTTATGGTGCCTTGGGTGACTTATTGCGGGTTTCTTTTTGCTAATGCAATATTGTTGTGCATTGGTGTATCATTGCACCAATTGCAGTATCAAAATGAATATAATTTTATCTCCAATCTCTTTGCTCACATGGTCCCACATGATAAATTGAAATTCCTATTACAAATTCAACTATGATCTCCACCCTTTCTGTTCCTTGTTGCCGTGTTTGTCTTTGGACTGCTGTGTACTTCTGCCCTCTTGTCGCATTATTGCCCTCTGTCATTTTGAGCTCTACCATCTAATCTCTCCTAATTTCTACCGTCTGGCAGTCCTATTCATCTGTTCTCTCCTATCCTTCTTCCTTGGGTATTTTAAAAAGTTATTCATCTCCACCTGAAAAAAAAACCTCTCTGCTGATTCTGCCTTGCCTGCTGCATTTTGCAGCACTTTCTGTAAATCCCCTAAATGTTTTGCCCATTCTTCCCACTTTCAGAAAAATAGAAATTGTGCCATACTTTTCCAGTATAAACGTGGGACTTTTTTCCCCCCCTCTTTTGCAGGTTCATATTCATTTTGCTGTGTTAATGAATGTTTTTTTCCTATTTTAGGCCTTAGCTGATTTTTAAGAAATCAATATCCAATGTATAAATGTTAGCACTGAAATGAGTAGTTATCTTGTTTGCAACCTCAAACATTGTAGATTGTTCTTGAGCAGCATTTTGTTTAATGAAAACTGTTTTCTTATGTCTGAAATAACAGCTGGTGATTTTTTCATAATTCTGATTTGTAGGCAATGTAAGTGTGACCACCATATTTTAGTGATCTTTGCAAACAGATGGCTATATCTCTCTAGATCGATGAATGGAACTAATGTACAAGAATCATCTCACTTTTGGTGTTGTAAATCTTCAGCCATAATTCAATTCTTAAATGAAACAACACAATATGTACGGAGGCCATGTGACCCGTGTGTGTGCCAGGGTTAAATAACCCAGCCCTCTCCTTCCAGCATTTGATCTGCATCTGCACAGACAACTGTTCTTCATGTGCACATTGCAGGTATGAAATTGCATTTGAATTTGGTTGCCTGCACTCTGCTTGAAATGGAATTTCAAGGAATAGCCATGAGGGAACTGCCAGCCCACCAGCCGCGAGTCAGTCAATTGCCGGGCCACCAGCTTTGAGTCGGTCAACTGCCAGCTCACCAGCCCTGAGTGACTGAACTGCCAGCCCTGAGTGAGTGAGCTGCCAGCCCACCTGGCCTGAGTGACTGAGGTGCCAGCACAAGAATCCAATCAGCCTACAATGCCCATACTAGCCCTTGAAACCAGTCCCTTTGGCCCACAACACCCATGCTGGAGCTCCAGAAAGCCTCCCCTCACCCCCCCCCCTTACCCCTCCTCCCCCCCCCCCCCCCCAATAAAAAACACTGGCCACCAATATTGGAATTGGTGGAGAAGTGGAATATTGTGATGGGGGACCAGCCCTCCCATACTTAGTCTAGTTATTATCTAAAAAGCAATTCAGTTAGATAGACATGATATTCCCATAAGAAATCCATGCTTGAATATATTTTATTCCTCATTGAAACTTTATATTGTACCCTGGAATGAATTCCAAAAAAGTTGATCTCTGCCAAAGTTTAAAGTAACTGGCCTGTAATATTTTTCCGCCAAGCTTATGACAATGATACAGAATAAAATTCTGTTCATACTCTGACGTTGTTTTTGTAGCCAAAGAAAACTGAAAAATTGGTAGGTTTCTTACATTTTCTTTGCTGCTTTTACCAGCCTTGTATATTTTCATCCAAGTTTGGTAATTTATATGCATTAAAAGGTGCTAAACATTATTTCCTCTATTGCTATGATTATCCCATCTAGTATTTCACACTGTTCTTAAATACAGCATCAGCACATCTGTCTTTTTTGTGAAAAGTCATTTAAGAGTCTTGTCTTTGATTTTACTTGGCAGTATCTTTTTCCCCATACTGATTTTTTTACCGAAGCTATTTTAAATTGACATGCATATTCTGTATTCTTATAGTGTTAGACCTTTATTTATCTCTCTCACAAGCATCCATTTACCTCCCTCTTGTATACTTTGACATTAAATACAACATAGTAAATTACAGCATGGGAACAGGCCCTTTAGCCTACAATGTCTGTGCTGAACATAATGCCAAAATTAATTAATTGCATCTGCCTACACATGATCCATACCCAGCAGATCCATGCTCTTATCAAAAAAACTCTTAAATAATCCTATGTTATCTGCCCCCACCACCACCTGTGGCAGTTCACTCCAGGCATTCAGCGATCTTTGTGTGAAAATAAACTTCACTGGTGCACATCCTTAAATTTTGCCCCTCTTGCCTCAAAGCTGTGCCCTCGAATTGGAATTTCCACCCTGGGTCTCTAGATTTGGTGTGCTCATGGTTTTTTTTTTGTTTTGGTAGAATGTTTACCATGGATACTCTGACACTTCAATACAATGATAAAGGAACACTGGCTTGTCAAGAATGCTGAACTTGTTAATCTGTCGATCAACAAGATTGAAACAACTTATCAATGTTACCATTTTCTCACAAAAGCTTTGCTATGAAGGGCACAGAGAAGCTCGTCCTGAATCAAAATTCCATCTTTGGTTTATTCATGATCCAATATGTTGTATTTTTATATTAACATAAAAATGGATGTTTGATTTGGTCTTTGACAAGAGCCCATTTATTTGGTAATTAAGCGAAAAGGAAATTTCCTTGCAATCAGATGTACAATGTTTGTCTTGAACCAGGGCTAAAGCAGTCTGCTTGTGCATAAACTTCAGGGAAATATTTAAAGTGCCAAAAATGATTATTGATTGAGGAGATTGCCTTCAGTTTTAATTTGAATTTAATCATCAAAGCATGGGAGAAGGATCGCACATACTTCAGGCCAACAGATTAATTCGCATTACATTGCGTGCCACAAAGATAAGACTTGACCATTCCTTTGCGTATTTCTGTAGATTTCATGCAACCTTGTAAATGTCTTGCTAGCATTTAGGGTGCATGATTATCAAATGATTTGCATCTGGAATATGTGCTATGATGATGAACGATGCAATATAATATGATGTTTGCAGGAGAAAAATTGAGGATCTAATTATTTTGTTTTCTTTGAGCAGGGGCCATCAGGTGAAGTGGGTACATAGATTTGATTTTTAGAGGTTTTCAGGCATTCTGTCCTTTCAGCCCCTTCACACCAGCTACATGTATCACGTACGAAGACGGGGAACAGTCCATTAGCAATAAACATTTCAATAAATGTAAGATCTGGACTACTAAAGTGAAATGGATTCCATAGCAACCACCCAGGAAACTATCCTTGGCTTATGGGCACCCTTACATACGAATGAGTTTCCACAATATTAAATTCAAAGTGTCTGTACTATACATTTGTTCCAACAAACTGCAGAACTAATCCCCTCTCTCTTTTTTAATAATTGTTCTCTCCTTATCTTGTGTGTGCTTTTGATGCCATTCTTTACAATACTGTGGAAGTTGTGCTACCATATCAAAAGCTAAAAACAAAATCAAAATGATAAAGTTGTAAAAACAGAACCCGTTCATTACATCGGGTTGGCCTGTACTTTGTTGTCCAAATTGGTTTGCTGTGTCTAATACGATCGTATAGTATTTCAATGTGGCCGTTACCCTGCTGAAGGAAAATTACTCACAATAATTGTGCCAGCAGATGACATTGACCATCGCTCCATGATCGTGACACTGTCACAAGCAGCTGTATCTGGCCATGTTACTTGATGCAAGTCAGATAACAGTTTCACCTCTACTTCTAGAACGGAATCAACAAGGGACCTCGCTGGCAACTGTTTCTGCCCCGGGAACCTCCCTTTGTTTCTGGATGCAGCTTCTGTTAGTAGGTGGCTGCAGCCAGCTCCTCGGTAGCAGCAAGCAGTGCACTTGCTGGAGTGAACACCCGTATCAAAAAGGTATAAAATCTTTGGCTGCCACCTCTGCCTGTATATCCGTGGAAGCAGAGGTCCTCCATACCAAAGGGATATAACTGTTGACTGACACATAGATACATAGAAATTAGGTGCAGGAGTAGGCCATTCGGCCCTTCAAGCCTGCACCGCCATTCAATATGATCATGGCTGATAATCCAACTCAGTATCCTGTACCTGCCTTCTCTCCATACCCTCTGATCCCCTTAGCCACAAGGGCCACATCTAACTCCCTCTTGAATATAGCCAATGAACTGGCCTCAACTACCCTCTGTGGCAGAGAGTTCCAGAGACCCACCACTCTCTGTGTGAAAAAAATCCTTCTCATCTCAGTCCTAAAGGATTTCCCCCTTATCCTTAAGCTGTGACCCCTTGTCCTGGACCTCCCCAACATCGGGAACAATCTTCCTGCATCTAGCCTGTCCAACCCCTTAAGAATTTTGTAAGTTTCTATAAGATCCCCTCTTAATCTCCTTAATTCTAGAGAGTATAAACCGAGTCTATGCAGTCTTTGTTCATAAGACAGTCCTGACATCCCAGGAATCAGTCTGGTGAACCTTCTCTGCACTCCCTCTATGGCAATAATGTCCTTCCTCAGATTTGGAGACCAGAACTGTACGCAATACTCCAGGTGTGGCCTCACCAAGACCCTATACAACTGAGGTAGAACCTCCCTGCTCCTTTACTCAAATCCTTTTGACGCTGAAGTGGGAAGGTCCTACTTGATGGCCATCTTGCCCCGCTCCTTTTCTAACCCTGCCAGTTCGACTTGAGCTACTATCTCGACGATGTATATTAATTCACTTCCACTATTGGTGTTTCTTGAACTACCTCCAGTAGCTGTGGTGCTCTTATCTGCACTATTTACTGGGGAATCTAAATTGTCATTAGTATCCTTTGATATATGCCACATTATTTTATTTCTTTAATCCCAGGATTAAGCAGAATGAGATTGAAGATTGGCAACAAATTCCTGCAGGGTGTCATTAACATATTTGCCAATGTGAGCATGTATCCATTCTTTAACGGCCAGACCTTTGAAATACTGGGGGAGGAGGCGGGTGTGGGAGGTGACGTCAGTCGCAATTACGAGCAGACAGCAGACCCACTGTCGAGTCATCAGCTAAAAAAAAACAACAGGTGTTTTGAATTCAAAGTTGGATGGGATTTGTCAACATTCTTATTAATAACTCAAGAAATAAAGCCCAAATTTTTAGTTAAGCTGATTTCTGAATCCACTGGATAAAACTACAGGAACATATAATTTTTTTTACCGTTAGAGCTCGTCTTTTTTAGCAGATCCCCCCCCCCCCCCCAAAGACCAGGCCAGAGTTATAATAATTACTAGACTGTGGGACCCGTTGGGTCCCATGTTCACACGGGAGGGCTTTCTGGAGCACTAGTATTGGTCTTCTGAGCAAAAGAGACTGGTTTCCGGAGGGTTAGTAGGCACATTGTGGGCCGAATGGATTCCTGTACAGGCAGCTCAGTTATGCGCGCCTGGTGGGTTGGCAGCTCAGTCACTCACGGCTGGCAGGCTGGCAGCCGACTCACAGCTGGTGGGCTGGCACCGACTCGCTGGCGGGCTGGCAGCCGACTCGGGGCTGGTGGGCTGGCAGTTAACTCATTCACGGCTGGTGGGCTCTCACAGACACGCGCGCTCCATCTCACAGACACGCATGCTCACACGTCAAAGTCAAGTCAAACTTTATTGTAATTTAGAAATACATCGATATATGCAATTCCAAACGAAATTACGTTGCATTTGGCTCCCTGTGCAACACAATAATTAACACGCTCGCGCTCTCCCTCCAGCTCGATCGCGCTCTCCCTCCAGCTCGATCGCGCTCCCCCTCCAGCTCGCTCGCGCGCAAACCCCCCAGCTCTACAATAATTATAGGAGGCATGGAGTAAATGAGGTGCTAGATGAGTATAAAGAATGTAAAAAGAATCTTACGAAATAAATAAGAAGAGCTAAAAGAAGATATGAGGTTGCTTTGGCAAGAAAGGTGAAAGTAAATCCAAAGGGTTTCTACAGCTATATTAATAGCAAAAGGATAACGAGGGATAAAATTGGACCATTAGAGAGCCAGAATGGACAGCTATCTGCAGAGCCAAAAGAGATGGGGGAGATATTGAACAATTTATTTTCTTCAGTGTTCACCAAGGAGAAGGATATTGAACTCTGTGAGGTAAGGGAAAAAAGCAGAGTAGCTGTGGAAACTATGACATTCAAAGAGGAGGAAGTACTGACACTTTTGAAAAATATAAAAGTGGATAAGTCTCCAGGTTGTGACAGGATATTCCCTAAGACATCGAGGGAAGTTAATGTAGAAATAGCAGGGGCTATGACAGAAATATTTCAGATGTCATTAGAAATGGGAATAGTGCCGGAGGATTGGCGTACTGCGCATGTTGTTCCATTGTTTAAAAAGTTTTCAAAGAATAAACCTAACAATTATAGACCTGTTAGTTTGACGTCAGTCGTGGGCAAATGAATGGAAAGGATACTTAAAGATAATATATATAAGCATCTGGATAAACAGGGTCTGATCAAGAACAGTTAGCATGGATTTGTGCCTGGAAGGTCAAGTTTGACAAACCTTGAATTTTTTGAAGAGGTTACTAGGGAAATTGATGAGGGTAAAGCAGTGGATGTTGTCTATATGGATTTCAGTAAGGCCTTTGACAAGGTTCCCCATGGAAGGTTGGTAAAGAAGGTTCAATCTTTGGGTGTTAATGGCAGAGTAACAAGATGGATTCAACAGTGGCTGAATGGGAGATGCCAGAGAGTAATGGTGGATGGCTGTTTGTCAGGTTGGAAGCCGGATACCAGAGGGGTGCCTCGGGGATCTGTGTTGAGCACTGTTGTTTGTCATGTACATCAATTATCTAGATGATGGGGTGGAAAATTGGATAAATAAGTATGCAGGTGATACTAAGATACGTGGTGCTGTGGATAATGAAGTAGATTTTCAAAGTCTACAGAGAGATTTGCGTCATTTGGAAGAGTGGGCTGAAAGATGGCAGATGGAGTTTAATGCTGATAAGTGTGAGGTGCTACATCTTGGCAAGACAAATCAAAATAGGACGTACATGGTAAATGGTAGGGAATTGAGGAATGCTGTGGGACAGAGGGATTTAGGAATAACTGTGCATAGCTCCCTGAAGGTGGAATCGCATGTAGATGGGGTGATAAAGAAAGCTTTTGGTGTGCTGGCCTTTAAAAATCAGAGCATTGAATATAGGAGTAGGGAAGTAATGTTAAAATTGTGCAAGGCATTGGTAAGACCAATTCTGGAGTATGGTGTACAATTTTGGTCGCCTGATTATTGGAAGGAAGTCAACAACAAAGAGAGAGTACAGAGGAGATTTACTAGAATGTTGCCTGTGTTCCAGCAACTAAGTTACAGAGAAAGGTTGAACAAGTTAGGTTTTTATTCTTTAGAGCGCAGAAGGTTAAGGGGGGGGGACTTGATTGAGGTCTTTAAAATGATGAAAGGGATAGACAGAGTTGACGTGGATAAGCTTTTTCCATTAGGGTAGGAAAGATTCAAACGAGGGCATGACATGAGAATTAAGGGACAGAAGTTTAGGGGTAACATGAGGGGGAACTTCTTTACTCAGAGAGTGGTGGCAGTGTGGAATGATCTTCCTGCAGAAGTGGTAGAGGCAGGATTGATTTTAACATTTAAAAGTAAAGTCGATAAGTATATGGACAGGAAGGGATTGGAGGGGTATGGTCTGAGTGCATGTAGATGGGACTAGGGGGAAATGAATGGTCGGCACGGACTGGAAGGGCCGAGAAGGCCTGTTTCCGTGCTGTAATTGTTATATGGTTATAACTCACTCACTCCCACTCCAACTCACTCACTCCCACTCCAACTCACTCACTCCAACTCACTCACTCCCACTCCAACTCACTCACTCCCACTCCAACTCACTCACTCCCACTCCCACTCCAAATCACTCCCACTCCCACTCCAAATCACTCCCACTCCAACTCACTCACTCCCACTCCAACTCACTCACTCCCACTCCAACTCACTCACTCCCACTCCAACTCACTCACTCCCACTCCAACTCACTCACTCCCACTCCAACTCACTCCCACTCCAACTCACTCCCACTCCAACTCACTCCCACTCCAACTCACTCCCACTCCAACTCACTCACTCCCACTCCAACTCACTCACTCCCACTCCAACTCACTCACTCCCACTCCAACTCACTCCCCCCCCCCCTCTCCCCCTCTCCCCCTACCAGGAGGGGGTAGCTGATCTGGCACTCCGTTGTCAGGATAACAGCCTCCTCTTGAATATCAAGAAAACAAAGGAGCTGTTCGTCGACTTTAGGAGGGCACATCTCCGAGGATGTACACACCATTGAAGATAAATGGGGATACTGTGGATAGGGTGAGCTGCTTTAAATACCTGGGAGTCCACATCTCAGAGGAACTGACAGGGACATCACACGCTGCAGCACTGGTGAATAAGTGCTACAGTGCCTTTACCACCTCAGGCAATTGAGGAAATTCAGAGTGTCTCTGAGGATCCTCCAGTGCTTCTACTCAGCGGCTGTGGAGAGCATATTGTCCAGAAATATCACAATTTGGTTTGGGAACTGCTCTGCCCAACACAAGAAGGCTCTGCAGAGAGTAGTGCGTTCAGCCGGACGCACTATGGGAACTACACTCGCCCCCCCTGCAGGAACTATACATCAGAAGGTGCAACTCCAGAGCCAACAAGATCATGGGAGACCCCTTCCACCCCAGCAACAGACTGTTCCAGCTGCTACGGTCAGGCAAACACCTCCGTTGCCATGCTGTGAAAATGGAGAGGATGAGAAGGAGTTTCTTCCCAGAGGCCATTCGGACTGTAAACTCCTATCTCTCTAGGGACTAACTTTATGGTACCAATTCACTGTTGTGTGGTGTCTTTTTATAAATTGCTGTGTTTTTTTTTCTTTTTTTCCTCCTACAAACATGTAATATGTGAATATGTATTTCTGATCCATTCTGTTTTGTAGGTTTTTTTTGCACAATCCGCAAGCATTGCTACTTTTCATTTCACTCCACATCTCGTATGTGTGTGTGACGAGTAAACTTGAAAGACACGCACTCCGACTCGCACGCAGACGCCCCCTCCGACTCACGCCCCCTCCGACTCACGCCCCCCGCCCCCCCACTCCCACCCCCCCCCCCACCCACTCCCACCCGCCACCTACTCCCACCCCCCCCCCCCACCCAACCACCATCTCCCACCGACTGTAAAACTCTCTTGAATCTAATCGCGTGGTTGAGTGCGGCCTCTCCCTGAACGGGACTTCCGCAGTGAGTGGGACTTCTGGAATGAGTGCGACATTCAGTTCAAGCAGCGTAGTTTGCAGACCAACCCTTCAATTCAGTTCAAGCACCACAGTTTGCAGACCAACCGTTCAATTCAGTTCAAGCACCACAGTTTACAGAGCATCTGGTCAATTCAGTTCAAGCAGCACAGAGCAGATACATAGCTCAGTTCACTCACAGCGTAGACTTCCAGTTCTGGACTGAACTCTCACTCACAGTCTTCTGAGGTGACTGACTCATGTCCAGCTTCTGGGGCTTTATTCTCCTGGCCCTCCAGAAGGGGTGTTCCCTTCATCATAATGACTGACAGGCGAGAAGACCAATCTGTTGATCTCACAATTTTTTAAACATTCATAACTTTTTTATTTCACCGATCGGAAAAAACCTTAGGGCGGATGAAGGAGAGGACGGTGAATACGATGGCGAAAATATCATAGCGATATAGGGTAGTGTTTTTTCTAAAATGTATTTACAACGTAAACGGGAAGTAGTCAAGATGAGACTTTTTAGTATAGATAGATAGAAGATGCCTCACATTTGATGTATTGTTTATTGAGTATTGTGAAAAACTTGCTTGAATGCCTTTTTGGATGGTCGGTGGCACTCCCTTATGAACAGTTGTTACCTTCTGGAATGGTTGTTATCTTTTAAATCTGGGTTGCCTCCCTGTGACTTGATCATTTTAACCAAATACTCTGTTAATGACTAACAGATTGCTGTAACTTCCCTACAACTGAGATTAAGGCAACATGTATATGTGAGGCACAAGAGACTGCAGATGCTGGAACCTGCAGCAAAAAAAGAACAGCTGGAGAAACTCAGCGGGTCAGGTAGCATCTGTGGAGGGAGGTTCACAATTAATGTTTTGAGTCATTTTGTTAACTTGTGTTGTCAATCCTTAAAAATGGAGAATTGTGAATGGTTTATTCAGAATCTTTTTGGCAAACGAAGAATGATTTTGCAAAGGTCTAACGTTTTATTAATGCTAGAGTTTAATAGAGTTAACAATGCTCAAATTTATTCCCATCGTGACTCTCCATTCTCTCTTCCTATCTACATTCATTATACCTTTGATGCTCTATGCCATTTTGAGTTTCCTTATCCCATTTACACTAAGGATATTCAATGCTTCTGCAACTCCCCTGCATATGAGAATTTTGTCATTTCCTGCTTAAACAGGGTAACCAGACAATGCTGAACATGCTTACTGTATCTACATTACTGATTTTCACTACAGGTCGTCCTCAGTCCAAGAACGGCAGAGTTATGTACTGCCCATACATACGAGTGAGTGTTTCCAAGTGCGTATTCCACTATCTATTATAGGGTTTTCTTTATAGGTTTTTTTGCTTAATTTGGTAATAGCAAATAGAGTTGACCCAATTTCAAAAGGAAAACAATCTTCTTTTTCCATTTTTAACCAGTCTGGTTGTTTATCTAATTCTTCCAACCAAAAGTTCATATTCTTGATATTAACTGCCCAGAAATAAAACATAAAATTCGGTAATACTAAGCCTCCATTTACTTTTGATTTACGTACATGTTTCTTGTTTATTATGTGGTTCTTATAATCCCAAATAAAATTAGTAACTATAGAATCAACCTTTTTAAAAAACATTTTTGAGAGATATATCGGGATTATTTGAAAAAGGTATAATAGTAGTGGGAGAAAAATTATTTTTATTGTATTCTACCCATCATAGAAATGGGTAATGTTTTTCAATACAAAATATTCTTATCTAATTTATTCAGTAAAAATGGAAAATTAGATTTAAATAAAGAAGTATATCTCTTTGTTACATAAATTCTAAGATATTTAAATTTTTCTTTTACTATTTTAAAAGGGAATTGTTGTAATATATGTGGGTTACTTTCCCTTATTGGCATAATTTCGCTTTTGTTCCAATTAATTCTGTATCCTGATAACGAACCATATTGAGTTATTAAATTCAGTAGATTTGGGATACTAACTTCAGGTTTAGTGGTGTAAACTAATACATCATCTGCGTATAATGAGATTTTGTTTTCCATATCTTTGGTTGTATACCCATATATTTCAGGATTGGACCTCACAGTTTCTGCTAATGGTTCTATTACCAATTAAATAATAACGGGGATAATGGACATCCTTGTCTACAACCTCTGGATAAATTAAATTTAGTTGATAACATTTGATTTGTTGATATTCTACCTGTTGGATTAGTATATAGAAGTTTTATCCATGTACTAAACTTCTCGCCCAGTTGAAAAATGTTCATAACTGAAAATAAATAGGGCCACTCCACCTGGTCAAAAGCTTTCTCAGCGTCTAATGAAATAATTGCTAGGTCTTTGGTAATATTTCTTTTTGAGTATATAATATTGAATAACCGTCTCGGGTTGTATGAAGACTACCTTTTTGGTATAAATCCTGTTTGATCCGGGTGTATTAATTTATTAATCACTCTGCTTAATCTTTGTGCTAAGATTTTAGTTAATATTTTCTGATCAGTATTTAAAAGAGCTATAGCGCTATATGATCCTGGATCATCCAGATCCTTATCTATTTTTGGTATAAGTGTTATAATTGATTAATTTAATGTTTCTGGTAATTTTTGTTTTGCGGGACAATCAAATCATAAAATGTTTTATAAAATTCCGAGCCAATACCATCTGGTCCCGGGGATTTACCATTTTTTAATGATCTGATAGACTCTTCGATTTCTTTTACTGTTATTTCCACAACTAATAATTCTCTGTCTAGCCAATCTAACCCTTTAAGATTGCATTTAAAAAAAAAAAACTTCTATCTCTGTCTGGTTGTCTATAGTTTTAGCAGGATAAAGATTTTGATAGTATTGTAAAAATCTCTCGTTAATATCCTTAGGTTGTACTAATGATTCTCCTTTGTCTGATTTAATCTTATGTATTGTTTTTTCCCCATCTAGTTTCCGTAATTGACGAGCTAATAATAATTGAGGTTTATCTCCAAATTCAAAATGTAATTGTTTAGTATATTGATAAAATGTAACAACTTGATCTGACTATTTTATTTAATTTGTATTTCACAGCTTCAATTTTATTATGTTTTATCGTAGTTGGTGTAGTCGCATTCTCTATGTCTAGTTGTTTAATTTCCTTCTCCAATGCCTGTTGCATCTCCCGATTCTTTTTATTATAAAATGCTTGAGAAGAAATCACGGCTCCCTGCGTAAATGCTTTAAATGTTTCCCATAGTAAAGAAGGAGAAGTTTCAGGACTATCATTTGTTTCAAAGAACATATTAATCTGTTTAGTAAGATATACCTGAGATACTTTATCCTTTAAAATCTGTGGGCTAAGTCTCCATTGTCCCTGTTTCTCGGTACTTCATTTATTTTAATCATAACTATTAAAGGGGCATGATCCAAAATTATAATATTATGGTATTTTGAATTATATGTAAATGGAATTAGCTTAGAATCCTCCAAAAAATAATCTATTCTTGAATATATTTTATGTATAGGTGAATAAAATGAATATTCTCTTCCAGTTGGATTTTTTATTCTCCAGACATCTTTGATATTACTGGTATCTATATATGCATTTACTAAATCACTGGAATGGGATTTTGTTTTCCATTGTCTTGATGACCTATCTAAATAGGGATCTAATGTACAATTTAAGTCTCCTCTAATTATTAAATTATGTTGGGATAATTCCGGAATTGTATTAAATATTTTCTTAAAAAACAAAGGGCTATCAAAATTTGGTCCATAAACATTAATAAGAGTCAATTTTTGTGCATATAGCTCACCTCATATTATAATATATCTACCATCACTGTCCGTTATTGTTGATATATGTTTAAAAGGTATCCCTTTACGGATTAGTATTGCAATACCTCTGGATTTGTGTGTAAATGAAGAGTAATATGCTTTATCAATTTAACTTTCAATCTATGTTCTGCATCCTTTTTTAAATGAGTCTCTTGGATAAAAATGACATCTGTTTTAAGAGCTTTTAAATATGCTAGTACTTTACCTCTCTTAATTGGTTCGTTGATACCCTCAACATTCCAGCTACAAAATGTTATACCTTCACCCCCAGCCTTCATATTTAAGTCCTGCATCTTTTGTTTAGGGAGGTCTATAAGAGAGCAGATGGTTCGGCTCGACAAACCCCACCTTACTCCCGAACCTTGAATCTCATTGATATTTCTTACGTATATATCTCCATTGATAAAGCTCATGATTCCATTCTAACTTAAAGTTATAATAAAGTATTATATTGAAAAAAGGATAGATTAAAAGGTTAGTTGTGCGCAAAAAGGAAGAAAATAACTACATCTATTAGTAGTGTAGTTAGTGATAGCCATACTAACATGGCTAGTCATCTACCGACTTCCGTAGTTGATGTAAAAAAAAAACTTAACTAGCTCCATAATCTCTTAAAAATAACATTTCCATAACGATATTTTACTGGGGGGTAATAACATTATAGGTTACAAAATATTCAGATTCCATTAGTCAAATATATTTTAAAAATAAGAATTGGAAGAGAAAAAATACAAATCTTCCCAAATGGAAAAAAAAGTGGAGTAAAAGTGAAGAAAAGTGAAATTTAACTTTAAATCCAACCATTTAGCTAATTCTAAGTAATTCAAATGTGAGTAATTAGTAACCGTTAGTTATAATTATTAATGGCACCACGCAATAATATTAATATTTATTAGTTATTATGTTAATAATGTCCGTAGAAAAGGCCTTATTCCGCATCCATCTCCAGTTTCAATTGTCCTTGGGTATAACCGGGCCTTAAAACCATCCAGCCTCACACAGTTACATTATTCGTTGACATCATTTATTTTGAAAATGATTGTAGTATTGTAAAAATCAGTCATCAGGCAGGCTTAATCTTCTGAGCAAACTCCAGTGCTTCCTCCGGCTTAGTGAAGAAGTGTTCTTTATTATCGTGGGTAACTCTTAATGTAGCCGGGTACATCAGACCATACTTCAATCCTTTCACCTCCTTCAGTTTATTCTTTGCCTCTTTAAACTGCTTTCTCTTCCTGGAGACCTCCACAGGGTAATCTTGGTAGATACTGATCTTATCTCCCTCATACATAAGATTCCTGGTATGGACAACTTTCTTCATCATCTCCCCCAGTACATGATCGTATTGTACCTTTACTATCATTTGTCTTGGAGGGGCACCCAGTCGTGGACGACGTCTCATCACCCTGTGTGCTCGGGCTAGCAGAGGCTGCTAATCCAAGTTTAAAGCTTTTTGAAGTAAGTCTGCAGCAAATTCATGGGGATCTCGATCCCCCTCTCTCCCTTCTTGGATACCCACGATTCTTAGGTTCTGACGCCTTTGACGTCCTTCCAGCTCTGTGCATTTTTCAATTATTTTGCTCGGGTCTGATAAGCGTTGGTTTTCTCTGATAAGTTGTTTTGTTGTTTCCATGCTTGTTGAAGCAATCTCCCCCAGGTTTGTTATAGCTGTAGAATATTGATTCAATGCTTCCTCAGCAGGCTCCATTCTTGCATTAAAGTTAGTCTCCACCGAGCTGATTTTAACCTCCGTCTCCGCAGCCATATCTGTAATTTGCTGGCTCAGCCTTGCTTCTGTTTCCGACCTCCATTTTTCCGTTAATTTATGGACTGTGGAGTTAATTTCTTCCTTCATCTCCAACTTTAACTCCTTAAACTCGTCCTTAAAATTTTTCTCTAACATTTACTATCTTCATTTCTTCTTTTAGCTCTTCCTGAGCTAATGTTATATTTTTAATCTCCTGAGCAAGAAAAATGCTAAGATCTTCTATCTCAGAAGGTTTTTTAGACTTTTTTTCGAGACATCTTCTTGTGATGATATTGTACCTGAGGCCGAGGCTTCAGTCGGGCCTTGTTCTTCCATTGCCATTTTTTGCCTTACCGGCCGTTTCAGATGTTTTGGGGGGGAGTGCTGCATAGACAAACTGGAGTCGCAGGCTGGATGATGTCACTCACTCGTCAAAAGCAGTGTTGCAGGCAGCCGGTGCAGAACAGCATGTAGGTCAGTTTTATCCCCGTTTTTCTCGATTTTTAGATGGAGCTAGCAGGCACTTTGACTCTATCCCTCCATAGTGCCACCGGAAGTCCTGCAGCACAAACTTCTGCTTGAATTCTTATGGAAACTGGAACACCGGCTATTGGCCAGTGAATGATGGTCAGGACCAGAAGTATTGCTATCTTTTCCAAAGCGTATAAATATCTGTCCCATTGGAGTCAGTATCTGGGTCCTCTGATATAAAATTGTGTCAGGGAAGTTGCCATTGGAGTTGCCCTTATCCCCTGTCCTGGGCTGCAAGTTGCTCATGCGTGCTAGCCTATGTGCATATCATCTATCCAAGCTACACTACAGCAGATCAAATGCAAGGGTTCTGGGCTGCTGATTGCAAGTATAAGTGTTGGATTGAGTGTTTTGTATGTTCACTTTTGTACTGCTGCTGCCACTATGGCCACTAAACAAGAAAAATACATACAAACAGGCGGCAGCCATCTGGGCCTTCAATCAGCTCGTGGCTGATCTTCAGCACAACTTTCCATTGCTGTACTATCACTATGTCCCTTGATTTGTTTACTGTCCAAAAATCTGCTGAATATTGTTTGATTGAAAGCAATGACATAGAAACATAGAAACATAGAAAATAGGTGCAGGAGTAGGCCATTCGGCCCTTCGAGCCTGCACCGGCATTCAATGTGATCATGGCTGATCATCCAACTCAGTATCCCGTACCTGCCTTCTCTCCATATCCCCTGATCCCTTTAGCCACAAGTGCCACATCTAACGCCCTCTTAAATATAGCCAATGAACTGGCCTCAACTACCTTCTGTGGCAGAGAATTCCAGAGACTCACCACTCTCTGTGTAAAGAATGTTTTCCTCATTTCGGTCCTAAAGGAATTCCCCCTTATCCTTAGACTGTGACCCCTTGTTCTGGACTCCCCCAACATCGGGAACAATCTTCCAGCATCTAGCTTGTCCAACCCCTTAAGAATTTTGTAAGTTTCTATAAGATCCCCCCTCAATCTTCTAAATTCTAGCGAGTACAAGCCGAGTCTATCCAATCTTTCCTCATATGAAAGTCCTGACATCCCAGGAATCAGTCTGGTGAATCTTCTCTGTACCCCCTCTATGGCAAGGATGTCTTTCCTCAGATTTGGAGACCAATACTGTACGCAATACTCCAGGTGTGGCCTCACCAAAACCCTGTACAACTGCAGTAGAACCTCCCTGCTCCTATACTCAAATCCTTTCGCTATGAATGCTAACATACCATTTGCTTTCTTCACTGCCTGCTGCACCTGCATGCCTACTTTCAATAACTGGTGTACCATGACACCCAGGTCTCGTTGCATCTCCCCCTTTCCTAATCTGCCACCATTCAGATAACCCTCATGTTTTTGCCACCAAAGTGGATAACCTCACATTTATCCACATTATACTGCATCTGCCATGCATCTGCCCATTCACTCAGCCTATCCAAATCACCCTGCAGCCTCCAAGCATCCTCCTCACACCTAACTATGCCCCCCAGCTTGGTATCATCTGCAAATTTGGAGATGTTGCATTGAATTCCCTCGTCCAAATCATTAATATATATTGTAAACAGCTGGGGTCCCAGCACTGAGCCTTGCGGCACCCCACTAGTCACTGCCTGCCATTCTGAAAAGGACCCGTTTACTCCTACCCTTTGCCTCCTGTCTGCTAGCCAGTTCTCTATCCACATCAATACTGAACCCCCCAATACGTGTGCTTTAAGTTTGTATGCTAATCTCTTATGCGGGACCTTGTCGAAAGCCTTCTGAAAGTCTAGATATAACACATCCACTGGTTCTCCCTTATCCACTCTACTAGTTACATCCTCGAAAAATTCTATCAGATTTGTCAGACATGATTTACCTTTTGTAAATCCATGCTGACTTTGTCCAATGATTTCACCACTTTCCAAATGCGCTGCTATCCCATCTTTAATAACTGACTCTAGCAGTTTCCCCACTACCGATGTTAGACTAACTGGTCTGTAATTCCCCGCTTTCTCTCTCCCTCCTTTTTTAAAAAGTGGGGTTACATTAGCTACCCTCCAATCCTCAGGAACTACTCCAGAATCTAAGGAATTTTGAAAAATTATCACTAAGGCATCCGCTATTTCTGTGGCTACCTCCTTGAGTACTCTGGGATGCAGACTATCTGGCCCTGAGGATTTATCGGCCTTCAATCCGTTCAATTTACCCAACACCAACTCCCGGCTAACCTGGATTTCACTCAGTTCCTCCATCTTATTTGACCCCCGTTCCACTGCTATTTCCGGCAGATTATTTATGTCTTCCTTAGTGAAGACAGAACCAAAGTAGTTATTCAATTGGTCTGCCATGTCCTTGTTCCCCATGATCAATTCACCTGTTTCTGACTGCAAGGGACCAACATTTGTTTTAACTAGTCAAACCTGACTAAACCTCTGCATCCATTTATCTAAGTCAGAGCTGCATGGTGCAGAGACATGACATTTAGCCCAACTACCCATATAAGTTGCCATGTTGAGTTAGTTCCATTTGGTTCATATCCCTCTAAATATTTCCGATCCATGTACCTCTCCAAATGTCTTTTAGACATTACAATTGTACCCACTGTCATCACTTACGCTGGCAACTCGATCTTCATGCCCACCACCCTCTATGAAAATGTAGCCCTCTCAAGCCCCTTAAGATTTTTCTCCTCATAAACCTAGGCCCTCTAGTTTTCTACTCTGGCACCTTAGGAATGTGGCCATTCACCTCAATGATGCTCCTCCATGATTTTATCTGGGATCACTCTTCAGCCTCTTCCTGAGAAACGTAGTCCCAGCTGATCAGTCTCTCCTAATAGTTCAAGAACTCCAATTCCAGTAACATTATTATGAATCTTTTCTGCACCCATTCCAAGTTATTCTTTGCATGGCAAAGAGAATTGCGCATAATCCTCCAAATGTGGTATCATTGACATATTTTACAGTTGTAGCATGATATCTAAACTCTTGTACTCAATGATGGCTGATGAAAAGTGCCAAGCATCTTCATGTCGACCTATGTTGCCATTTGCAGGGAGCTATGTTTTGTTTTGACCCTTTGCCAATCATGTACATTTGTATCTACACTACCTACAGTATTCTCCTACCATTTAACAAATGCTCTGAATTCCAAAATAAATAATCACATTATATTTCATCTCCCATGTTCACATCCTCGGTCAGTTCATCCATATTTTCCTGAAACCTCTTTTCATCCTCCTTCATGCTCTCAATCCCACCTAATTTATAATCATCAGTAAACTTGGAAACATGGTAAGTGACTCCCTCAGCCAAATTGTTGATGGATTTAATGAAAGGATGGGGCCCAAGCACCAACCCCTATATTATCCCACTAGTTATAGTTTACCAATCAGAAAATTATCCATTTATTCCCACTCCTTGTGTTCTGCAAAGTGTCACCACATAAAGGGCGCCGGCTAAATTAGGCTAAAGTATCCCGCGCCAGGTCCTCCTTTGTTCTCCACCCGCCCCTATGGACGTTCCCCCAGGCCGGGTCCTCCTTTGTTTCCGTTGGTCTGTCCATCTTCAGGAACCCACATGGCCAGTCCTTGACCACTGGCACCCTTACCGACCTCTACCGCTGGCACGCTCACTGACCACCGACCTAGACTGCCGGCCAACCCGACTGCCAGCAGACACTGGGTCCACTCCTGACACCTCTGTGGTGCAGACCCAGAGTCCGGTCAAGTAATTACTGCACAAATTATATGAGTTCTTGAAAACTGAATGGCTTTCAGTCTATACAAGCTATGAAATTGTTGTGGATTACTGGTACGTTTTGCTAGATTGATTTGAAACATTTAATATTAAATCCTTACCCCGGAGTGTTTCGTGGAATGTTATGAAGGTATGTTGCCAGGTGTGGTGTATGTAAAGGGGCTGTCCCACTGCGGCAACCTAATTGGCGAGATTAGGAGAGTTTGGAAAAAAAAGTAATGTTGAAGACCTCCTTCGACTATGTTGAAGACTAGCTTTGACTGGCTTCGGGAAAATTGGACACAGAATAGTGGAGAGTGAAGATGACCTCCCTTCGACGTCCTACAAATAACATACTGACCTACTTCGACTAAACCTACGAGTAAAAAAAGTATCATTTTTTTCCATGGCGACTTTTTTTTACTCAAAGATCTTGCAGCACCATACCGTTAGGAGGTAATTTCAGTTGTTGAATATCGATTGTTGGGTCTTTCCAGTATTACTGCACTGTGTCAGTGTGCCTGGAATATTTCCTCCTCTTCTTGGAAGACCTCTAATCATCTAATCTCAAACTTTTTAGGGAGCCAATGGATAATCTGAGTGCTATTATCTGTTTACTGAAGTGTTTTCCAGCAAACTGCTAATCACTTTGGAGTGAATTCCACATAACACCTTGCATTTGGAAATTTAGTAAGGCTTCAGTTGTTGATGGTTGGCTAACACCAGTGAAAGCTAAGGGCAGCAACGGGCCAGTTAATAAGATAATCACACAGTGCACACATTGAGAATTCTGCACCAGG
Source organism: Raja brachyura (assembly GCA_963514005.1). The sequence goes on from OY740782.1 coordinate 73,338,963, forward strand.
TCAATTTGGCCTTGGTTCATCACGAAATAATCTTGGCAAATGCTTTTCACCCACGCTTGACTTTTGCTTCCTGGCTACCTACAGAATACAAATTCAAATAAAATGTTAAATATGTGCATAATGTTAAATGGCGAGTTAGATTTAATGCTTCTTAATTAGCTATTCAACATAAGCTCCACTGGAGGGAGCTGTAGTAATGTACAACGTGAATGAACAAAGCTATTGAAACATTACATAAGAGGTGAATCTGGTTTCAAAGCACAATCATTTGGGGGAAAAAAGATTTTAATACAACTATGCTGCGCAATTAAATATAGTGATCAGGTGAAATCTAAAACATTTAATTTATCATACAGGAAGTAATATGTTGTGCAGTTGAAACTAGAAATTTAAATTGTAAAGTTACATGATTATGGCAAGAGTTTTGTCCCATGTTTCTCCAATCAGTGAACTACATGCATCATGAGCATGCAAAAGTACATTCCTGCAATATGCAATTAAAGTAGATCAACATCTAAAATGTACTACTAATAGTTTATCAAACTATCTACATGTTATAGAGACGTAGTCGTACAGCATGGAAATGCCCTTCGGCCCAACTTGTTCCTGCTGACCAACATGCAGCATCTACACTAGTCCCATTGCCTATGTTTGGCCCATAATCCCTCTAAAGTTTAGAGTCCATGTGCCTGTCAAAATGTTTCTTAAATGTTGCAATAGTACCTGCCTCAACTACCTCCTCCGGCATCTTGTTCCATACTCCCACCAACCTTTATGTAAAAAAACAATACCCCTCAGGTTCCTATTAAATCTTTCCCCTCTCATCTTAAACCTATGTTCTATTGTTCTTGATTTCCCCTCTGGGCAAATTCCTGTGCATTTACCCAATCTATTCCTCTCATTTTGTACATCTCTATAAGATTACGCCTCATCCTCCTGTGCTCCAAGAAATAAAGCCGTAACCTGCTCAACATCTCCCTATAGCTCGGACTCTCGAGTCCTGGCAATATCCTTGCAAATCTTCCCTGCGCCTTTTCCAGCTTAACATCATCTTTCGTATAACATGGTGATCAAAACTGAATAGAATACTTTAAATGTGGCGTCACCCATATCTTATGTAACTTTAACATGGCATCCCAATTCTCTATACTCAATACACTGACTCATGAAGGTCAATGTGCTGAAAGCCTTTTTGAACGCCCTATCTTCCTGAGAAGTGACTTGCAAGGAAAAGTGTTCTGATTACTAAAGAGAAGTTACAAACTACTCCACTGAGATATTTATTATGTGCAAGAAGGAACTGCAGATACTGGTTTAAACCGAAGAATCACACAAAGCTGGAGTAACTCAGCAGGACAGGCAGCATCTCTGGAAAGAAGGAATGGGTCTTGGATCGAGACCCTTCTTCAGACAGATATTATGGCTGATGAGATTCAGTTTTACAGTCTACTAGATATTAAATATGGGCATTTGGAAATGTTTGAGACAAATAACCTTTTTTTTGTTTCACAACATACCATGAACGAAAGGTGTAGAATTTCAAATTAGTACTATACATTCTTGTGAAAGGTCAAGTCTTTTCCACGCATTTAACGGTTTAAACAAAGCTGCTCTTGGAAGTGGGCAATTGCTCAGTTGATGTCTGCATCCTAAATCACATAGTCATACAGCACAGAAACTGGCCCATTGACCTAACCCATCCATGCCGACCAGATTTTATAACTGAACTGGTCCCACTCATCTGCATTTGACACGCATCTCCCTTGACCTTTTCTTCTCTGTGTACTTTTCTAACTGTTGCCATTTCTCAGTCACTTACCTGGATGGAGATGTGTCTTTCCTCTGTGTCGTATCTTCGTCCCTCATTGCAGCCTACCAACTGGATTGGCGCGGCTTTTCCTAACAGATACTGGTCCAGAGCTTCAGCAGCAGGCGCAGAGCGGAATTGCCATCGCGGAGCGGGGCGATCCCTTCGAAACATAGAAAATAAGTGCAGGAGGAGGCCATGCGGCCCTTCGAGCCAGCACCGCCATTCATGACTGATCGTCCCCAATCAATAACCCGTGCCTGCCTTCTCCTCATATCCCTTGACTCCACTAGCCACTAGAGTATCTAACTCTCTCTTAAATCCATCCAGTGATTTGGCCTCCACTGCCCTCTGTGGCAGGGAATTCCACAAATTCACAACTCTCTGGGTAAAAAAGTTTTTTCTCACCTCAGTCTTAAATGGCAGTCCCTTTATTCTAAGACTCACCCAACATTGGGAACATTTTTCCTGCATCTAGCTTGTCCAGTCCTTTTATAATTTTATATGTTTCTATGAGATCTCCCCTCATCCTTCTAAACTCCAGTGAATACAAGCCTAGTCTTTTCAATCTTTCCTCGTATGACATTCCCGCCATACCAGGGATCAATCTCGTGAACCTACGCTGCACTGCCTCAATCACAATGATGTCCTTCATCAAATTAGGAGACCAAAACTGTAAGCAATACTCCAGATGTGATCTCACCAGAACCCCATACAACCGCAGAAGAACCTCTCTACTCCTATACTGAAATCCTCTTGTTATGAATGCCAACATTCCGCTGGCTTTCTTCACTGCCTGCTGTACCTGCATGCCAACTTTCAGTGACCGGTGTACAAGGACACCTAGGTCCCGCTGTACCTCCCCCTTACCTAACCTAAGCCCATTGAGATAATAATCTGCCCCCTTGTTTTTGCCACCAAAGTGGATAACCCCACATTTATCTATATTACACTGCATCTGCCACGTATCTGTCCACTCACTCAACCTGTCCAGGTCACCCTGCAACTTCCTAACATCCTCTTCACATTTCACACTGCCACCCAGCTTTGTGTCATCCGCAAACTTGCTAGTGTTGCTCCTAATTCCCTCTTCCAAATCATTAATATATATGGTAAACAGTTGCGACCCCAACACCAAGCCTTGCGGCACTCCACTCGCCACTGCCTGCCATTCTGAAAAGGACCCGTTCACTCCTACTCTTTGCTTCCTGTCTGCCAACCAATTTTCTATCCACGTCATCACCCTAGCCCCAATACCATGTGCTCTAATTTTAGTCACCAGTCTCCCGTGCGGGACCTTATCAAAGGCTTTCTGAAAGTCTAGATACACTACATTCACTGGCACCCCATCATCCATTTCACTTGTCACCTCCTCAAAAAATTCCAGAAGATTAGTCAAGCATGATTTTTCTTTCATAAATCCACGCTGACTTGGACTAATCCTTTTACTGCTATCCAAATGCCGCATTATTACCTCTTTAATAATTGACTCCAGCATCTTTCCCACCACGGAAGTCGGGCTAACTGGTCTGTAATTCCCTGTTTTCTCGCTCCCTTCTTGAAAAGTGGGATAACATTAGCTAACCTCCAATCCACAGGCACTGAACCTGAATCTATTGAACATTGGAAAATGATCACCAATGCGTCCACTATTTCTAGAGGAGCCTGGGATGCAGTCCATCAGGCCCCGAGGATTTATCGTCCTTCAGTCCCATTAGCCCTAGCCAATACTATTTCTTGCCTAATGAAAATTTATTTCAGTTCCTCGACCCCCTTAGATCCTCTGTCCTCCAGTACTTCTGGGAGATTGTTTGTGTCTTCCATAGTGAAGACAGATCTAAAGTACCTGTTCAACTCTTCTGCCATTTCCTTGCTCCACATAATAATTTCACCCGTGTCTGCCTTCACACATTTGACTTTGCTACTCTTTTTCCCTTAACATATCTAAAGAAGCTTTTACTGTCCTTTATATTACTGGCCAGCTTCCCTTCGTACTTCATCTTTTCAGCCCGTATTGCCCGTTTTGTTTCCTTCTGCTGTCCTATGAAAGTTTCCCAATTCTCTGGCTTCCGGCTACTCTTTGCTGTGTTATACTTCTTTTCTTTTAGTTTTATTTTATCCCTAACTTCTCTTGTCAGCCACGGTTGCCTCCTACTCCTCTTAGAATCTTTCTTCCTTTTTGGAATGAAATGATCCTGTGTCTTCCGGATTATGCCCAGACATTGCTGCCATTGCTGTTCCACTGTCATTCCTGCTAGTATCCCTTTCCAGTCTACCTTGGCCAGCTCCTCTCTCACGCCTTCATAATCCCCTTTGTTCAGCTGCATCACTGTCACTTCCGATTTAACCTTCTCCTTCTCAAATTGCAGATTAAAACTAATCATATTATGATCACTATCTCCAAGCGGTTCCTTTGCCTCGAGTTCGCTTATCAAATTGGGTTCATTGGACAAAACTAAATCCAGAATTGCCTTTTCTCTGGTCGGCTCCATTACAAGCTGCTCTAAGGATCCATCTTGGAGGCACCCTACAAACTCTTTCTTGGGGTCCTGAACCAACCTGATTTTCCCAGTCTACCTGCATATTGAAATCCCCCATCACCACAGTGGCATTTTCTTTGTTACATGCCAGTTTTAACTCCTGCTGCAACTTACACCCTACATCCGGGCTACTATTTGGGGGTCTGTAGATAACACCAATTAGTGTCAACTCAATCCACAGTGACTCTACCTTGTTAGTCCCTATGTCTTCCCTCGCAAGGGACTGAATTCCATTCCTTCTTCACAAATTATATAATCATAATTATTTATTTCATTATAAAACTGCAATAAACATTTTGTTTTTTAAAATCACCAGAAGAGCTACCCCCCTCCTCTGCCCACCTGTCCTTTCTATAGGATGTATAACCCTGAATATTAAGTTCCCGGACCCGATCCTCCCACAGCCACGCCTCGGTAATCCCCACAATGTCATATCTTAGCCTCAAGCTCATCTACTTTACTTCTTATACTTCATGCATTCAAATACAGTACTTTTAATTCCTTACGCATCTCACCATTCACATCGATCCCTATTACACTTGGCCATACTCTCCTATCCCTTTGTGAGCTTTCTTTCCCATTAATTCTGCAGTAATTAACTATCCCTTTACTCCCTTTCCCTTTAACTCCGTTCTTGACTATCCCATTTGACACCCCCCCCCCCCCCCCCCTTATTTAGTTTTAAACCACCTGTGTCGCAGTGGCAAACCTGCCTGCCAGAATGCCAGTCCCCCACCTGTTAAGATGCAATCCGTCCCTTTTGTACAGTTCCCCCTTACTCCAAAACAGATCACAGTGGTCTAAGAATCTAAATCCCTGCCCCTTGCACCAGTTCCCCAGCCACACATTCAGGTCCTGTATCTCCCTGTTCCTGATCTTGCCAGCACGAGGAACTGGAAGCAAACCAGAGATAACTACCCTGGAGGTCCTGCTTTTCAGCACTTTTGCAAGGTCTCTAAAGTCACGCTTCAGAATATTCATCCCTTTCTTTCCCACATCGTTTGTGCCAAAATGCACTACAACGTCCGGCTGTTCACCTTCGCCCTTGAGGATTTTCTGCACGCTGTCTGTGACATCCTGGACATCCTGGATCTTGGCACCAGGGAGGCAGCACACCATCCTCGAATCCCATCTGTTTCCGCAGAAACCCCTGTCCGTACCTCTCACAATGGCGTCTCTAACCACCAATGCGTTGCCCTTGTCGGGGATCGCCAGTGTCGGAGCTCCGGAGTGTTGGGCCTGCTGATTTTAAAATCGTGGAGCTGTGGTTTGCGGAGCTTCTAGCCGCGAGGGTTGACTTTAACATCGTGGAGACATGGGATCTTTTACCGAGGATCGCCAGTGTTGGAGCTCCGTCCAGGTCAGCCTGTGGACTACGGAAGAGGCTCAGAAACTCCAAGCTGTGGAGTATGTTCCTCCATTCCGACGCCGGAGTTTCGATCATCCCGGTGCGAGGGCCGCCCATAATAGCGACTGTGGAGGGTTCAAAGGCCCTGACCATGGATGAACAAAGGGGAAGATGAGTGAATTTTATTGCCTTCCATCACAGTGAGAAACGTTGATTCCGCTGCGGTGGATGTTTATGTTAAACTCTGTGTATTGTGTTCTGTTTATTCCTATGGCTGTACGGTAACTCAAATTTCACTGTACCAATTGGTGCATGTGACAATAAATGTGAACTTGAACTTATACTTGCATATATAGCTATCTTTGGCAACTTATTCCATACACTCATCACTGCAGGAAGATATTGTTCTTTGGGTTGCCTTTACTCTTCCCCTCATTCTAAATGTTAGCCCTCTAGTTTTGTAATCTTCTGTGCTGGGAAGAAGACTGCAACTCTCCATCTTATCACTACCTCCCTGACTTTGTATCCCTCCGTAAGGTCACCCAAATCTCCTATGCCTCAGAAAAATGTAAAACCCTATCCAGCCTCGCTTTATAATCCAAACCCTTGAGTCCTGACAACATCTTGATAAAACGTTTGTTTGCATAATTTTCATCTTAATGACATCCTTCCTATAGCAGGATGACTAGACTACACTGGGAACAGTACACACTGCTCCAAATGTAGTCTCACTGATACCTTATACAACTGTATGATGTCACATCTCCTGTATTCAATACCTATTCCTGCTTTGACTTACCAAAATGCATCATGTCAACCTTGTCAGAGTTTCATTCCTTCTGCCATTCCTTGGCCCACTTTCCTAATTGATTCAGATCCTTTTGAAAACATAGCTTTTCCCACTGTCCACAATTCCCACATCCACAAATTTACTCGCCACATTAATTACATTGTCATCCAAATCATTTCTATAGATGGCAAACAACACAGATTCCTGCACGTGTCACACTGCGTAATGTAAACCTATTTAAGGGTCAACATTGATGTGTTTCCTGTTGCAAGACAAGACAACAGGCAATAATTTTGTTGCTGAGTACATTGCACTGGAATCCATTTGTTCCTGCACAAAGAAAATATGATAGTGTTGCTAAAGCTCTAAATGGGATTCTGCAATTTTGGCTCTTTGCAATTAATAGCATTCTTAATGTCAACATCTATTGTATGAAGTTTTATGAAATTACCACTATTCTGAGAACTTTTTTGTAATCTAATTTTTGTGAAACGTGCAAATGAGTGGGATAAGAATTTCTGACTCCTTTCTGGCAAAGACACATTTTAAACACATATTAGGGGCGACGTGGTGGTGTGGCAGTCGAGCTACTGCCTTACAGTGCCAGGGACTGGTTCGATCATGACAACGTGTGCTTGTCTGTATAGAGTTTGTACGTTCTCCCCTCGACCTACATGGGTTTTCTCGGAGATCTTTGGTTTCAGCCCATACTCAAGGCATGCAGGTTTGTAGGTTAATTGGCTTGGTTTAAATGTAAAATTGGCATTAGTGTGTATAGGGTAGTGTTAATGTGCGGGGATAACTGGTCGGTACAGATTGGTGGGCCGAAGGGCCTGTTTTCGCGCCGTATCTCTAAACTAAACACAAAACTAAACCAATAAAAATCTAAACGAAGTTCGTTGCGCCACAGATGTTGTCTGACCTGCTGAATGTATCCAGCATTTTCTGATTTCATTTCAGATTTCTCACAACCACAGTATTTTGTTTTTCGACTGGGTATCCAAGACAAAATTGGTTGCAAGAAAATACCTGAGAATTGCATCATGTGCTCAATGACAAAATAACAGATTTGGACATTTTATTAGTTTAAAGACCGAGGCTTTGGACATCCCTTCAACATCACTGGTACATGGCGATGCATGATTATATTTTCCTAATTGCAGACAACTGCACTCATACAGCAGAAAGGTTCAAAAATCTACTCTGGGATTCCCAGCATAAGCAGATGTTTTACAATCAACTTTGGGCAATCAAAGATATCTCTGATATTATTTTGATGAAGGAAGTTAAATGTTATTTTCTAATATGATCTATTGGCCTTGGAATTTTCCAGGGAGTTTATGACATTTTGAAACATGCCTGTTGCTTTGAGGGCCTGTCCCACTATGGTGACCTAATTTGTGAGTTTAGAAGAGTTTGCGCTCACCACAAACTTACAGCATGGTCGACAAGTGGTCCTAGGAGGTCACTGTAACTCTCCTTCATGCTCTCTGGAAGTTCCCGCATACTCTAAAGTAAGTTGTTAATTTATGATTTATTATCCAATTTTGGAGACGAATCTAACAATTGAAATAATGGACTTCTGCAGGTAGTAAATTATTAGTGATTTTGTAAAATTAATTTTCTTTTTCCTTGCTTTCGATATCAAATTTCACTGGTTTATATGTTCCAGTTTATATTGAGACACTCTGGGTTCATAGCCACATAAAATACTATTTTAATCAACTTTATGATTGAGGCATTTCATCTGAGTTAGTGTACAGTTCACTCAATTAAATGTGTAAGAAAGAACTGCAGATGCTGGTTTAAATCGAAGGTAGACACAAAATGCTGGAGTAACTCAGCGAGACAGGCAGCATCTCTGAAGAGAAGGAAAAGGTGACGTTTCAGGTCGAGACCCTTCTTCAGACTGATGTCAGGGGAGTGGGGGGGTGGGGACAAAGATAGAATGTAGTCAGAGACAGTAAGACTGGTGGGAGAACTGGGATGGGGGTGGGGATAGAGAGGGAAAGCAAGGGCTATATGAAGTTAGATAAGTCAATGTTCACACTGCTGGGGGGCAAACTACCCAAGCGAAATATGAGGTGCTGTTCCTCCAATTTGCGCTGGGCCTCACTCTGACAATGGAGGAGGCAAAGGACAGAAAGGTCAGAATGGGAATGGGAGGGGGAGTTGAAGTACTGAGCAGCCGGTAGATCAGGTAAGTTAATTTGGTCCGCCACGATATAGAGCTCTTCTTCCGTCGCCTCTGCCTCTGGGCCTTTTTCTATGGGAAGGAGTCCTCACCACCCAGTGATGACCCCTTCTCCCATCTCCAACGAACCACCTCCTCTTGGACTCCCCCAGATGGCCCTCTACTTTCTTTAGACCTTTTCATTTCCAACTGCCGGCGGGACATCAACCGCCTCAACTTTTCCACTCCCCTTACTTACTTACTCTAACTTCTCCCCCCATGAACGTAAAGCCTCTGCTCACTCTGCAGCAACCCCGACTTGATAATCAAACCCACCAACAAGGGAGGTGCCGTGGTAGTCTGGCATGCTGACCTCTACTGGACTGAGGCCAGGCGACAACTCTCAGACACCTCCTTATCCTTGGACCATAAACCCACAGATGAGCACCAGGCCTTAATCTCAAACGCCATTACTGATTTCATCACTTCGGGCTCTCTGCCCTCTGTAGCCTCCAACCTTATCGTTCCCCAGCCCCACATGGCCCTGTTTCCTGTAAAGACTCAGTCCCCTTCTCACAATTCCTCCGTGTACGCCACATCTGTGCCCAGGATGAGGTTTTCCATACCAGGGCATCGGGGATGTCTTCATTCTTTAGGAAACTGAGGTTCCCCTCTTCCATTACAGATGAGGCTCTCAATATGGTTTCCTCGATATCCCGCAGCTCCACTCTTACTCCCCATTCATCGAAACATAGAAACATAGAAAATAGGTGCAGGAGTAGGCCATTCGGCCCTTCGAGCTTGCACCGCCATTCAATATGATCATGGCTGATCATCCAACACAGTATCCTGTACCTGCCTTCTCTGCATATTCCCTGGTCCCATTAGCCACAAGGGCCACATCCAACTCCCTCTTAAATATAGTCAACGAACTGGCCTCAACTACCTTCTGTGGCAGAGAATTCCACAGATTCACTACTCTCTGTGTGAAAGTTCATAGACTATTGACCAAGAGTCCTCCTTGTCCTCACCTTCCACCACATCAGCTGTCGCATACAGCATATAATCCTCCAACATTTTTGCCACCTCTAACATGATCCTACTGCTCTACACCCCTTCCTGCTTTCCGCCGAGACCGTTCCCTTTGTAATTTCCTGGTCAATTCATCCCTTCCCACCCAAACTACCCCCTCCCCAGGTACTTTCCCCTGCAACTGCAGGAGATGCAACACCTGTCCCTTTAGCTCCCCCCTTGACTCCATCCAAGAACCCAAACAGTCTTTCCAGATGAGGCAGAGGTTCACTTGCACCTCCTCCAACCTCATCTGCTGTATCCGCTGTTCCAAGTGCCGACTTCTCTACATCGATGAGATCAAGCACAGGCTCGAACATAGTTTCGCTGAACACCTCTGCTCAGTCCGTCTTAACTTGCCTGATCTATTGGCTGCTCAGCACTTCAGCTCCTCCTCCCATTCCCAATCTGACCTTTCTGTCCTGGGCCTCCTCCATTGTCAGAGTGAGACCCAGTGCTAATTGGAGGAACAACACCTCATATTTCGCATGGGCAGTTTACACCCCAGCAGTATGAACATTGATTTCTCTAACTTCAAATAGTCCTTGCTTTCCCTCTCTATTTCCTCCCCTTTCTAAAGTTCTCCCACCAGTCTTACTGTCTCCAACTACATTCGATCTTTGTCCCACGCACTCCCCTGTCTGAAGAATGGTCTCGACCTGAAATGTCACCTTTTCCTTCTCTCCAGAGATGCTGCCTGTCCTGCTGAGTTATTCCAGCATTTTGTGTCAATCTTCACTCAATTAAATGTTCAGTCCACATACTCCATGTGTTCATCTATTCGTTATTTCAGAACTAACAACGTTATTACACGTTATTATCCCACTAACAAACTTTCATCTAATTACAGAGAGGGAAGCAGTGAAAGAAGGTCTTGCAGAACTGTTGGTGAGAGAAGAGCTTCTTCAAAGTAAGCATCATCTTCTTGCGAATGAAACATAAACCAAAGGAATAGTTAGGTGTGTTGAACAGCCAGGTAGTTGTCTCTGCGTTAATGTCTGCCAGGCCCTGAGCTCCATTTGGTGGGTGGTAGAGCGGGCACCCAGAGATGACATGGTTGGCTGTCTGTTGTTCTGCTCCGCATTCACAGTCTGGGCTCTGGCAGAGCCCTCATCTTCACATGCTGGCATTGAAATGCCCAACTCCAGTACAAAGTTTGTTGAGCTTCACCCATGCTCCTCTGGGGAGGTCAGACCCTGGACAGCTTTTATCTGGTGAAGAGATGTAGCTGTGTAATGACGATGAGGTTGCCTTACACTCCCATGACCACTTGGTGGCTATCCAGTGTGCTTTTGTCTCAGTTGGCTGGATGGATGCTAGGAGTTGTTTTCCACATGGAGCAAAGGGGTGACGGGAGTTCAGTCGGGGTGGCCTCTGCTCTCTGCTAATAGCCTGATGTAGGAGGTAATCTGGGTCCATAGCATGACGAGACAGTGCCAGAGTTGCTGCTTGCCTTCGGATCCCTGCAGGCGAATGCCTGCAAGTATAGGAAGCTGCTCGACTGGAGTAGGTTGAAGGCACCCAGTGATGGTTCGCAAGGTGCTGTTCAGGACCGTGTCTACCAGGCTAGTATGTCTCCTTATACTCCAAACGGGTGCGCAGTACTTGGCTGGGGCACACACAAGAGCTAAGGCAGAGTCGCGAAGAGTTGATGGACTGCCTCCCCAACTTCCTGCCAGGCGTCAGATGAGGCTGCTACGTGCCATGACCTTGTCGCGGAGACCAGCCAGGTGTTGACAAAATGTAAGTGACCTGTCCAGCTTTACGCTGAGGTAAGTGGGTGTTTGATGGAAGTCGAAGCACCCGTTGTTAACGAAGACAACTCGCTCTCGCTTAGCTTCCTTGTTGTTTAGATGAAATGCTGTTTTGCCTTTGCTCAGCTTTAGACGCCACTGTCGTAGGTATACTGCCAAAGTCCCCATGTCTTGACTCGAGGAGCTTTCGATTGTCTTCCACTCTTTGTGTCTCATCAGAATGGCTAGATCGTCAGCATACCCATATTTTCCAGCGATGGTCTCTGGGAGGTCATGGATGTACATATTGCAAAGCAACGGAGCCAAGACGGATCCCTGTGGGACGCCATTCTTCAGTCTACGTAGCCTACTTTGCTGTCCATCACTGGTCTTAAGCACAAAGCTGCGGTTTGATATCAGCTCCATGATGTAGCTTAACATGCGCCTGTCTGGCAGCACCCAAAGTAGCTTTGCAGTTAGTCCTCTGTGCCACACGGTGTCATAAGTAGCTGTCAGATCTATAAGAACAGCTCCTGCCTTCTCATTTGCTTCAAAGCAGTCCTTGATGTCTTGGGTGAGGAGGGTTACCTGGTCCACAGTAGATCAACCTTGGCGGAAACCAGCCTGCTCATGGGGTAGTTGAGCGTCTATGATGGGGTTGATATGCACGTGGATCAGCCTCTCAAGGAGTTTGTGTGGAATGCAAAGGAGTGAGATGGGCCGGTAGCTTTTAGGATCATCCTTTGGCTTGTTCAGCTTCAGGAGAGCGATGACTGTTGTATGACGCCAGATCTTTGGGATTTTGCACTTCTCAATGGAGATCGACAGGTACTGTCAGATCCAGTTGGTAGCGGCATCTCCAGAATGTAGTAGAAACTCTGGGTGTATGCTATCAGGTCCAGGGACCTTTCCTGCTTTCAACATCTTGAGTGCTGTGTCCATTTCCTCGGAGGAGATCCTTATCCACTCAGTTTTCCAGTTTTGCAGTGGAGAAACAAACTGCGAAATCTCCTCAAAGTATTCTCCATTTTACTACTGTTGACGAAATGTAAGCAACCTGTCCAGGCGGAATGCCTGCAAGTACAGTTGAAAAGGAGAGACAAAGCACAGGCAGACTTTACTCAGTGTTCCCATGGATTTTGAAGCAACAGCAACAAAGAGAAGCAGGAGAAAGCACTGATTGGCTCTAGCCCAAGTGGGAGGAGAGTTCTCAGTGAGTCAGAGGGGGAAAACAGTTGAAAACTGAGGAATTTGGTTTGTAAATTAGGCAATTTAACAGTCAATATAAGCAAGGCAGCTCTTGGGGAGCGGCCTTGTGAGGGAAGTGCCCTGTGAGTAAAGTGTGAGCCTTTGGCTCGAGAGTCTTCGGAGAGGAGGCTGCGCAAAACACTGGATAGGGAGAGACCGAGGCAAAAGAAGGAGATGTCAAGCAAGCTGATGCAGTGTGATGCTTGCAGTATGTGGGAGGTCAAGGACACTGCTGGTGCCTCTGGCTGCTACAAATGTGAGAAGTGCATCCAGGTACAGCTCCTGAAGGACCGTGTTGGGGAACTGGAGAAACAAGTGGATGACCTCAGGTTCATCCGAGAAACTGAGTCGTTCCTCGACAAGTCCTACAGTAAGATTGTTACACCCAAGGCACTAGAAGAGAGAAGGTGGGTGACGGTGAGAAAGGGAGGAAAACATGGAATGCAAAGGTCCCCAGGTACCTCTTGGGAACAGGTTCACCCACGTGGAAGCTGCCGGGACAGAAGATGGTATCGCACTGAGCGGCGGACTGGCTTGCAAAACAAAAAGGGCTGTTGAGCCAAAACCAAAGAGGCCAAAGTCGGGCAACGCCATTGTAGTTGGAGACTCCATTCTGAGAGGTATGGACATGGGTTTCTGCGGCATCAGACAGAATTCGAGGATGGTGTGCTGCCTTCCTGGTGCCAGGATCCAGGATGTCATGGACAGAGTGCAGACAATCCTCAAGGGCGAAGGTGAACAGCCAGAAGTGGTCATGCATGTTGGCACAAATGATGTTGGAAAGAAGGGGATGAATATTCTGCAGCGGGACTTCAGAGAGCTCAGAAAAATGCTGAAAAGCAGGACTTCCAGGGTTGTTATCTCCAGTTTGCTTCCAGTTCCTCGTGCTGGCGAGAGCAGGAACAGGGAGATACAGGACCTGAATGTGTGGCTGAGGAACTGGTGCAGGGGGCAGGGATTTAGATTCTTAGATCACTGGGATCTGTTTTGGAGTAAGGGGGAACTGTACAAAAGGGACGGATTGCATTGAGGCCCACAGGAGCCGTTGGAAGAGAAAGAGGGGGAGGAGCAACACCCGACTGGTAAGGATATAAATCCAGCATGGGGCTTGCTTTTTCAGAGGCCCCCAGGAGCCGTTGGAAGAGGAGGAGGGGGAGGAGCGACACCCGACCGGTAAGGATAAAAATCCAGCGCGGGGCTTGTTTACCAAAATCCATAACATTCCATTCGGAGAAGTGGATTTTTTTGCGTTTTTTTTTGAGGAAGCCGTCAGATTCCAGCTGTTTGTAGTGTATTTTGTGTTGAGATTGTATTCTGTGTAAGGGGGGAGTATGAAGGCCAGGGCAGTGTACTGTTGCGGATGTCAGATGTGAGAGGTCAGGGAAGCTGATAGCCCACCAGACGTCCACATCTGCGCCAGGTGTGTCGAGATGGGGCTCCTAAAGGACTGTGTTAGGAACCCAGAGCAACAGCTCGAGGATCTCCGTCTGGTCAGGGAGAATGAGGCGGTCATAGAGAGGAGTTACAGGGAGGTGGTCACTCCCGTCCACGGGAGGCAGACAAGTGGGTCACTGTTAGGAAGCAGAGGCAGGGACTGGAGAGTAGCCCGGTGGCTGTACACCTGGAAAATAGGTACTCATGTTTGAGTTCGATTGGAGTGGACAGCCTTCCTGGGGGCAGCAACAGCAGCCGGGCCTCCAGCACAGAGAACGGCCCTGATGCTCAGAAGGGTAGCAAAAAGTGGAGGGCAATTGTAATAGGGGACTCCATAGTTAGGGGGTCAGATTGGCGATTCTGTGGACGCAGTCGGGAGAGCTGGATGGTAGTTTGCCTCCCTGGTGCCAGGGTCTCGGATGTGTCGGAACGTGTCGAAAAGATTCTGAAAAGGGAGGGAGAGGAGCCTGATGTTGTGGTACACATTGGTACCAATGACATAGGCAGAAAAAGAGAAGAGGTCCTGAAAGGAGAATTTAGGGAGTTGGAGGGAAAGTTAAGGAGAAGGACCAAAAGCGTAACAATTTCAGGATTACTGCCTGCGCCACGTGACAGTGAGAGTAGAAATGGAATGAGGTGGAGGATAAATGCGTGGCTGAGGGACTGGTGCAGTGGGCAGGGATTCAAGTTTCTTGATCACTGGGACCTCTTTTGGGGAAGGCATGATCTGGATAAAAAGGACGAGTTTTACTTGAACCCGAGGGGAACCAATATCCTGGCGGGGAGATTTGCAAAGGAGACTTTAAACTAGAAAGGCTCGGGGGAGGGACTCGGGTAGAGGGGGCTACGGGACGGGGTGAGGGGCAAGAGGCAGAGAAGGCAAGCACTCGGACCCAAAATGTAGGCGAGAAAGAGGAAAAAGATAATAAACAGAGAATAAGGGATGGTGGGTTTCTAAAATGTGTATATTTTAATGCTAGGAGCATTGTAAGAAAGGTGGATGAACTTAGAGCCTGGATTGACACGTGGAAATATGATGTTGTGGAAATCAGTGAAACATGGTTGCGAGAGGGTTGTGATTGGAAACTAAATATTCCAGGATTTTGTTGCTTCAGGTGTGATAGAATTGGAGGGACCAGAGGTGGAGGGGTTGCATTGCTTGTCAGAGAAGATATTACAGCAGTGCTTTGGCAGGATAGATTAGAGGGCTCCTCTAGGGAGGCTATTTGGGTGGAACTGAGAAGTGGGAACGGTGTAGCAACAATTTTAGGGGTGTATTATAGACCGCCAAATGGGGAGCGAGAATTGGAAGAGCTAATATGTAAGGAGATAGCAGATATTAGTAGTAAGCACAAGGTAGTGATTGTGGGAGATTTCAATTTTCCAAAAATAGACTGGGAAACGCATTCTGTAAATGGGCTGGATGGTTTGGAGTTTGTTAAATGTGTGCAGGATAGTATTTTGCAGCAATACATAGAGGTATTGACCAGAGAAGGGGCAGTGCTGGACCTCCTGTTAGGAAATGAGACAGGTCAGGTGACGGAGGTATGTGTTGGTGAGCACTTTGGGACCAGTGATCACAATACCATTAGTTTCAATATAATTATGGAGAGAGTCAAAACTGGACCTAGGTTTGACAAGGTTCCCCATGGAAGGTTGGTTAAGAAGGTTCAATCTTTGGGTGTTAATGGCGGAGTAGCAAGATGGATTCAACAGTGGCTGAATGGGAGATGCCAGAGAGTAATGGTGGATGGCTGTTTGTCAGGTTGGAAGCCGGTGACCAGTGGGGTGCCTCAGGGATCTGTGTTGGGTCCTTTGTTGTTTGTCATGTACATCAATGATCTAGATGATGGGGTGGTAAATTGGATTAGTAAGTATGCAGATGATACTAAGATAGGGGGTGCTGTGGATAATGAAGTTGATTTTCAAAGTCTACAGAGAGATTTGGGCCATTTGGAAGAGTGGGCTGAAAGATGGAGTTTAATGCTGATAAGTGTGAGATTCTACATCTTGGCAGGACAAATCAAAATAGGACGTACATGGTAAATGGTAGGGAATTAAGGAATGCTGTGGAACAGAGGGATCTAGGAATAACTGTGAATAGTTCCCTGAAGGTGGAATCGCATGTAGATAGGCTGGTAAAGAAAGCTTTTGATGTGCTGGCCTTTATAAATCAGAGCATTGAATATTGGAGTAGGGAAGTAATGTTAAAATTGTACAAGGCATTGGTAAGACCAATTCTGGTGTACAATTTTGGTCGCCTAATTATAGGAAGGATGTTGACAAAATAGAGAGTACAGAGGGGATTTACTAGAATGTTGCCTAGGTTCCAGCAACTAAGTTACAGAGAAAGGTTGAACAAGTTAGGTCTTTATTCTTTGGAGTACAGAAGGTTAAGGGGGGGAGTTGATTGAGGTCTTTAAAATGATGACAGGGATAGACAGAGTTGACGTGGATAAGCTTTTCCCATTGAAGGTAGGAAAGATTCAAACAAGAGGGCATGACATGAGAATTAAGGGACAGAAGTTTAGGGGTAACATGAGGGGGAACCTCTTTACTCAGAGAGTGGTGGCTGTGTGGAATGATCTTCCTGCAGAAGTGGTGGAGGCAGAATCGATTTTAACATTTAAAAGTAAAGTGGATAGATATATGGACGGGAAGGGAATGCAGGGGTATGGTCTGAGTGCAGGTAGATGGGACTAGGGGAAAATAAATGGTCGGCACGGACTGGAAGGGCCGAGAAGGCCTGTTTCCATGCTGTAATTGTTATATGGTTATATGGTTAACAGGTGGGGGACCAGCATTCTAGCCGGCAGGTTTGCCACTGCTACACGGATGGTTTTAAACTGAATAAGGTGGGTGGGGTGTCAAATGGGATAGTCAAGGACGGAGCTAAAGAGAAAGAGAGTAAAGGGATGGCTAATGACCCCAGAATAAACGGGAAAGAAAGCTCACAAGGGGATAGGAGAGTATGGCCAAGTGTAATAGGGATCAATGTGAAAGGGGCTACTTGTCAACATAATTGTATAAGGAGTAAGAGTGTTGTAAAAAAAAGCCTGAAGGCTTTGTGTCTCAATGCGAGGAGCATTCGTAATAAGGTGGATGAGTTGAAGGTACAGATAACAATTAATGACTGTGCTATAGTTGGGATCACGGAGACATGGCTCCAGGGTGACCAAGGCTGGGAGATGAACATCCAGGGATATTCAATATTCAAGAGGGATAGATGAAAAGGAAAAGGAGGTGGGGTAGCGTTGCTGGTGAGAGAGGAGATTAATACAATAGAAAGGAAGGACATTAGCGTGGAGGATGTGGAATCGATATGGGTAGAGCTGCGAAACTCTAAGGGGCAGAAAACGCTAGTGGGAGTTGTGCACAGGCCACCTAACAGTAGTATTGGAGTTGGGGATGGCATCAAACAGGAAATTAGAAATGCGTGCAACAAGGGTAACATGGTTATAATGGGTGATTTCAATCTGCATGTAGATTGGGTGAATCAAATTGGCAGGAGTGCTGAGGAAGAGGATTTCTTGGAATGTATGCGGGATAGTTTTCTCAACCAACATGTGGAGGAACCAACGAGAGAGCAGGCTATTCTAGAGTGGGTATTGAGTAATGAGGAAGGGTTAGTTAGCAGTCTTGTTGCGCGTGGCCCCTTGGGCAAGAGTGACCATAATATGGTTGAGTTCTTCATTAGGATGGAGAGTGCCAAAATTAAGTCAGAAACAATGGTTCTGAACTTGAACAAAGGTAACTTTGAAGGTACGAGATGTGAATTGGCCAAGATAGACAGGCAGGTGATTCGTAAACGGTTGACAGTAGATGTGCAATGGAAGGTATTTAAAGACTGTATGGATGAAGTACAAAAATTGTTCATACCAGTTTGGCAAAAGAATAAATCAGGGAAGGTGGTGCATCCATGGATAACAAGAGAAATCAGGGATAGTATAAAA
Organism: Raja brachyura; assembly: GCA_963514005.1. The sequence continues at coordinate 73,357,060 of OY740782.1, forward strand.
ACAAAAGATGAGGCATACAAATTGGCCAGAAAAAGCAGCCTACCAGAGGACTGGGAGAAATTCAGAATCCAGCAGAGGTAGACAAAGAGCTTAATTAGGAAAGGGAAAATAGATTATGAAAGAAAACTGGCATGGAACATAAAAACTGACTGCAAAAGGTTTTATAGATATGTGAAGAGAAAGAGACTAGTTAAAACAAATGTTGGTCCCTTACAGTCAGAAACAGGTGAATTGATCATGGGGAACAAGGACATGGCATACCAATTGAATAACTAGTTTGGTTCAGTCATCTCTAAGGAAGACATAAATAATCTGCCGGAAATAGCAGTGGAACGGGGGTCAAGTAAGATGGAGGAACTGAGTAAAATCCAGGTTAGCCAGGAGGTGGTGTTGGGTAAATTGAACGGATGGAAGGCCGATAAATCCCCAGGGCCAGATAGTCTGAATCCCAGGGTGCTCAAGGAGGTAGCCACAGAAATAGTGGATGCATTAGTGATAATTTTTCAAAATTCCTTAGATTCTGGAGCAGTTCCTGAGGACTGGAGGGTAGCTAATGTGATCCCACTTTTAAAAAATGGAGGGATAGAGAAAGCGAGGAATTACACACCAGTTAGTCTAACGTCGGTAGTGGGGAAACTGCTAGTCAGTTATTAAAGATGGGATAGCAGCGCATTTGGAAAGTGGTGAAATCATTGAACAAAGTCAGCATGGATTTACGAAAGGTAAATCATGTCTAACAAATCTGATATCGAGGATGTAACTAGTAGAGTGGATAAGGGAGAACCAGTGGATGTGTTATATCTAGACTTTCAGAAGGCTTTCGACAAGGTCCCGCATAAGAGATTAGCATACAAACTTAAAGCACACGGTATTGGGGGTTCAGTATTGATGTGGATAGAGAACTGGCTGGCAGACAGGAAGCAAAGGGTAGGAGTAAACGGGTCCTTTTCAGAATGGCAGGCAGTGACTAGTGGGGTACCGCAAAGCTCATTGCTGGGACCCCAGCTATTTACAATATATATTAATGATTTGGACAAGAGAATTCAATGCAACATCTCCAAATTTGCAGATGACACCAAGCTGGGGGGTATAGTCAGGTGTGAGGAGGATGCTTGGAGGCTGCAGGGTGATTTGGATAGGCTGAGTGAATGGGCAGATGCATGGCAGATGCAGTATAATGTGGATAAATGTGAGGTTATCCACTTGTGGCAAAAACATGAGGGTAGACTATAATCTGAATGGTGGCAGATTAGGAAAAGAGAAGATGCAACGAGACCTGGTTGTCATGGTACACCAGTCATTGAAAGTAGGCATGCAGGTGCAGCAAGCAGCGAAGAAAGCAAATGGTATGTTAGCATTCATAGCGAAAGGATTTGAGTATAGGAGCAGGGAGGTTCTACTGCAGTTGTACAGGGTTTTGGTGAGGCCACACCTGGAGTATTGCGTACAGTTTTGGTCTCCAAATCTGAGGAAAGACATTCTTGCCATAGAGGGGGTACAGAGAAGATTCACCAGACTGATTCCTGGGATGTCAGGACTTTCATATGAGGAAAGACTGGATAGACTCGGCTTGCACTCGCTGGAATTTAGAAGATTGAGGGGGGATCTTATAGAAACTTACAAAATTCTTAAGGGGTTGGACAAGCTAGATGCTGGAAGATTGTTCCCGATGTTGGGGGAGTCCAGAACAAGGGGCCACAGTGTAAGGATAAGGGGGAATTCCTTTAGGACCGAGATGAGGAAAACATTCTTTACACAGAGAGTGGTGAGTCTCTGGAATTCTCTGCCACAGAAGGTAGTTGAGGCCAGTTCATTGGCTATATTGAAGAGGGCGTCAGATGTGGCCCTTGTGGCTAAAGGGATCAGGGGGTACGGAGAGAAGGCAGGTACGGGATACTGAGTTGGATGATCAGCCTTGATCATATTGAATGGCGGTGCACGCTCAAAGGGCCGAATGGCCTACTCCTGCACCTATTTTTCTATGTTTCTATAGGGAGCATGCATTTGGTGTGACCAAACGGAAGCGGAGTTCGCGCGTGACGTAATTTGCGGCCTTTTTTAAACTAAAATTTTTTTAATTTTCATTTTATTAGAAGTACAGGACTATGGCACCACGTTGCCTAATATATATTTACATATTACACTTTATGTACAGCTTCTTATTTTTTTTTAAATAATGAAAAATAAAAAGAGAGAATAGATAATAAAAGATAGAGAAACGTGTGATATATAGTATGTGAAAGAAGAAAATTGAAAAGAAGAAAGTTGAAAGGGAAAGAGTAGAAAGTAAGAGATTAAGGAGATATATTCTTGACCATCCCTCACCCAATCCTGAAACAATTTGCTTCTACGATTTTGTTGCATCATATGCTTCCAAAAAATCAACAAATGGAGACCAACCCGTTAAGAATTGGTCTGATTTATCTATTAGGAGGAATCACATTTCCTCAAGATGTGCGGTGTCCAACATGTTTGAAATCCACATTTTAAGGGTTGGTGAGGATGTATTTTTCCAAAGGTTAAGTATACATTTGTTTGCCGTTATTAACCTATAATTAAAAAATAAATTTTGGGATGAGTTCCATTTATTCCCATCTTCCATTACTCCAAATATAATCATTTCAGTATTAGGTTCCATTTTTATCTTGAATAATTTTGTAAATTCGTAAAAATTGTATAAATTGTAATTCGCATCCTACTCACCAATCAGCTGGGCAAGAGGTGGGCCGACTGAATATGGGCGTCGCACGGCGTCAGGCAGTGACGTCATCGCGCAACGCCACGCCGGGTGGTGATTTCATTGCACAATGCCATGCGCTAGGCGTACACCGTCAAGACGCTGCGTACAATGTCAAGACGCTGCGTACGCCGTCAAGACGCTGCGTACGCCCTCAACAGGCCCATTGGCGTGCAGAATTTTCAGACGGTGTCAGTTTTTCGGAGCCCCGTGCTATGTCGGGACCAGCCCCCCACAACTCCATATGCCTCCACGCTTTGAAGTGGGACCAGCATCGTGCGGCCCGTACGCTGAAAGCAACCAAGTTTGGTTGCGCCAGACGCATGCAATCGCATGTAAGTGGGACAGGCCCTTTATGTTTTCATCTTTAGGTGATTGAGTATGCAGAGGCACTTCCCTCTTAGGATTTGATCAATAATATCATTATATGCACTGCCCATGAAATAGAATTGCATAGAACTGGTTCTTTCAGCTTTGCAGAAGCATATTTTCTTGCAATTTCTTGATGATGCATTGTGAGCATTTACTGATTGTGCCACTTCTTCCTCTTCCTAGAAATTTGATTAGGGCGAGAATTTGCATATTGCTTTCAGTGTTCAGTTTTTGATGCTTGATCTTGAGCAGTGCTATTTTGGTGTTCAGCACTCGCAGCAACATTGCGAGTGCTATATGTTAACTCCATCAAAACATTAGATTTTTGGTGCCCATACATCTGGACATGGCAGGAAAAGGAGGCAAATGGGATATAAGTGATATGATAGAAATAGAGGAGCGGAAGGAAGGTGAAGGATAATTCTGGATCATTGAAGATCATAAAAGTGTAGATGATATGTGTGTACACCTTTAACAGTAGTGACATAGCCCTTGCTAACCACTCCCCCATAATTGAGTATAACTGTGACCTTCCCACCCCTAGTTCTCTCTCTAGTGTTCGTGACAGACCAAGTACAGCTTGGGCAGTGATGTGTGTGTTTAAACAATAAAGTAGTAGTAAAGATTTCTCTGTCATGCATGTTCTTTACATGGCGTCAGAAGTTTCTTATCCTGCGTCTCCTGTTTATCGTTTTTTGTTTCTTTAGTCCCAGTACCCCCCCCCCCCCCCCCCCCCGCATCGCGATGGCTTCTGCCTGTCGTAAACCTGACATCCTGATCTTTGATGCTGACATTGCTCACCGCTGGAACGTTTTCAGACGTGACTTTGAGCACTACGTTACCATCGCTCACCCTGCGGTTGTCCCTGCGGTCAAAGCCTCTCTCTTGCTCAACCTGGCCGGTCCCAAAGCTCTGGAGCGATTGGAGTTGTTCGTCTACGGAGTCAACGAGAACGCTCAGGACCTGGTATGTCTGCTTGCAAAGTTTACTGAGTTGTGTGACATTCCTACTAACTGTATCCTGGAGCGTTTCAACCTTTTCGGCCGCCGCCAAAACCCTGGGGAATCTGTCGACAATTTCGTCGCCGCATTGCGGCACCTGGCTCGCCGCTGCAGCCTGGATGCTTTAACCCCTGAGACTTTGACCCAGGAAATTTTGGTCTATGGCCTCCGAGACGAGAAGCTGCGTTCTGAGCTCCTTCGCAAGCCTGATTTGACTTTTAACGAGGCTTTGCATGCCTCTCGCCTGGCGGAGGCTGTCTCCTCCGCCGTGTTGCCGCACGATCATGAGGTCCACGCAACCAGTTTCGCCGGCCGCCAGTACTCTGCTCCACGGCGGCAGAGGGTAAACCCTGCGCCCGGGTCCAGACCCCGTCAACGCTGCCCGAATTGCAACTTTGCGTCGCATCGTTTTAATGTTTGCGCTGGGCAAGACTTGTAATTTCTGCCACAAGCAAAACCATGTCTCAGCGGCATGTCGTTCCCGTGGGAAACCTGCACAGCCACAGCAGACGCCCTCTAACTACCTGACACGTGCTGATACGGCGTCTGGTTCCCATCACCAGCAAGAAGAACTCCCACTGTCTGATTCGAGCTCTTCCCAGAGCGAGCTGAGCGTGTTTTCGCTGCGAGGTGCACCTGCATTGATAACGGACCCGACCCTGCAAGTCACTGTGAATGGCACCACCTTCTCTGCTAAAGTCGACACGGGGGCCACTGCCAATGTTATGTCAACAAGCTTGTTCAAGAAGATAAGGAATAATGAGCTCGTTACCACTGAACGCTCTGTTCTGCGTGTCTATGGGGTAGGTTTGCTTGTTCCTGTGGGGAAGGCCACTCTCCGCTGCAAGGTACCGAAGGCCTCTCGGCCCCTCTCTTTCTTTCTGCTGGACAGCAAATGTGACCCCCTGCTAGGCATTCGGGCCTGCCAAGACCTCGGGTTGGTTAACTTCCACCGTGACATTCGCTTGGTGCAGTCACCCCTGGACCCGCTGGCCGAATACCCAGACCGTTTCGATGCCAAGCTGGGGAAGCTTCCCTGCAGCTACAAAATCGCCCTTAATCCAGATATCGAACCCGTCATCTGCCCACCGCACCGGGTGTCCTTCGCGATGAAAGACAAAGTCGAGTCTACACTTCGTGAAATGGTGACCATGGGCATCCTGAAGGAGGTGAGTGAGCCCACCCGGTGGGTCTCCACCATGGTCGTTGCTGCAAAGAGGGATAAGATTGAACTGCGAATCTGTATCAACCCAAAGGATCTGAACTTGGCTATCAAGCGCCTGCATTACCCCATGCGAACCATTGAAGATGTTGCTGCACAAGTCGGTCCAGCCACTGTGTTTTCGGTTCTCGACGCCAAGAGCTCGTTCTGGCAGATACCACTTGACGAACGGTCTTCATACCTGACAACGTTCAGCACGCCCTTCGGGAGGTTTCGTTTTCTTCGCATGCCGTTCGGGATCAACTCTGCCAGTGAGGTGTTCCAAAGGACAATGGAACAACTGTTTAACCATATAACCATATAACAATTACAGCACGGAAACAGGCCATCTCGGCCCTTCAAGTCCGTGCCGAACAACTTTTTTCCCTTAGTCCCACCTGCCTGCACTCATACCATAACCCTCCATACCCTTCTCATCCATATGCCTATCCAATTTATTTTTAAATGATACCAACGAACCTGCCGCCACCACTTCCACTGGAAGCTCATTCCACACCGCTACCACTCTCTGAGTAAAGAAGTTCCCCCTCATGTTACCCCTAAACCTCTGTCCCTTAATTCTAAAGTCATGTCCTCTTGTTTGAATCTTCCCTATTCTCAAAGGGAAAAGCTTGTCCACATTAACTCTGTCTATCCCTCTCATCATTTTAAAGACCTCTATCAAGTCACCCCTTAACCTTCTGCGCTCCAGAGAATAAAGACCTAACTTATTCAACCTATCTCTGTAACTTAGCTGTTGAAACCCAGGCAACATTCTAGTAAATCTCCTCTGTACCCTCTCTATTTTGTTGACATCCTTCCTATAATTGGGCGACCAAAATTGTACACCATACTCCAGATTTGGTCTCACCAACGACTTGTACAATTTTAACATTACATCCCAGCTTCTATACTCAATGCTCTGATTTATAAAGGCTAGCATACCAAAAGCTTTCTTTACCACCCTATCTATATGAGATTCTACCTTCAAGGAACTATGCACGGTTATTCCCAGATCCCTCTGTTCAACTGTATTCTTCAATTCCCTACCGTTTACCATGTACGTCCTATTTTGATTTGTCCTGCCAAGGTGTAGCACCTCACATTTATCAGCATTAAACTCCATCTGCCATCTTTCAGCCCATTTTTCCAACTGGCCTAAATCACTCTGTAGACTTTGGAAATCCTCTTCATTATCCACAACACCCCCTATCTTGGTATCATCTGCATACTTACTAATCCAATTTACCACCCCGTCATCCAGATCATTGATGTACATGACAAACAACAAAGGACCCAACACAGATCCCTGAGGCACCCCACTAGTCACCTGCCTCCAACCCGACAAACAGCCATCCACCATTAACCTCTGGCTTCTCCCATTCAGCCACTGTTGAATCCATCTTGCTATTCCTGCATTTATACCCAACAGTTGAACCTTCTTAACCAACCTTCCATGAGGAACCTTGTCAAAGGCCTTACTGAAGTCCATATAGACAACATCCACTGCTTTACCCTCGTCAATTTCCCTAGTAACCTCTTCAAAAAATTCAAGAAGATTAGTCAAACATGACCTTCCAGGCATAAATCCATGTTGACTGTTCCTAATTAGACCCTCTTTATCCAGATACTTATATATATTATCTCTAAGTATCTTTTCCATTAATTTGCCCACCACTGAAGTCAAACTAACCGGTCTATAATTGCTAGGTTTACTTTTAGAACCCTTTTTAAACAATGGAACAACATGCGCAGTACGCCAATCGTCGGGGACTATTCCAGTTTCTAATGACATTTGAAATATTTCTGTCATAGCCCCGGCTATTTCTACACTAACTTCCCTCAATGTCCTAGGGAATATCCTGTCAGGACCTGGAGACTTATCCACTTTTATATTTTTCAAAAGTGCCAGTACTTCTTTTACTTTGAAACTCATAGTATCCATAGCTACTCTACTAGTTTCCCTTACCTCACATAATTCAATATCCTTCTCCTTGGTGAATACCGAAGAAAATAAATTGTTCAATATCTGAATACCTGTTTGCCAGGCTCCCGTGTGCCATTATTGTCGACGACATCCTGGTCTACGGGAAGGATGTCACGGAGCACGACTACAACCTCCGCCAGGTCCTGGAACGAGCTCGGGAAGTCAACCTGAAGCTCAACCCAAAAAAATGCCGGTTTCGTGCCCTGAGGTCACCTACGTGGGACACGTCTTCACAGCATCAAAGCCTGAAGCCTGACCCGCAGAAGATGGCCGCTATATCCGAGATGCCTGCACCTGCTGACGTGCCGGGTCTCCAGCGCTTCCTGGGCATGGTCAACTACCTGGGGAAATTCATCCCTGACCTAAGCGAGCTGAGCGCTCCTCTGAGAGACCTGGTAAAAAAGGACACTGCCTGGGCCTGGTTCCAGCAGCACCAGAAGGCTTTTGACATTCTCAAATCCAGGGTGGTCAGCACCCCAACGCTGAAGTATTTCGACCTCTAGCGCCCCATCGTCCTCACTTGCGATGCATCCAAGTTTGGCCTCCGGGCCGCCTGTTTGCAGGTCCATGACGGAGTACAACTGCCCGTGTCCTACGCATCCCATACGATGACTCCCGCCGAACAGCGTTATGCCCAAATTGAAAAAGAACTACTGGCTGTCGTCTTTGCCTGCTCGAAGTTCAAGGACTATATTCTGGGCACTTGCTTTTCTATTGAGATGGACCACCAACCTCTGGTTACCATCCTTCTCGGCTTCGGCGCATGATGCTTCAGCTACAACGTTTCACTTTCACTGTGGTTTATCGCAAAGGCAAGGACATGTTTGTTGCCGACACGCTGTCTCGGGCGCATCCACCACTCGTCACCCCTACGAGGCGTCCGATTTGATAGTGCTCAACGTTAATTTCGTGCCCTCTAATCAGATGAAGTCTCTGGTCCAGCACACGGCAGCTGACGCTTAGCTTCAACAGCTGGCCGCGGTTATCAAGCAGGGCTGGCCAGACCGCCGTTCTTCCCTGCCGCCTGCAGCGGTGCCCTATTTCCTGGTTCATGACGAGCTGGTGCTGCGTGACGGTGTGATTGTGAAGGGGCACAAGGTGGTGGTGCCCGCAGCACTTCGTGAACAATACTTTGAAACTGCTCATCGTGGCCATCCCGGGGCCGAAGCCACTCTTTCCATCGCTCAGAGCCAGTTCTACTGGCCTGATATGGCTCGTTACTTCCAGGACGGGGTCTCCTCGTGCCCTACTTGCAACAGCCTCACCCTGCAACAGCAACGGCAGCCCCTCTTGCAGCAGCCTGCTCCCGACCTCCCTTGGTCTGCGCTGGCGACTGACATTTTTGAATGGCGCTGCAAGCAGTTTCTGGTGCTTCTCGACTCTTACTCCAGCTGGTTTGAGGTTGATCAGCTTCACTCTCTATCTTCATCTGCTGTCATCGAGAAGCTGCGCCGTCACTTTGCTACTTTTGGATCCCTGGCAAGCCTGCAGTCGGACAACGGCAGCCAATTCACCAGTGCTGAGTTCCGTGCTTTTGCTGATCGCTGGAATTTCCGTCACTACACCAGCAGCCCAGAGTACCCGCAGAGCAACGGCCTGGCTGAGAGCGCGGTCCGCAGTGCCAAAGAATTGCTGGAACGTTGTCGCTTGTCTCGCTCTGATATTTACCTTGCCCTCCTGAACCTCCGCAACATCTCCCGCGACCATAGATACATAGATACATAGAAATTAGGTGCAGGAGTAGGCCATTCGGCTCTTCGAGCCTGCACCGCCATTCAATATGATCATGGCTGATCATCCAACTCAGTATCCCGTACCTGCCTTCTCTCCATACCCTCTGATCCCCTTAGCCACAAGGGCCACATCTAACTCCCTCTTGAATATAGCCAATGAACTGACCTCAACTACCCTCTGTGGCAGAGAGTTCCAGAGACCCACCACTCTCTGTGTGAAAAAATTCCTTCTCATCTCGGTCCTAAAGGATTTCCCCCTTATCCTTAAGCTGTGACCCCTTGTCCTGGACCTCCCCAACATCGGGAACAATCTTCCTGCATCTAGCCTGTCCAACCCCTTAAGAATTTTGTAAGTTTCTATAAGATCCCCTCTCAATCTCCTAAATTCTAGAGAGTATAAACCGAGTCTATGCAGTCTTTGTTCATAAGACAGTCCTGACATCCCAGGAATCAGTCTGGTGAACCTACTCTGCACTCCCTCTATGGCAATAATGTCCTTCCTCAGATTTGGAGACCAGAACTGTACGCAATACTCCAGGTGTGGCCTCACCAAGACCCTATACATCTGAAGTAGAACCTCCCTGCTCCTATACTCAAATCCTTTTGCTATGAAAGCTAAAGTACCATTCGCTTTCTTCACTGCCTGCTGTACCTGCATGCCTACTTTCAATGACTGGTGTACCATGACACCCAGGTCGCGCTTCATCTCCCCTTTTCCTAATCGGCCTCCATTTAGATAATAGTCTGTTTTCCTATTTTTGCCACCAAAGTGGATAACCTCACATTTATCCACATTATACTGCATCTGCCAAACATTTGCCCACTCACCCAGCCTATCCAGGTCACCTTGCAGTCTCCTAGCATCCTCCTCACAGCTAACACTGCCCCCCAGCTTAGTGTCATCCGCAAACTTGGAGATATTGCCTTCAATTCCCTCATCCAGATCATTTATGTATATTGTAAATAGCTGGGGTCCCAGCACTGAGCCTTGCGGTACCCCACTAGTCACTGCCTGCCATTGTGAAAACGACCCGTTTACTCCTACTCTTTGCTTCCTGTTTGCCAGCCAGTTCTCTATCCACATCAATACTGAACCCCCAATGCCATATGCTTTAAGTTTATATACTAATCTCTTATGTGGGACCTTGTCGAAAGCCTTCTGGAAGTCCAGATACACCACATCTACTGGTTCTCCCCTATCCACGCTACTAGTTACATCCTCGAAAAATTCCACAAGATTCGTCAGACATGATTTACCTTTCGTAAATCCATGCTGACTTTGTCCAATGATTTCACCACTTTCCCAATATGCTGCTATCCCATCTTTAATAACTGACTCTAGCAGTTTCCCCACTACCAATGTTAGACTAACTGGTCTGTAATTCCCCATTTTCTCTCTCCCCCCCTTCTTAAAAAGAGGGGTTACGTTTGCTACCCGCCAATCCTCAGGAACTACTCCAAAATCTAAAGAGTTTTGAAAGATTATCACTAATGCATCCACTAATTCCGGAGCTACTTCCTTAAGTACTCTGGGATGCAGCCTATCTGGCCCTGGGGATTTATCGGCCTTTAATCCATTCAATTTACCCAACACCACTTCCCGACTAACCTGGATTTCATTCATGTCCTCCTTTGACCGGCGGTCCCCTGCTATTTCCGGCAGATTATTTATGTCTTCCCTAGTGAAGACGGAACCAAAGTAGTTATTCAATTGGTCCGCCATATCCTTGTTCCCCATGATCAACTCATCTGTTTCTGACTGCAAGGGACCTACATTTTTGTTAACTAATCTCTTTCTCTTCACATATTTATAAAAACTTTTGCAGTCAGTTTTTATGTTCCCTGCCAGTTTTCTTTCATAATCTATTTTTCCTTTCCTAATCAAGCCCTTTGTCCTTCTCTGCTGGTCTCTGAATTTCTCCCAGTCCTCTGGTATGCTGCTTTTTCTGGCTACTTTGTACGGATCATCCTTTGCTTTGATACTATCCCTGATTTCCCTTGTTATCCACGGATGCACTACCTTCCCTGATCTATTCTTTTGCCAAATTCGGATGAACAATTTTTGTAGTTCATCCATGCAGTCTTTAAATGTCTTCCATTGCGAATCCACCGTCAACCCTTTAAGAATTGATTGCCAGTCAATCTTGGCCAATTCACGTTTCATACCCTCAAAGTTACCTTTCCTTAAGTTCAGAACCATTGTTTCTGAATTAACAATGTCACTCTCCATCCTAATGAAGAACTCGACCATATTATGGTCACTCTTGCCCAAGGGGGCACGCACAATAAGACTGCTAACTAACCCTTCCTCATTACTCAATACCCAGTCTAAAATAGCCTGCTCTCTCGTTGGTTCCTCTACATGTTGATTTAGATAACTATCCCACATACTTTCCAAAAAATCCTCTTCCTCAGCGCCCCTGCCAATTTGATTCACAATTTGAACCCTGGGTTCCCCAGCTCAGTGCCTCATGTCCCGTGTTACGCGGCCTCCGATCCCCGTGACACAGCAGTCGCTTGCTCCCTCTGTCCTTAAACCTGCCTCGGTCCGGAAGCGCATCGCCCACAAACACCGTATCCAGAAGTGCTCCCATGACAAGTCCTGCCGTGTCCTCCGTCCTCTCTTTCCTGGTCAGGTCGTCCACATGCGGTCTGCCTCCGGCCACTCTAGACTGGCTGTTGTTGTCGGTTCTGCTGGTTCCCCTCGTTCATACCTGGTCAACCACGACGGCACGATCTACCGGCGGTCTCGTCAGCACCTCCGGCTTGTGAACGAGCCTCGTCCCCCTCTGGCTGCTCCGTATGCCCCCCCTGTGCCGCCCTTGCTGCCTCGTCCCATGCCTGCCTTGCCCAGTCCTCCTCCCCCTTGGCCCTCCCCGGTGCATCTTCCCGCTGTGCTCCCTGGTTCTCCGGCCTTCTCGTCTCCCCCCTCTCTGTCCTCTCCGCCGCCTTCGTCGCCCCGGGGTTCTCCTGTCAAGGGCTCCCCTCCTGCCTGTGCGCCGGTCCCTCTCGTTCCCATTGGGGGAGGATGTGATGGCGAGGTTTGGACCTGGTCTGGTTGCCTTGTCAAGCCGCCAGACCATTATGGCGATTATGTGTGATTTTATGTTCCTGCATTACTGATGTTTACTCTCCCTTAGTGCATGAGACGTGGTCGCCTTGTCACTGTTCCTTGTTTTGCTTTTATAGAGGAAGGATATAGAAGATATGTGTGTACACCTTTAACAGTAGTGGCGTAGCCCTTGCTAAACGCTCCCCCATAATCGAGTATAACTGTGACTTTCCCACCCCTAGCTCTCTCTCTAGTGTTCGTGACAGACCACGTACAGCTTGGGCAGTGGTGTGTGTCTTTAATTAATAAAGTAGTAGTAAAGATTTCTCTGTGTGCGTGCATGTTCTTTACAAAAAGCTTGAAAGAATGTCAGAATCAGAATGCCTTTTATTGTCACTATACACATGTACAATGAGATTAAAAGCTGCTCCTACTCAGTGCAAAACAAAACAAAAAAGGGGGGGGGGGGGAAGATAAGGTGCACAGTTTCTGCAGCGCTATATACATATCTATAAAAAGACAATGGATAAATAGAATGGATAAATAGGATTCCTATATCCAGTATGGGTTATTGCACATATTGGAAATTATAGTTACAGTACAAATTACAGTGGATAAATGAAAGTCCGGGGGTTAGGCTGTGAAGTCAGTGCATGTGTGAGTTCAGGGAGATAATGGATTTTAGAAAGAAACTGTTCTTGAGTCTATTTGTCCTTGTGCTGATGCACCTATAGCGCCTCCCTGAGGGTAGCAGGTTGAACAGGCCAAATGCAGGATGGGAGCTGTCCTTGATAATGTTCTTCGCCTGATTTAACCTGATTTAAAATTGGCTTCTTCCCTGCTGTTCTCACATCATTGATGGAGGTTTGGTATGCTAAAAATCGAATCCCAATCTTCCAGTCTACATTGTTGTAGTTCTTGCAGTTTTTTTCATCTCTGCTATGTCTCGCTGCAAAACTATCTTTTGTATGATTTCCTTTCTCTTTATGCACTACCTGAGTACTCATAAATGGTATAATATTACTCGTTTGGTATGATTTGACAATAGACAATATGTGCAGGAGTAGGCCATTCGGTCCTTCGAGCCAGCACCATCATTCACTGTGATCATGGCTGACCATCCACAATCAGTATCCCGTTCCTGCCTTCTCCCCGTACCCCCTGACTCCACTATCTTTAAGAGCTCTATCTAACTCTCTCTTAAAAGCATTCAGAGAATTGGCCTCCACTGCCTTCTGAGGCAGAGAATTTGCTTGGATAGCACAAGTTTTTCACTGCATCTCAGTACATGCACATTATTAAAGTAATATTAAAGGGTCTCTAAAGAGCAGTTCTAGTTTAACTTAAGAGGTTTAATTTTCCTTGCTATGGCTAGAGCGATAGAACTACCTCAGCCATGGCAGACAATTTACCAGATGCTGATAGTTTAGACCTTTGCAGAAGAGGTGCTGAGATAAAAAGTCACATAGTAAATTTGTAGTACTGAGCAGCACTAGGTTGATTACAAAGTCATTCTATTGGAGATGCACTAAATTAAGATGGTGATTAGCAAGCAGAATTAATGAAGATTTTGTAGAATTGCAGGTGCTCAGCGGTGTGAGAAGCCATTAATTTGACTAATATTATTGTGAGGACTCCACATCAGATATCTGAGGTGTTCATGAACTGAAGAGGATATTACTTCCTCTATCTACAGTTAATCTGCTGCTGTTGTATTGGCAATAATGGTCAATTTAATTCCTGGGGAAGTAGTCATGACCTTCTCATAAATGCAACCATCTCAAGCAGCAGAGAGTTGGGGCAGGAATACCTGGTCAAAACTGGACGACTCACTGTCCATTGATATCCATACACAAAATGGGAACTTGATTACAACAGCCTTTTAAAAATTTCAAAATATACTTCATTTGAGAAATAAATATATACAATACAATCCTTGCAAAACTCCATCCGACATTCTCGGAGGCTACACATACCTTCAACGCTGTTTACACAAATTACACAATTTTACACCCCACCCTTGCCACTCATGTGGCCCACTGGCATGGTATCCCTTTACTTATTTTGAGGGGCATCTCCACCACACCCTGCCCCACTATGTCCAGCAGCGGAAGGACCCTAGACTGTGGTCCTCCCACACAGAGCCTTGGTGTTGGCTGCACCAAGCTTCAGTGCGTCCCTCAGCACAAACTCCTGCAGTCTGCAGCGGGCCAGTAACATTTCCCCGACGGACATTTCGCTCTGCTGGGAAGTCAACAGCGCTCGGGGAGACTAAAGAGCGTCTTTCACAGAGTTGATGACCTTCCAGCAGCACTCGATGTCATTCTCTGAATGCGTCCCTGGGAACAGTCCGTAAATCAGCCGCAACGCTTGCCATAACATAATTCAGCAAGCATGTATCATCCCTGGGCAACGTTTCCACTGCCTAGGCTATTTGGATGTTCCATCTGACCCATGGCGAGTGAGCGTGCTAACATGGTGATCTGGTGCAACTTTAATGACCAACCGACAATGCCGCCCAGTCCTTGCTGGTGACTGGGGTTCTGCAAAGTAAAATTGAAAGTGAAGCGAAGGAAGTGATGTCGGCTAAACCCCAAGCCTGTAATCAAAATGATGTGGCCAACACTCTCAATTGTGCGGATAAATTTCAACAAACATAAATGCCTCGTAGGTGCCACACATTGACTGTGTCTAATATCAATGAGTGAAGTTCAACAACATCCAGAATGCAAGTTGCATAGCTGCAATTCACAGCTATGTCTTTGACAACACCTGCTATCTTATGATGTCTACCACCAAGAAGAATAAGTGGAAATGTCGCAAAGGCAACACCAAACGCTTACCGGTTTGCTTCTAAGTAACACACCACCATAATGCAAAAAAAAAAAAAATTCCTCTGTAGTTGCTGGGAAAAATCATGGAAGTTCCTCCTTGCCGTCCCAAAGGAATTACATTTCCTGCATGCAAATGACATCTACATTCATGGGAGTATAAAAGTCGAAGAACCAACCTCCTTATTCCACCACAATTTCCCATCTGAGCAGTCAATTTACTTGAATTGATTACCACAAAACCAGAACAAAATTACAAACCACATTCATGCATCTTCTAGATAAGCAACATACAAACATCAGCTAAGCAGCCTTATCTTCTATGTGTTTTTGCCAGCTTCACTGCTGTCAGGTCATTCTCCTTCACTGGTTGTAATGTGCATTTGGGAAGTCTGACCACTTGCCCTACCAAGAGCTGGTTGGCTGATGGCCAGCCAGTGTCGCAGATACCATGTTACTACGTGGGTTTCCTTCAGTTTCCTACCACATCTCAAATAAGTGTGGGTTAGCAGGTAAATTGGCCACTGTTCCCAGTGTGTAGGTTTGTAGTTGACCCTGGCGGGAGAAGGCAGGGAGAATAAGAAATTAGTTTTATATAGGTCAAGCTGAAATGAGTGTTTCATGATTCGTTTGGACACAGTAGGGTGAAGGACCTGTCCATGCTGCATGATTTTAAGTGCTCTGGCAGAGTACAGTGAAAAGGTGAGAAAAGATGTAATGATGTGAGAGGATCACAGATTTGCCCTCTTCAGAAGAGTTATCACTTCTCCTGGACATCACCCAAACAAATGTAGTAATCTATTATGGAATGTTTGCTCGAGACCTAAAATACTTTCAAAATTCCTTTGAACGAGATAATCCGGAATGATGATGCCTGCTCTCTGAGCTTGTGCAATGGTGAGTTAAACTGTGCTTCAGCACTCAGGCATTGAATGGTCGTTCAATGTCCTAATTGAGGAAAGACATTCTTGCCATAGAGGGAGTACAGAGAAGGTTCACCAGACTGATTCCTGGGATGGCAGGACTTCCATATGAAGAAAGACTGGATAGAACCGGCTTGTACTTGCTGGAATTTAGGAGATTGAGGAGGGATCTTATAGAGGCTTACAAACTTCTTAAGGGGTTGGACAGTCTAGATGCAGGAAGATTTTCCCGATGTTGGGGAACTCCAGAACAAGGCGTCACAGTTTAAGGATAAGGGGGAAGTCTTTTAGGACTGAGATGAGAAGATCTTTTTTTACACAGAGAGTGGTGAGTCTGTGGAATTCTCTGCCACAGAAGGTAGTTGAGGCCAGTTCATTGGCTATATTTAAGAGGGAGCTAGATGTGGCCCTTGTGGCTAAAGGGATCAGGGGGTATGGAGAGAAGGCAGGTACAGGATACTGAGTTGGATGATCAGCCATGATCATATTGAATGGCGGTGCAGGCTCGAAGGGCTGAATGGCCTACTCCAGCACCTATTTTCTATGATTCTAGTATGGAATCTGGAACGTTAGTCCTTGGATGCCATGCCATGTTTGGAACACGTGTTGTAATGGAGATGGGCCATACTGCAACCTACAGCTCCTAGGTTCATTGGAAAGCCATAGGCATGACATCTTGCTCCTTCACATTTCAAACATGCTTTCCATCAGGCCAGATGATACACCAAGAAAAGCTGCCTATTTTAAAACATAACATAAATGATTGCTAATGTTACTTGGTGCTTTCTACATCATGGTTTTTTTATTCTAATAACTAAAAATATTTAGAAATTTCTTCAAGATCTCAAATGTAGCTTATTTTCAGAATATGTTTAAAAGCCAACGTGTTGAACAGTGTTTGCTCCCACTAATTATGTGTTCAATCAGGTCAGTTGAAGTGATTTCATCAAAGTATAACGTGATGTAATTTAATCAAAATAATTTCCACATAAGTAAATTGAGTTAGTTCACCTTCCCTTGGCATGACCACCCAGTCTGATGGGTGCCAATCCAAAACATTGTCTGTCCATTCCTTTCACGGATGTTGACTGACCGGCTGAGGTCCTCCTGTTTTGCATAAGATTCAAGTATCTGCAGTTCCTTGCGTTTCAATGACCACCTTTTGTTTGGAGTGTGTAAATAATTTATTTTTAAATACAGTATTGTGTAAAAGCATAACTTAATATATTTTACTGTCAATATCTGGGGCTGAGTGCATCAGGGTTCGCACCTGCACCCATGCAGAACTGATGGTCTTTATTTACTTTACCACCAACTTCCAACCTGCCCTCAAATTTACCCAGACTATCTCGGACACGTCCCTCCCCTGTTTTGATCGCACCCCACAGTTATCTGGACTACACTTCTGCCCACCCTGCCTCTTGCAAAGACTCTATTCCCTACTCCAAATTCCTCCATCTTTGCCGCATCTGTTCCCAAGATGAGAGCCTCATCTATGATAGAAGAGAGGGAACCACCCTTCCCGAAAGAATGAGGACACCTCATCTTGGGAACAGATGCGGCAAAGATGGATAGTTCCACTCCTACTCCCTCTCCCCCAATTCGTAGAATTCCCCTAATCCTTGCCTTTCAGCACATCAGCCATCGCATACAACACATCATCCTCCAACATTTTTGTCTTCCCCAACGGGATACCACAGAGTCAAATATTCCCATTCTATCCCTTTCTGCTTTCCGCAGAGACAATTTTCTCCACAACTCGCTGATTCATTCAACCCTTCCCACCCAAACTGCCCCTCCCCAGGAACTTTCCCCCGCAACCGTAGAAGATGCATCTCCTGTATTTGGACCTCCCCCCCTCATCTTCATCCAGGGACCCGAACAGTCCTTTTAGGTGAGGCAGAGGTTTACTTGCACCTCCTCCAACCTCTCTTACTATATCCGGTGCTCCCAGTGTGAGCTCCTATATATCAGCAAGACCAAGTGTCGACTTGCGATTGTTTCCTTGAACACCTAGGCTCGGTCCACCTTGCCTACTCAATCTTCCGGTTGCCAAACATTTTAACACTCCTTCCCATCTGACCTGTCTGTTCTGGCCCACATCCACTGTCAGATGAGGCCACACGCAAATTGGAGGAACAGCATCTTATATTTCGCCTGGGAAGCATGCAACCTAGTGGTATGAACGTTGATTTCTCTAATTTGAAGTAACTTCTGCAATCTCTCCCCAACCCCCCCACCCCCACCCTAGTAGTTGTACCAGTTCCACTGTTTCTTGTATACCTCTCATTAGCACATCTTCCCCAGCCAACAATGGGCCATTATGCACTCCACCCTTCCTGAGATCATCTGTTGCCGGCCTTGATGTTTTTCTGGCCTTTTCCTGCCTCTAGTCCCCCTCCCTCTTCTTTACCCCTCTATCTTTCAGTCTGAAGAAGGGTTCTGACACGAAAAGTTGCTATTCCTTTTCTCCAGAGATGCTGCTTGACCCAGCATTCTGTTTCTTTCTTTAGTAACAGAATCAATGCAGTGTTGCAAACTTGGCTAATGTTATTCTGTGTGTGGTTGAGCAATGGCAACTTAGTTTATATAACAGAGTGAACATTTTCAAACAGGTTAGTGTGATATTTTAATGTAGAGAACTTTATAACAAGCTATTCTTGCACTGATGTGTTATTAGATGAATAAGAGGAGAAAAAGGGTGCAGAGGGAATTGTGATTATTCTGAGACCCAACAGCCTCAGTGTTAAATGGCCACCTTTGAGGTCAATAGAAAAGTTATAATCCAAAGACCAGTTGCAGTTTTGCAGAGGCATGAATTCAATGCATATGTAAAACTTAATTTAGTTAAAATCTGGAAATAATAAAGCTGGCATCAGTTATGGTGCCATGAGAGTACAAATCGTTGTGAGCTCCTATTTGTTCAACTAATAGAAATCTACCATTCTTACGAAGCTGCCTAAATTTGATTACAGACTTACAGCAATGTGGTTGAATCCTGGTTTACTTTAAATTATCCTAGAAGGTCTCTCACTTCAATGCTAAATTGAGTTGGCCCTTCCATGATCTGTTCTAAATCTATCCCGTTTGGCATATACTTACCACAATTATCTTTAATCTGCATAATCACTCGGGATGTGTGGAAATAAAATAAATTCAACAATATAATAAGATTATTTTGCTTACATTTAAAGCATTAAAAAAGTGCAGTTACTAAAAAATAATTGAAACTAACTTAATTAGGCAGATGCAGCACAGGGATGGCCATCGGTACAGGTAGCAGGGTGTAAGATGCATGGTTAATTTAAGCCCACACCAGACATGAACACTAGGACTTTCATTGGGAAGTGCAGGCCAGTCCTTGCATTTTAGCAGTTGTTTAGTTTGGAGACTGGCCTCTGGTCTCAGGGTTTTGAAATTAACCATCTGTTTTTGGCTGTAGATCATTGAATATGGCCCAGTCTTGCACACTCTTGCTTATTCTTGGAGATTCTTCCTCTCATTGGCTGCCTATTTGTTTATCACACCAAACAGAAAGTTTCAGGACACTAGAGACTGGATCTAACCTGATGATTATAGGATTCGTTGGCTCTGGCTAAAGTATGCTGCTTACTAAATGCCATCTGTGTAGTTGTGTGATGTATCTTCACTGAATCAGCATATCATGTTTAGGTACCCCTATGCTACTTGCATGGATCTTCTGAGTCTTTATGGGACGCTTAGATTTCTTCATGGCATTGGTAGAATGAGTAATATATTTTGGAGGTTTGTTGGTGGAATAAAATTAAAATGTGGTTAATGTCCCATAGCACTTTATTGAAGCCCAGTTTTTGGCAGATTTGTCCTGAATCTACCCCCACTTAGCACAAGTGTGAAAGCAGAGCCTCTCTGCAATTATTATGCACTTATCAATTCCATCGATACTATCATGGACCCATGCATCTGTAATAGGTTGATTGGTGAGGATGAGATCATTTTGTTTTTTTCCCGCTGAATTAACACAATGGCTGTTAATTGCCAAATTTAGTGTTGTGTCCTTCAGAACTCAGCCATATCTCAGTGATGGTTTCTCTGACTATTGATGGGAGACATTCAAAGATGCACCCAGAGGGCCCATGTTTCAATGTTTGTTCTTGTTTGCTTCCTTCTAGAGCTTTCTTAAGCTTAGAATGAACAATTTACACTGGGGGCTCGTCCGGGATCTCAACAGACCCTCAAACACAAGCTTGCGATCAAGGGTGTTGAGCTGTTTCGATTGCGAGTACAGCAATCGGGCCACTGTGCGGTTTTCGCATTGATTTACGGCACTTCGCTAGTCGGAGCGGATCGATCATTCGCGGGCTTGGGAAAGGGTCCAATTGAGATCATTAGAACAGAGTCTAGCATGCACGGGGTGGGGCGGGGGGGGGGGGGGGGCGGTGGTTAGCACTCCTTTGGGTTAGGGGCCCCATAAAAGATGGCGTGGAGTGGTCCAAAACTTGACCGTAGTTTGCAGACTGCAGCTTCTTTAACGAGTGCCTGGGAATTCATTGGGTGAGGGGTGGCCCACTGTCCAGATTAGGTATCCAATTGGTGGGGTATTGAAACACAGGCCTGGTCTAGGTATTGATCTATCTTTGCCGGGTGCGTTCCAAAAGTTGGCATTGGCTATAGCATGCTGCTTACTAACTAACCAAAGGAGTCCGAGTACGAGTCTAGATTTGCAGAATCAAATTTCCAAAAGTAGAATTTCACATTGAAGTTCTGCCCGTGTGGTACAATTCGAATTCTGTGTAGATAGAACTTTGGAGTTTGTGCATGTTCGTGATCGATTCCGAATAGCAGCTGATCAACAGTGAATAGTAACCCTCTGATTGATTGTTGATTAGTACCTAATAGCGAAGAGTAATTGAGAGACGGGAATCTGATTTACTTGGTGAAAAGTAATCCGAATGCGAAGGGTACCCCTAATTCTGTAGAACTTAGAGAGGAGGGATAAAGGTCCCCCTATAGAAGTCCAGTCTTAGCGTGAGGATAGTAACATTTGAGAGGAAAAGTCATTGTTCGTTTTTACAAACCTTGTTGCCGAGGGTGGCTAACCGAAATCTCAAAGTTGCAAACCAAATCTCGTTGCACTTATGTGTAATGACAATAAAATATATTATTAATATTATTATTATTATTATTATTAAGTAGTATCCCTCAACAAAGAGTACCCTAGGAAGGGGGAAATCTTCGGTATCGGAGGGAGAGGTTCACTGATTGATAACAGCGTGATGCGGTATTGAGATAGAGTGTTTTTAAACTATGTGCTAGCACGTTAAATCATTTTTATAAATTGTAAAAATCTAGCATCGTCTTTTTTGTATTGTTATTGGATCCGAATTTTGTAAATATTTTGTGCATGTAAATAGATTTTTAGTGTATTAAGATTTAGGAAGTTAAGATTTAGAATGTGTTAAGTTCGCAGACCACCATTTGTATTATTGCTTGTGTGAGTCCTTTAGGATTTTTGGGTGTTATATAATTGAAGTGTAAGTATGTTTAAATATTTGTCATTGTTTAGATTTTAGTATTGTGAGAATCTGAGTCATGGTGGTTCGATCAGGGTTTATACTCTTTCGATCGCTGTCAGGGGAGGAGTCGTTCCGCTGACCGATTGCGCTACGAGGGGGATTTATTGGTTGTTTCCTGGAGCATTTTGATTTGAATATTGTTTAAAACGACTTTGGGAACTTCGAAATTAGAAAGTGAAATTGTTAAGAGGTGCAAGTGGCTTGAGTTGCTTCCATATCCAATAGATTGGGGAACCACGCAAATAAAGATATGACTGCTGACTCGGATAGTCCTTTACAAGAAATATGCAGTGAACTTCCACAAAAAGCTAACCAATTGAGAATTCTTTCCGGATCATTAAATAGAGAATTAGGGAGCGAATGATGGCGCTGAGGGGGCATAGATACAGTAAAGGGTTTGAAATTAATTGAGCAGACTATTTGGCAATGCAGCGATAATACAGAGGCAAAGGAACTAATTGAATTGTGGAGAAATTATTATGAGGAACAGAAAGCGAGTAGAGCGGAGGAAAGAATGGCAAGTTGGAAGGAAGTAACTCTAAAGTGGGGGATAAAATTAGAAGATACTGAAGCATTTGAGCCTCCAGGTAGCCTAAGGGAAGAGCCTGAGAGTATTAAAGATAAAAGGAGAAATAAATCTTTCACAGAAAGACTGTCATCCATAAGTTTTAAGTGCGAGGATCCGATGGTTGGCACTGGTTACGAGGGGGATGATGATGATTATTTAGAAGATTGGGAGAGTGTTAGAATTAGAAACTCACGTCCACCTTATTCATCTTACGATCTCAATACCTTAAATGCACATCGCAGAGCTCCTGACTAGAATAGACAATCAAATTCCAGGGCAAAAACATCCTTAAACCCAACTACTCCGCCTATTACTGACAGTCCTAGAGTTCGCGGTACTAGAAGCCAGACTAGAAAAATAACTAAATTAGTTAAGGAGAAAGAAGAGCATACTGCTAGACAAGTTGAACGAGCCGTTAAGGAAGGAAAGAATCATTTAGAAAGTACCGTGAAGGGGAAGATACATCTGGGGGTGAGACAACAATTGAAGAGGCTGAGGTAGATCCTGAAACTAAACAAAAAAACCATTAGACAGTTCCTGTAAGGGAAATGCCTAATCCTTCTTTTGATCAAACCAATGCAGTGAGTGCAAATAATCCCTGTACAATTAGAGTCTATTCCCCATAGAAGCCTAATGAGATGATGGCTATTTTAAGTCAAATACCCGAATCGTAGAAAATCACCCACTTCTTTTGTGGATCACTTAAGAACTACAATGCGCTTTTATCACGCCGATTCCCGGGATTTATGGGCGGTGATCCGGCAAATAATTACCCCAAGTGACAATACCAGATTCCTGATGAATTTAGGGCATCCGTCACATGAAGCTCTTGCAAATATAATAGCGGCCAATGGTGCAAGGGAGGAAGCTGTTTTAACAGCCCTTGCAAACAACCTTCAAAAACGAATCGATTTGGCCAGAATATTAGATGGAAGACCAAAAAAGGGAGAAGGAGCAGATGCATTTTTAGAACGATTCTCAATTATATATAGACCAATCGGGTGACTTAAATTACAGAAATGGAGTAAATTCCCCTCAATATTGTGCCATCCTACTGAATTGCCTCCCCACCAACGCAGCAGATGCCATTAAGACTAATAACATGGACTGGACAGAAAATAGTGCCAGTCAAATGGTAGGGCTGTAAGATATCATTGGAAGGATATAAAGAAGCAGGATAGCCTGCAGTAAAACCAAAAACTGAATATGTGATCAGAAGTACCAAAATTTGACCTTGAACCATGGATCCCTAGAGTACCAGCAAACTATGGACTGGGAGAAGTTGGAGTCCCGGAATATCCTGACCAATATTATAGAGAAGCATTTGCCCTAGAGCCAGTCCTCCAAAGGCCAGGGCCGAGGACATGCTGGCCATCAGGAATGGGCCAGTGTAATAGTTGCAGAAGAGTAGGTCACTGGAGTAGGGGGTGCCCAAATAAAGAAAGAAACGACAGAGGGGTTACAGAAAAAATCTCCAAGATCAAAGAGAATGGAGGGATCAACGAGATCCTAGAGAGCGCTGAGGGAACTGAGAGGTAAATCAAGAGCCAAGGGGACAAATCTCCTTTTCTCAGAAAAACCCATTCACACGCCAATGATTAGCGAAAATAGTAGTGACTGGACGCAAGTCTGATGAGGAACCTATGTTTTCTCTACAGGTTGAAGGTAAAATCTGCACCTTCCTAGTAGACACAGGTGCATCCATGTCATAATTTACCCAGAATCAAGAGAATTTAAAAACCTGTCTGGGTTTCAAGGACAGGTTTGCCAGTATCCCAGTCAAAGTAGTATATTGAGGAAAGGCAATCAAACATAGATTTGTGATAACCACCGGATTAGATTGCAACCTGATGGCGAGAGATTCCATCTGTGCTTCATGCTGTGCATTCATGCTGTGCTTTCCAACTAAAAATAGAATGTGGCGGGAGAGGTATAGTAGTGACCCCCTGGGCCCCTGCACGACAATGTTACTCCATAGTGACCCCTCAATGGTGGTCCTTAGATCTGGAAGAAGAACCCCCACTTCACATCACACTGGCTCATGATAGGAGTGGAAAGGACAGTGAGCTGGAAACCTTCTTTAAATCATACAAAAGGTAGGAAAGGGAAATAGAAGTATTGGCACTAGTGGAAGGAAAAGAGGGAGCTGTCGAGTATGCTAAAATACCAGCACAGTTATGGAAAAGAACTGTTGAAGTTCCTACTCACATCAACCGAAAGGTGAATTTCCCGGCTAGAGCTAAAGACCTAGGAACGATGGTAAGAAAGGCAATTACCTTGGCAGACCCAAATAATTATCAAAAGCAAAATTTGTCTAATCAATATATTGTTGAATTTTACCAGGCCCCAAGGAAAGTTGTTACCCACTTACGTCATAATCTGGGGAGTGAGATCTACGAGTATGTGGACCCTCAAGTATGGGCGGAGGACACAGCTCCGGTAGGATGCGTGAACATCAATCCCATCTGTGTAGCTCTCCAGAAAGGGGTAATACTTCCTTCAATCCAACAATATCCATTGAAACTACAGGCCATCAGCAGCATTGACAAATTAATTTGGGGTTTGCTAGAACAAGAAATACTGGTGAAGTGCCAATCAATCTGTAACACCCCTATTCTCGCCGTTCCAATGGATGGCCGATAGACTTGTACAAGACTTAAGGGAAATCAATTCTGTTGTAGAACCACTTCATGCCCGAGTGCCAAACCCTGCCCATATCCTAGCCCAAATACCGGCTGAAGCAAAAGTATTTTCGATAATCGACTTGCAACATGCATTCTTTTCTCTTCATGAAGACAGCCAATATTTGTTTGCCTTCACATATAGGGGCCAACAATATACTTGGACCAGGTTGCCTCAAGGATTTGTCAATTCGCCTACCTATTTTCTAGGTGTCTGCAGGATCAACTAAATACTTTGAAGTTCAAAATGAATTCAACATTAGTGCAGTATGTTGAAGACCTATTAGTGGCTAGTAAAGATGAATCCAGTAATCAGAAAGACACTGCACAACTACTAAATCATCTAGCCAATCAAGGATATGTGGTCTGACCGTCAAAAGTACTGGTAGCTCAGGAGAAAGTAAAATTTCTAGGAATTATAATTTCGGCCACCGAAAGAAGTCTTGAGAAGATCCGACTCGAACCCCAAGATGTGAATTTCCAATCCTAAAAGAAGCCAAACAAATGAGGCAATGGCTGGGCATGGTTAATTATTGCAGACCCTGGATTCCAAATATAGCTCTAGAAACCAAGGAGCTAACACCTTATACCAGCAAAGAGGGTGAATTTAAATTAACAAAGAAGACACAGGAGGCATTTGAGAACTTAAAGAGATCATTGATGCAAGCCCCGGCATTGGGAAGGTCATTATACGGTCGTCCTTTCCAGCTGTATTGTACAATTCTATCTGATTGTGCCACTTCGGTACAAACGCAAAAGCATGGGGATAGACATAGTCCAGTTGCATATTACACCTCCAAATTAAATCCAGTAACTAGGGACATCCTCTTTGCAGTCAAATCTTAACTGCAATCTACAATAGTTTACAATCAGCTGCTAATTTGACACTAATTTGACAGCAGGAAATTGTAGTGTACAGTTCACATTCGGTATCTGCATTGTTGGGGCAGCTTCAAATCCAGCACTTGACAATGGCCCGGCAAAATAAGTATGAGATCCATCTGTTGAACAAACTGAAATTACAGTTCAAACATTGTACATTGATTAACCAAGCCTATTTCCTTATTTCACCCCCAGAAGAGCAATCAGAAGCAGGACATGACTGTCTATTTGTTATAGAGGAAGAAACATCAGTGAGAGAGGATGCGGGATGTACCCATGGAAGACCCTGACATCACATTATATGTGGGCGGCAGTGCATCCATTGGACCACGGGGAGAGAGGTTGGCTGGGTATGCAATTATTAATCAAAAGACGGAGATTTAGAAGCAGCTGCTTTTGAATCATCCTATCCTGAATTATTTGCTTTAATTTGGGCTTGTATTATTGGGGAAGATCTAAAGGTAAAGATTTACACTGATTCTCAATACGCATTTGGGGTGGTGCATGATTTTGGACAATTATGGAAAAATAGAGGATTCCTAACTTCTACAGGAACCCAAATATCACACAAACAATTGGTGACAAAATTATTGAAGGCCTTAATGTTACCCAAACAAATCTCTGTAATAAAATGTAGTGCCCCTACTGAAGGACAGACCCCAGTAGATATTGGAAATTGTAATGCCGATTTAGTAGCTAAGGAAGTATCATGGGAACGTAATATGAAGGTAGACTGAAATTTATGAGTTCCCCTCGGAAAGTCAATACTAACCATCTAGAAAATTACTTAGTAGGAAACTAGTATAAGAACTAGTCCTATGGACTAAGAGCCAAGCCAACATACTGGAGGAGAAGTCTATTGAATTAGAAGGATAAACTTGAATGGGCGGAGATATCAGAGTCGATGTAATTAACTGATGGATCTAAATTGTTTAACCCTTGATGGTAAAGCGGCTTCTATTATCAAGGTGGAAATAAATCGTCCCTACATTTGGAATTCTTAATTGGCTTTATGATAAAATGGGCCACCTATGGAAATTGATTGTTTAAATTTGAACAGCTGGGAATGCCACAGGAATTGGAATGGAATTGTGTTATCAGCCACAATGCTGTGGAATGAGAAGGATGAGGTGGACACTGAAATTTAAAATTGTAAATTGAAGGCTGAGACTGAATTTGGTTAAATTGAAACAGTTTTCATGGTTTGCTTTTAATAAGAGTCACGCCTGTATGAATATCTGGACTGAACCCAGCTGAAATGTATATGAGAAACCATCATCAGATATATATATATTATAACATTGTGTGAATACGGAGAGGGCTGATTAGTATTGATCCTAGGATAGTAAAGAGTATATTGCAGAACAGAATAGTAATAGGAATACAGTGATAGAGTAGAATATAATAGAGATAGTGATAGTGAAATGGGATAGTGTTGCAGAATTACTGTGAATGTATGGGAAAGCACTGGTGCATGAATGGTAACTTGCTTTGTCCCAAGTTTTTCAGGAATTTTAGGTTATAGGTTCAAGTATGGAAAGGGAATGGAAGAATGGGCAACAACACGGATAGAGGGAATTCGCGCCCATGGAAACTCGGGAGGTGAAAACTCGTCAGACGGAAATTGTGAAGCTACGCCCACGAAAATCCGGGAAGCTTGGCAAGATTCTGGGAAGAAACATCATCTTATGTTGCTGATAGATGGAGAATGTAATGGACACACATATGTATATCTGGTTATCTGATTGTTTGGTTATCTTTTATGATGAGGGTTATCATGAATGATAAAACGGGGAATATTAATATTGGCCAAATTAAAGACGCCATAAAATGGAGGATCCCTGCACTTGTCAGAATTGCTTAACCCTTGTCAGCTGAACTTTACAGGCTTTGATTGGCGCCAGCCAGTCTAGGCTCAGACTGGTATGTAGGATGGTGAGGGGTCCCTGTTTCTCTTAAATTGATAACATGTGTAGCAGTTTTGCAAATGAACCTTAAATGCATCATTTCAATTGGATCGCTGCAAAAGCATTGTAAATAGTATAAATAATGTTGCAAGGCGGTCATCCTGTTAATCGATGATTGGTTGAACTGTTGAGCCTTGGAGAAACTGTTTGAATCTCAGGGCACATTTTTCAATGTTTGTTCTTGTTTGTTTTCTTCTAGAGCTTCCTTTCTTATACAATGTATTAGCCACTATTATTGGGTTAGGGAAATGTCTGTCATGTACGGGGTTAATCGATATCTGTAATTGGATTGTGAAGTGACCACCCCCATGTGGTTTGGCCCCTCGAGGTTCGGAGACCTATAAAAGTCCACTCCTAAGAGGTCCTGTGTCGATCTTCTAGGAGAGCGCTTAGGACTGCGTGACCTTCTGGAATGTCTCTGTATGAGCGAGGCCAAGAGGGCTTGATCAGGCAGATATGAGGATCAAACCCGCGGTGGTTCGGTACAGGAGTGGGAACTGTAAATGTGTTTTGGCAAAATAAAGTTTAGATGCGCAAGTGCTTGACTCAGTGGTTTTTGACCGAAACTAGACTGGCGAGAAGCTTAGAATGAGCTATTTACAGTTATACTCAAACAATATAATTGTATTACAAGACTCTTGGAACATTCTTACAGAGATTCAACGTAGACGCATACGACTTGGACCAACAAGCATTAGATCATCCTGTTTACCATATCCTTACAAAAACTGGGGCGTGTTCACATGAGGAAGCTGGAATGGTGGTGGTGGGATCACATTGGAGATAATGGAAATGGTAGAGGATGATGTGTTGGATAGGATATGGGGTGAAAGGTGAAGATCAGGGGACCTCTATCCTTGTTCTGACTGAGGTGAAGGGAGTGAGAGCAGAACTACAGGGCACAGAGGAGACATGGATGAGGGATCCAACTATGGCAGCAAAGGGGAGACCATGTTTAATAAAGAGAGAGGACATCTTAAACATAGACAATAGACAATAAGTGCAGGAGTAGGCCATTTGGCTCTTCAAGCCAGCACCGACATTCACTGTGATCATAGCTGATCATCCACCATCAGTACCCCGGTGCTGTTTTCTCATCATATCCCTCGACTCCACTATCTTTACGAGCTCTATCTAACTCTCGCTTGAAAGCATCCAGAGAATTGGCTTTCACTGCCTTCTGAGGCAGAGAATTCCACAGATTCACAACTCTCTGGGTGAAAATGTTTTTCCTCATCTCTGTTCTAAATGGCCTACCCCTTATTCTTAAACTGTGGCCCCTGGTTCTGGATTCCCCCAACATTGGGAACGTTACCAATCCCTTAATAATCTTATGTTTCAATAAGATCCCCTTTCATCCTTCTAAATTCCAGTGTATACAAGCCCAGTCGCTGCATTCTTTCAACATATGACAGTCCCACCATCCCGGGAATTAACCTTGTGATCCTACGCTGCACTTCCTCAATAGCAAGAATGTCCTTCCTCAAATTTGGAGACCAAAACTGCACACAATACTCCAGGTGTGGTCTCACTAGGAACCTGTACAACTGCAAAAGGACCTTTTTGCTCCTATACTCAACTTCTCTTGTTATGAAGGCCTATTTGCCATTAGCTTTCTTCATCGCCTGCTGTACCTGCATGCTTACTTTCAGTGACTGAAATTGATTGGGTCTCTGTTCAAGTAAGAACCAGAGGGTCTTGAAACCTTCCTGGTGGAGGATGGAGGTGTAATGGAACTGGGTATCCATGGAGAAGATGAGGCAATGGGGCCAGTAAATTGAAAGTTATTGAAGAGTTGAAGGGCATATAAGATGTCTCTGTAGGTGGGAAGGGACTGGACAAGGGGGAGGCAGGATGGAATCAAGGTGTCTGTTCTATGTGTCAGCAGCAGGCAGAAACAATGGGTCTGACAGGGCAAATATAGCATCACGAAATCTGTTACATATGGGAGGAAATTTCAATCCCAGGTTGATCTAATCAGCCACTTCTATATACATATCGCCACACCATTAATGCTATGGTTTTACTCAAGAACAAGTGATGAACAAGATGTCCAACATAGCAGACTAATCAAAAAATTCCCATGAGACCCAGTGAAAGTTGCGAGGTTAGATCCAAAACTGGTTCAGTAAGTGGAAACAAAGGGTTAAGAGAAAAAATTAGTTACGTTTTAATTGCACTCTAATGTTGTGCGCTGCTAAAATTTCAGAGCTCATGACAATAGACAATAGGTGCAGGAGTAGGCCATTCGGCCCTTCCAGCCATAATTGGTGCTTGGAAATGGACAAGCATGATATATTTTAGGTTTCTGCTGAAAATTTAACGTCGTTCAATGACATAAAATATAAGGCAAAATATAATGTTTGTTCATTACATAATTCAATTCATTTAAAGGTGGCAGCCTGACAGCGCCAGAGATCCAGTTTCATCCTGACAACTGGCCTATCTGTTTGGAGTTCATATGTTCTCCCTGTGACTGCGTAAGTTTTCTCCAGTGCTGTTTTCTCCCATACATGAAAGATGTACAGGTTTGTAGGATCATTAGCTTGTGTAAATTGTAAATTATCCCTAGTGTGTAGGACAGTGCAAGGGTACAGGATGATCGCTGGTCGGTGCGGACTTGGTGTGCTGTAGGGCCTGTTTCCACACTGTCTAAAGTAAAGTCTTTTTTTTTTTTTGAATATATTTTTATTAGAGGCCATACATATAACAAATAATATAGCGTTTTTTTCCAAATATAGTTGATACATCTTTCCAAAATTATATAAATGTTAACAAAATATATATATTGGCCTCACTTTTTTTTATAGAGTGAAAAAAGTATAAAGAAAGAATAGTGAATAATTATAAGAGTATGATTATAATTGATTAATATAAAGAAGAGAGAGAAGAAAAAATAAATAAATAAATAAAAAAAATAAAATAAAATAAACAAAAACAAAAAACAAAAAAATAAAAAATAAAAATAAAAATATTTGTGGAAAAGAAAACGGTATAGAACTTGTCAATGAGTGGAACAATTTCTAATTATAATATATGGAGACAAGTATATAAATCTGATCTTAAACATTTTTGTTTGATCTTTCCACTGGGTACTCATTGAGTTTCAATGCTGAGCCCAGCTGCCCCTTCATATAATCAGTGAATGGAGACCATATTTGTTCAAAAATCTCAGGTTTATCCATTAGGATAAACCTAATTCTCTCCAATTGTAATGTCTCCAACATTTCCACTGTCCACATTTTAATTGTCGGGGATAATGGTCCCTTCCAAAATTGTAATATTAATTTTTTTCCAATTATTAAACAGTAATCCAGAAAATGTCTTTGATTTACTGTTAAAATTTGAGTTGAATCTAAAACCCCAAATATAATTAATTTTGAGTCAGGGCTTAATGTGATCTTTAAAACTGTGGAAATAATTTTAAAAATCTCAGTCCAATAACTTTTAAGTTTTGTACATATTACAAAACTATGAGTTAAATCGGCTTCTATGTGCTGACATTTATCACATAATGGTGATATAGTAGGAAAAATTCTATTTAATTTCTTTTTTGAGTAGTGTAATCTATGTATTACTTTGAATTGTATCAAGGTATGTCTGGCATTTAACGAACAGCGATGAATTCGTTGTAAGCTTTCTTCCCATAAATCTTCTGTTATAGGTAAACCATTTTCCCATTTTTGTCGGAATAGTTCCGTTTTTGGCATTTCCCTGTCCAAAAAAATATAATATATATATGCTATTAATTTTTCTGTTGTTGGATGCTTGTTAAGTACTTCATCCAGTATACCTGGCTCTCTATTTCTGTAATTTAGCGTATTTAATTTGACATAATCTCTAATTTGTACATATCTAAATAGATTATTTGCTTGCAGTCCATAAATCTCTTTCAACTCCTGGAATGAGAGGAATTTCCCATTCCTGTAAAGATGTTCTATCCTTATTATTCCTAAGTTTTTCCAATGTCTAAACCCCACATCCAATGTCGAAGGTTTGAACATAGGATTATTCCTAAAGTAAAGTCTAAAGGTTGTCTTGAGCAATCGTATAACTAGAAAATAAATAATGAAAGTAAGTATTGAAAGATGTAATATTTAATATTGTTCAGTGAAGTCATTTTGGATTGATTATCTTTAGATATAACGTTTGGCAGTAATTAATTTTGGGTTTGACCAAGAAGGAAAATATAATATTGAAGGTGACCTTGAACACAAAGTGGATGAGCCTGCTAGTAAATGCTACTGCAGGAGTAGTTCCAGTGCAGCTTTGTTAAGATTCCAAGAAATATCTTCCATGGTCTACCACTCTCTCTGTAAAGGTTTGCTGTATTTATTGTGCTTACACACAATGCATTCTCCCACCTCATACTTTAACTGAGATGCCTCCTGGTTAAAGACATGTGTGATTGAACAGTGTAATACCACAATCCCATCGGCCATACATTCAGATATTATTCTGATGCCATTGAGGAGACAGTTTTGTTGAGGATAATTTTGCATGTTGCTGCTGCTACATCAGACACAAAGTTGTTTAATTTTGCCAGTCCACTCATTGGAGCTGTTACTTTAAACGCCTACTGCATTCCATGTACATTATAGCTCCAGTCTATCTTTAAAAGAGTAAAATTGCTGCCATTATCTGAAAAAAACAAATGTTGACTCTAGTTTTTGTAATGGAAGCTTGTTGGATAGCCTATTGGCTGGTCTGTTTTGGGCTCAAGCAAATCAAATGTTTTTTAGCACGGGATGTTAGGTAATGAGAAGGGTTTCTGTCAATCAGGTCTTCCAAAAGGTAATGCCATAGGTGCAAGGAAAAATGATGATAAGAGCTACGTGGAAGAAATGGTATAATGGAATGACTGGATTGCTCTATACTGAGCAAGTATCAACAATGGACTGAATCATCTCTTTCAAGGTTTCAAGGTCAGTTTATTGTCACATGTACCAAGTAAGGTACAGTGAAATTTGCATTGTCATACAGGATATTTAGTGAAAAACAACAAGACACACAGCCACATAAAATAAAAGTTAACATAAATATCCACCACAGTGGCTCCTATTCCTCACTGTGATGGAAGGTAATAAAGTCCAATCTTCTCCCTCTTTATTCTCTCGCGGTCGGGGCTGTCGAACCATCCGCAGTCGGGCTATCCTAATCCGAAGCCCTCACATCGGGGTGATCGAAACTCCCTCGTCAGGACGGTTGAAACTCTCCGCGGCTTGGAGCTCCCGAATCGGTCTCTAACCAGGGACTGCGGGCTCCATGTTGTCAAAGTCCACAGGCCCACAGTTGGAGCTCTCCACAGTCGATCCCGACAAAGGGAACGCAAGCACCATGATGGTAAGTCTGTGCCGCGGCTGCGGTCGAAGCGCCGGGTCGGTCTCCAGGAAAGGCCACGCCACTCCACTAGGTTAGGCCGCAGTGGGGACGGCGATACGATACAGAAAAAACACTCTTTAACATGTACAGTGGCTTGCAAAAGTTTCATACCCCTTGAACTTTTCCACATTTTGTCATGTTACAACCACAAACGTAAATGTATTTTATTGGGATTTTATGTGATAGACCAACACAAAGCGGCGCATAATTGTGAAGTGGAAGGAAAATGATACATGGTTTTCAATTTTTTTTACATATAAAAAACTGAAAAGTGTGGCGTGCAAAAGTATTCAGCCCCCTTTACTCTGATACCCCTAAATAAAATCCAGTGAAACCAATTGCCTTCTGAAGTCACCTAATTAGTAAATAGAGTCCACTTGTGCATAATCTAATCTCAGTATAAATACAGCTGTTCTGTGAAGGCCTTAGAGGTTTGTTAGAGAACATTAGTGAACAAACAGCATCATGAAGCCCAAGGAACACACCAGACAGGTCAGGGATAAAGTTGTGGAGAAGTTTAAAGCAGGGTTAGGTTATAAAAAAATATCCCAAGCTTTGAACATCTCACGAAGCACTGTTCAATCCATCATCCGAAAATGGAAAGAGTATGGCACAATTGCAAACCTACCAAGACACAGCCGTCCACCTAAACTGATAGGCGGGCAAGGAGAGCATTGATCAGAGAAGCAGCCAACAGGCCCATGGTAACTCTGGAGGAGCTGCAGAGATCCACAGCTCAGGTGGAAGAATCTGTCCACAGGACAACTATTAGTCGTGCACTCCACAAATCGGGCCTTTATGGAAGAGTGGCAAGAAGAAAGCCATTGTTGAAACAAAGCCATAAGAAGCCCTGATTGCAGTTTGCCACAAGCCATGTGGGGGACACAGCAAACATGTGGAGGAAGGTGGTCTGGTCTGATGAGACCAAAATGGAAGTTTTGGGCCTAAATGCAAAACGCTATGTGTGGCGGAAAACTAACCCTGCACATCACCGTGAACACACCATCCCCACTGTGAAACATGGTGGTGGCAGCATCATGCTGTGGGGATGCTTTTCTTCAGCAGGGACGGGGAAGCTGGTCATAGTTGATGGGAAGATGGATGGAGCTAAATACAGGGCAATCTTGGAAGAAACCATGTTAGAGTCTGCAAAAGACTTGAGACTGAGGCGGAGGTTCACCTTCCAGCAGGACAACGACCCTAAACATATAGCCAGAGCTACAATGGAATGGTTTAGATCAAAGCATATTCATGTGTTAGTCACAGTCAAAGTCCAGACCTAAATCCAATTGAGAATCTCTGGCAAGACTTGAAAATTGCTGTTCGCAGATGCTCTCCATCCAATCTGACTGAGCTTGAGCTGTTTTGCAAAGAAGAATGGGCAAAAATGTCAGTCTCTAGATGTTCAAAGCTGGCAGAGACATACCCCAAAAGACTTGCAGCTGTAATTGCAGCGAAAGGTGGTTCTACAAAGTATTGACTCAGGGGGGCTGAATACTTTTGCACGCCACACTTTTCAGTTTTTTATTTGTAATAAAATTTAGAAACCATGTATCATTTTCCTTCCACTTCACAATTATGCACCACTTTGTGTTGGTCTATCACATAAAATCCCAATAAAATACATTTATGTTTGTGGTTGTAACGTGACAAAATGTGGAAAAGTTCAAGGGGTATGAAAACGTTTGTGAGTCACTGTACTGAAAATAACAAAAACAGAAGAAAGGACAGACTGTTGGTGAGGCAGTCACTTGCTGTAGTGTAATAAAAAATGATATTAGGTTCTGCAGCTTTAATTTGGAAAATTAGATGTCTGAATAATAAACAAGAATTGTATGGCTGTAATTGTATGGCTAAAAAAGGGACCAATCTAAGACAGCCAGGATGGATTTGAATTAGAACAGGTTTCACAATCCTTGCAGGGAGATTTGGTAATGCTGGGAGGATTTAAACAAATTTCGCAATGGAATGGGCACAGAGTAGACAATAGGTGCAGGAGTAGGCCATTCGGCCCTTCGAGCCAGCACCACCATTCAATGTGATCATCCACAATCAGTACCCCATTCCTACCTTCTCCCCTGACTCTGCTATCTTTAAGAGCCATATCAAGCTCTCTCTGGAAACTATTCAAAGAACCGGCCTCTATCGCCCTCTGAAGCAGAGAATTCCACAGACTCACAACTCTCTGTGTGAAAAAGTGTTTCCTCATCTCCGTTCTAAATGCCTTACCCCTTATTCTTAAACTATGGTCTCTGGTTCTGGATTTCCCCAACATCGGAAACATTTTTCCTGCCTCTAGCGTGTCCAAACCCTTAATAATCTTATATGTTTCAATAAGATCCTCTCTCATCCTTCTAAATTCCAGAGTCCAGCCGCTCCATTCTCTCAGCATATGACATTCTCCCCATCCCAGGAATTAACCTTGCGAACCTATGCTGCACTCGTTCAATAGCAAGAATGTTCTTCCTCAAATTAGGGACCAAAACTGAAAACAATACTCCAGGTGTGGTCTCACTAGGGCTCTATACAACTGCAGAAGGACCTCTTTGCTCTGATACTCAACTCCTCTTGTTATGAAGGCCAACATGCCATTCGCTTTCTTCACTGCCTGCTGTACCTGCATGCTTACTTTCATTAGGAATACAGTAGGAGATGAGGAACAGCACGATTGGGAAGGAAAACAAAGTTATAACGTACATAGACTTCATTGGGCATGGGGAAAATGCAGGACTGGACTGCATTTTTTAAATGCAAAGTCTGATCAATAAAGAGATGAACTAAAGTTGTTGGACACCTGAATATACGATATTGAAAGACGGGTAGGACTGGAAACTTAGCATTGTGTGGTGTAGAATCTTAAGGCATGATTAAGTGGGAGATGTAGAAGACAAAGTGCCATTACAATGTTAATCTGGAGTCCATTGTTGCAGGTAATAGGGAGAATATCTTAGAAGGTTATTCAAATGGGTGAAGCTTAGAACCAAAAAGGAGGTAATCGCAGGCCTCAGTCAGTACAAGATAAAGGAGTCGGTATACGCAAACGGCAAAGATATGTAAAATATTGGGGTAATAGTAGTAGGAGATTTTAACCTCCAATATTAAATGGGATCAGTGGGATCTGATAGACTGAGAGGGAGCAGAACGTTTAAAGTGCATCAGTGATTTTGAGCTACTATGTACACTGTTATGAGAAAACAGTATTAGACTTAATCTTTGCAGATGTAGCTGGTTAAATATTTGGAGAGTCAGTTGGGAGGCCATTTAGAAGGTTGTTTTGGTGAAACAGAAATTAAAATATAAAATTGGGAACTGATTTAATTATAGTGTTGTAGCATTTCAGCAAAGAAATAAGTCCTTTGGCTCAATTTGTGCATGCACACCAAGTTGCCGAACAGCTAATCCCACATGCCTGCACTGGCTCATATCCCTCTAAAACATTCCTATCCATGTTCATGTCCATATCATTACTATACCCACGTCTACCGCATCCTCTGTCAGCTTGGTCCATATATGTACCACTGTCTGCTTGAAAAGGTTGTTCGTTGGGTCCCCTTTAAACCCTTCACCTCTCACCTTTAACTTAAGCCTGAAGAAGGGTTTCGGCCCGAAACGTTGCCTATTTCCTTTGCTCCATAGATGCTGCCGCACCCGCTGAGTTTCTCCAGCACTTTAGTCTATTTTTAACTTAAGCCCTACAGTTTTAGACTCACTTACCTTGGGGGAAAAGAGTGTAGTTATTTACTTTTTCTAGACCCTCATGAATCAATATGATAAAATACTACATGGCAAAAGTGAACTGAGACTACTTGCAGGTGAATCCACATGTGACTCGTGGATGTAATTTCAATAAGGGAATTAATTGGGCATCTGGGGTTAGGGCCAATATGTTCCTGTAATGATATGCAAGGGAATTTGACTGCCAGGGAATTTTGAGGGAAAAAAAAGAATTTTTTTTGTAGATTTTGAAACCAAATAAACACAAAAAGCCACATAACGATGATGGGGCCTGCTTAGAAAAGTGAAGAAAGGATATGAATTATCACTGAACGGCAAGATCCAGGAAATTCAGAATATTTTAAAGTATATTAAAGGCAAGAAATTAACCAGAGACATGATAGGGTCCATTGAAGACCAAAGTAACAATCTGGAGTAGCTTACAATCCAACAATATGAACATTGAATTCTCCAATTTTAGGTATTTTCGCCTCAACCCTCCGCCTGGACTTACACCAATTTCTCTTCTCCCCTCTTCGACCCACATTCCATCCCTGAGCTTCACTATTCACAACTTTAATCCTCTGTCTCACACCATATCTCTTCATCTGGCCTTTGCCCAATCATCTGTCTATCTAAAACATCTCTCACCTGGATCAATCTAATACCTGCCCCTCTTCTCTTCAAACTTTCTTCCCCCCTACATTCAGTCTGAAGCAAGGACCCGACCCAAAATGTTACTGACCCATGTTCTGCAGAGATGTTCCCCTGACCCACTGACTTACTCCAGCACTTTGTATTTAAAAAAAAAAAATCAGCATCTGCAGTTCCTTATTTCTAGTCATAGAGTCATAGTCATTCAGCATGGAAAAAGGTTAAACTTGCCCATGCTGACCAAAATGTCCCATCTACACTAGTCCCATCTGCTGTTTTGTCCATATCCATCTAATCCTTTCCTGTTCATGTACCTGTCCAAATTTATTTTAATTGTTATAGTACCTGCCTCAACTATCTCCTCTGGCAGCTCATTCCATACGCCTACCACCCTTTGAGAAAAAAGTTGCCCCTCGGGTTCCTATTAAATCCTTTCTCCCTCACCTTAAACCTATGTCCTATCATTCTTGATTCCCCCACTATAGGTAAAAGACGGTCATCCATGCAATCTACTCCCCTGATGAGCTTCTACACTTCTGTAAGATCGCCTCTCATCCTCCTGCACTCCAAGGAATGAAGTTCTGCCTACCCGACCTCTCTCTCTATAGCTCTCTCTACAAGTCTGGGCAACATCCCTGTAAATCTTCCGTCCATTTTCATCTTTCTAACATATTTTCTATAGCAGGGTGACCAAAAGTGAACACAATATTCCATATATGGTCTCACCAATGTCTTGCACAACTGTAATGTAAAGTTGTGTAAGAAGTCATAAGGTTACATAACCTTGACATAAAGTCAATGTTAGTCAGGTTGGCTTTAAGGGGAGTTCCTATCTTGAGTCGTTGCTGCACTGTCTTTTATGAATTTTCTGCATCTCAAAGTAAATAGTCGGGTTGGAGTTTTTGATGACTTTATGCCATTGATAAAGTCCCACAGACGTGTCCTAAAGGTAAAAGTCAATAGAATCCAGGGCAATTTTGAAAATTGGATCCAAACTGGATAGTTAATAAGGGACAGAGTGATTGTTAAGGTTGGTTCAGTAATTAGAACCTGTGCACACCTTTGACTTAAGGTGTTTGTGGGAGGGAAAGGGGGGACCCATGTTGGTTGCACACATTAACAATTTTAATGTGAAGACTTCAAATTAGTCACAGAGAGAGAGAGAGAGAGAGAGAGAGAGAGAGAGAGAGAGAGAGTGTAGTTTTTAATATTAGCAGAGGCTAGGAGGGCACAATTAACAGAAGGGAGGCTAAAGAGTTGCTTGAGGGTCTGGGCAAATATCTGGCCCCAGGCCAGAATTTGTGCTGTCAAATGTATTTATTTTCTGGAACTGACAGCTGCTGCCTTTATTTCACTGTTTTTTTCCAAATCCTTGAAAACTGGCTGAGCAAATGTTACATTTAACTGTGGTGCTCAGTCGGGGTTCATTTATGTTTGGTTGAGTAGCTGTGTCTCTGATACAAACCTGTGTGCATGCCATCACTCTTTCCCACCCCCACCAAACATATAATTGAATAGACTTGATGGAGGGGCATCTGCCCACCCTCCCCCCTACTCCCCGACAGACTTGCCCCCTCAATCCTCCTGGTCTACTTACTCTGCCCTTTCTTTGTCGTGCCTGATCATCACGCCTTAGCAGGTGAGGAAGGAGCTGAGCAGACTCCGCCCAGGCAGGAGTCTAGGGTACTCAAGGTGTGTCCCAGCCGGTTGTACGGAATACTCCAGCATATCTTCAACCTGAGCCTGGAGATGGTTCCTGTGATGTGGAAGACATCCTACCTGGTTCCTGTGCCAGTTGACGTGCCCCAGCTCCTCCAATAACTGCAGACCAATGGTGCTGACTTCACACACTATGATCCCTGGAGAGGCTGGTACTCACTCACCTGGTTAAACCCTATCTAGACTCTGTGCAGTTCGCTTACCTCAACTACCTCATCTGGCAACTCATTCCATATGCCGACCAATCTCTGAGAAAATGTTTCCCCTCGGGTTCCTATTAAATCCTTCCTCCCTCACCTTAAACCAATGTCCTATTGTTCTTGATTCGCTTATCAAACAAAGATAGGGGTTGAGGACGCCAACATCCACCACCTGCATCATTCCTATGCTCACCTGGATAAGCTGGGAAGCATTGTTTGAGTCATGTTTTTTTTACTTCTCCAATGTTTCTAACACCATCCGGCACTGTTAGGGAGCAAACTGATGAAGATGTGGGTGGATGCTCCAATGGTGTCCTGGATCACCAACTACCTGACTGGACAACTACAATATGTCAGGCTGCAGAACTGTGTCTCAGACATGATGGTGAGCAACATAGGGGCTCCACAGGGGACGGTCCTATCTCCCTTCCTGTTCACTATCGACACCTCGGTCTTCAGATATAACTCAGTCTCCTGCCACATTTAGAGGTTTTCAGACGACTCTGCAATTGTGAGCTACCTCAGTGAGGGGAGGGAAGCTGAATACAGAGATGTAGTCAACGACTTTGTTGAGTGGTGTGGGCTGAATTACCTGCAGCTCAACATTGATAAGACTAAGGAGTTAATGGGTGACTTTATGAGGAGAGGAACACCCCTTTCCTCTGTCTCCATCAATAGTGTAGATGTGCAGTTTACCAGGGAGTACAAATACCTTGGAGTGTACCTGGACAGTAAACTGGACTGGTCCAGGAACGCTGAGGCCCTGTACAAGAAGGGACAGAGCCGGCTGTACTTTTTGAGAAGGCGCCGCTCCTTCAACGTCTGCAGTAAGATGCTGCAGATATTCTACCAATCGGTGGTAGTCAGTGGCATCTTCTTTGCTGCCATGTGCTGGGGCAGTAGGGCGATGGCTGCTGATGCCAATAGGATCCACAAGCTCATCAGTAAGGCTGGCTCCTTCCTGGGGGTGGAGTCGGATTCTTGGGAGGTGGTCTTGGAGGGGAGGATGCTCCTCAAACTGCAGAGCACCCATGACAGCTCACACCCCCCATGACACACTGGTCAAGCTCAGGAGTACCTTCAGCAACAGACTGGTTCCACCAAGATGGAGGACATCCACCACAGGAGATTTTTCTTCGCTGTGGCTATCAAACTTTACAACTCCTTCCGCTTCTGTTGTGGGGTAGATTGAGACTGCCTCCCCCCACCCTGATGTGGGGGAGGGGGTGGTGGTGTGGGGGAGGGGGGTGGTGGTGTGGGGGAGGGGGGTGGTGGTGTGGGGGAGGGGGTGGTGTTGGGGAGGGGGTGGTGTGGGGGAGGGGGTGGTGGTGTGGGGAAGGGGGTGGTGGTGTGGGGGAGGGGGGTGGTGTTGGGGAGGGGGTGGTGTGGGGGGGTGGGGGTGTGGGGAAAAAGGGGGAAGAGGTGGTGGTGAGGGTGAGTGGGAAGGGTGGTGGTGGTGGGGAAGGGGTGGTGGTGTGGGGGAGGGGGTGGTGTGGGGGGAGGGGTGTGGGGGAGGGGGTGGTGTGGGGGGAGGGGTGTGGGGGTGGGGGGTGGTGTGGGGGAGGGGTGTGGGGGTGGGGGGTGGTGTGGGGGGAGGGGCGGGGTGTGGGGGTGGGGTGGGAGTGGGGTGTTGTGGGGGAAGAGGGGAGGAATGGGTAAGGGGTGTGTGTGGGGGAGGGGGTGTCTGGGGAGGAGGGAAGGGGGATTGTGTGAAGAAGAGGAGGTGTGGGGGGAAGAGGGGGATGTGTGGGGGGGAGGGACTCCACTGAGCGGCCACCAGCCATGGCACTACACAGCACCTCCCGACTCCACACAGTGGCTTTCCGGGGGGGGGGGGGGGAGTATAAAACCTCGGATGCCAGACGTGAGTCAGTCACTCTGGAAGATCATGCGGGAGAGTCCACAACTGTAATTCTAAGCTGTGAGTCAACTGAACTGTGAGTCTGCAATGTACTTGCAATGAATGATTTGTTAGCCCTTAATAAAATGAAAAGAGTTGTTTGGCCTGCCCTGTGCTTGAAATTGAAATTGAAATTCAAATGGAAATGGAAATGAAATGAAAATAAAATGAGTTGTTTGGCCTGCCCTGTGCTTGAAATTGAAATGGAAATGAAATGAAAATGAAATGAGTTGTTTGGCCTGGCCTGTGCTTGAAATTGAAATGGAAATGGGAATGGAAATGGAAAATTAAATTAGTTATTTGGCCTGCCCTGTGCTTGAAATTGAAATGGAAATGGTAATGGAAATGAAAATGAAATTAAAATGAAATGAGTTGTTTGGCCTGCCCTGTGCTTGCATTGAAATGGAAATGAAATTAAATAACCATATAACCATATAACAATTACAGCACAGAAACAGGCCTTCTCGGCCCTTCCAGTCCGTGCCGACCATTTATTTTCCCCTAGTCCCATCTACCTGCGCTCAGACCATACCCCTCCATCCCCTCCCTGTCCATATACCTATCCACTTTACTTTAAAATATTAAAATCGATCCTGCCTCCACCACTTCTGCAGGAAGATCATTCCACACAGCCACCATTCTCTGAGTAAAGAAGTTCCCCCTCATGTTACCCCTAAACTTCTGTCCCTTAATTCTCGATGAAATGAAATGAGTTGTTTGGCCTGCCCTGTGCTTGAAATTGAAATGGAAATGGAAATGGAAATGGAAATGAAATGAGTTGTTTGGCCTGCCCTGTGTTTGAAATGGAAATGGAAATGAAATGAAATGAGTTGTTTGGCCTGCCACAAGCCACTCATTTCGGCCCAGAAGTCCCCCATTAGCCTAGAAACCAGTCCATTTTGCCTAAAATGCCCGTATTAGCCCAGGAGGAGCATTTTGGCACAAAAGACCCATGCAGGCCAGGAAGAGTCCAGAAAAAGTGCCTCTCACTGAGATTTCACTCAGATTTTTTTTTTAAGTCCCTTTGGCCCATCAGGCCTGTACTATCCCAGGAGGAGTCCCTTTGGCCCAGCAGTAAGTATTCCACCTGCAAGTATGAAACCTCACTCCAGTATTTTTATCCCTCCTTTCATTGGCTTCTTGTGAGATCCAGGCCAGGATAGACTTTCCTCCTTCATTGCTGTGATCTGCAGAAAAAGATGAAAAATGTCTAAAATTGATTCTCCACCCTCTCCCCCTTCTCTCTCACAGAGTCTCTCACCTGTTTTTGGCAGTATTTCTGCAATATCTGAGCTGCCAGCCCACCAGCCCAGAGTGACTGAGCTGCCAGCCCACCAGGCCTGAGTGACTGAGCTGCCAGCTCACCAGGCCTGCGTGACTGAGCTGCCAGCCCACCAGGCCTGCGTGACTGAGTTGCCAGCCCACCAGACCCGAGTGACTGAGCTGCCAGCCCACCAGGCCCAAGTGGCTGAGCTGCCAGCCCACCAGGCCTGCGTGACTGAGTTGCCAGCCCACCAGACCCGAGTGACTGAGCTGCCAGTCCACCAGGCCTGCGTGACTGAGCTGCCAGCCCACGAGGCCTGCGTGACTGAGTTGCCAGCCCACCAGACCCGAGTGACTGAGCTGCCAGTCCACCAGGCCTGCGTGACTGAGCTGCCAGCACACCAGACCCGAGTGACTGAGCTGCCAGCCCACCAGACCCGAGTGGCTGAGCTGCCGGCCCACCAGACCCAAGTGGCTGAGCTGCGAGCCCACCAGGCCTGAGTGACTGAGCTTCCAGCCCAAGAATCCATTAGGCCCACAATGTCCATTCTAGCCCTCTGGAAACCAGTCCCTTCAGCCCACAACACCCATACTAGTGCTCCAGAAAGCCCCACCACTGGCCACCAATATTGGAATTGGTGGAGAGATGGAATATTGCGTTGGGGGACCAGCCCTCCCATGTGAACATGGGACTCAACGGGTCCCACTTAGTCTAATATATATATGACGAGTGAAAATGAAGAAACAAAGAACTACAGAAGCTGGTTAATAAACAAAAGGACACGTAGTGTTGAGGTAAATCAGTGGGTCAGGCAGCATCGCAAGAGAACATGGATAGGTTATGTTTTGGGTAGAGACCCTTCTTCATACATTCAGTGGATGGGTTGGCTGGCTTGTTTGTAGATGACACAAAATTGTGGAGTTGCTGACGGTGAAGAAAGCTTTCCAAGCATTCAGCAAGATATAGATCAGTTACAGATAAAGGTGGATAAATAGCAGATTTAGTTTAATCCAGGCAAGTGTAAAGTGCCGCACTTTGGGAAATCAAAAGTAATGGGAAAATATACAATTAGTGGCAGGAAACCTTATCTGCATTAATGCAGCTGGTACGCCGCACAATTGGCAGCCCTACCAACAGTCTGCTTTTTTTTTGTTGCCATTTTTACAACATTTTTAATGTGTATTAAAAGTTTATGTAAATTATCTTGTTTGTTTTATGTGGTGGGAGGAGGAGGGGAGGGGTAAACTTTTTTTCTTCTGTTTCTTACCTTGCTGGGCATGCGATTAATTTTCGGATCGCATTCTCCGGTCGCTCTGCGGTACCATCTTTGGTTCTGGAGGCCACCTCGGACTGACCTTGGACCTCACTGCGGGGCATCTAGTTACATAGGAGTCGATCCCTCGCTCCAACCTAGGCCTGTGGACTTTACATCGGGAGCTCGCAGTCTCGGGAGAGGCCGTGGATGTCGAGCGCTCCAATGTCACGGAAGGTTCGACCAACGTTGACGTCCGGCTCGTGGGAGCTGACATCCCCCCGATGCAGGAGCTGATCGCCTCAACAAAGAGGGCCCGCTGCTGGCTGCAGGAGTTGAGATCATCCCGTCAACGGAGGGCTCGAGGCCCCCGACCACGAAAGAGCAAAGGGAAGAGATTGAACTTTTTTTCGCCTTCTGTCACAGTGAAGAATGTGGAGGAGTCACTGTGATGGATATTTATGTTAAAATGTGTTTGTGTGTTCCGTTGCTTTTTGTTTGCATGACTGACTTGGCAAATGAAATTCCTCGTATATTGCAAAACACACTTGGCTAATAAAGTATTATGATTGATTGTGATTGTACACAGGAAACGAGGTCCAAGTCCATAGCTCCTTGAAAGTAGCAACACGTGTAGATAGTGGTGA
This sequence comes from Raja brachyura, assembly GCA_963514005.1. The sequence continues at coordinate 73,401,282 of OY740782.1, forward strand.
AGAAAATCTATGGTATGCTTGCCTTCATCAGTTGAGTCATTGAGTGTAAGAGTCAGAATGTCATGTTGTAGCTTTATAAAACTTTAGTTAGGCCACATTTGGAGCCTGTGTAGTTATGGTCACCTCATGACAGGAAAGATGGAGAGGTTTTAAAGAATGTACATAAGAGGTTTATCAGGATGTTGCCTGGAATAAAATATATTAACTATAAAAAAAGTTTGGACAAACTTGGATTGTTTTCTTTGAAGCATCGGAAGCTGAGAGAGACCCGATAGAAGTTTATAAAACTATGAGACGTAGATAAGGTAAAAAGTTAAAACCTTTCTCCCCTCAGAGTGGAAACATTAAATACTCATGGGGTTAGCTTTAAGGTAATGGTGGGTGGGGGGAGAAAATTTAAAGGAAATGTGCAGGACAAGTTTCTTTTTACATAAAGAGTGCTAAGTGCCTGAAACGTGCTTGCAGGGGAGGTGGTGAAATATAGTGGTATTTAAGCTTTTGGATAGACAGAGAATGAAGGGGCATGGTGCACTGGTGGCAGTAGGGATTAATTTAAAAACCATGAATAATCCAAATTTAGTACTCCACATTTGTTCGCTGAGAGGCAGTCAAAGATCCTGCCAGAAATTATGATTTTAGCCTGACATAATCTTATTTTCCCTAGTCATATTGGATTTGTATCTTTACTTGAGATATTGTTCTGCCTGCAGATTTCTCTGCATTGGCTCTATTTTAGAATGGCCTGCTTAATTTAATGAAATTGTAAAATGACCTCATTGGTTAGTTGGATGGTAAACAATAACATGATTAAGATTCTTAAACAACAAGATGCACAGAGAGATTCTGTATATAGAAGCAATGCAACATTGTTACAAAAGGCATTACAAAGCTTCACTTTTTCCATCAGGAATCAGGAAGCAGTATAAAATGACCAATATTGTTTCAATTAAATCATTGAAAAAATAAGCTAGTAATTGCCTGATATCTGATTCAGTCTAACCTTCGACAACTGAATCTTCAGCTAAAGGGATACTTGAGTTTCTCATCGTAGCCCAGGCAGACTGAAATCTCCATTCTTAACAATTTCTGCGATGTCTGTGTTCTTCTAATCATTGCCATGTGTGCATCTTTATTCCCTCCCTAATTTTGAAACCTTCTCCAAACAAGTCACCTTCACTGATTTAGATTCCTCCAAATTTGGGCTCTTAAACACCAGTCTCTCCCTAAGCCTTAAGCCTTCCTGTGCTTCTTTACTTTTGATTTACTGCACTTTCATGCCACTTTTAATTTGTTACTTAATATTTTTCTTTTGTTTCAATATTTGTATTATTGCTCAATGTCTGTTTGTTTAAATTACATCTGGTTGAATGGACAATTTCTTTGTAAATTAAAGGTGCTGCATTTATATTTGGTGAGGGTGACAAATTGTATTTGTATACGAACTGATGTGCATTTTTGTATCACATTTTAAACAAAGGATGTCTTTCTGGTAAGCCGAGTGGAGAGCACATTATTCCTAATATAAATAACAAACTGGCCAGAAGCCTGTCTGGGCATTGTGAATGTGGGACTTTTTGCAAACTCAATGATATGAGACAAATCTAATTTCACCACTGGATTGCGTGAATATTTTATTCCTTTCGCCATGGAGACACAGCCTGAACCTGTTCTGAACCTGGCCCATCTAATTTAGACAAACATGGACAGAGAGGGGTCTGTATGCTTCCAAGTGTTTATAACTACATTATGCATAGGGTGGCATGCCTCAGATTCATTCTCTATTTTACTTTTAATGCTGGCTGGGTGCATTTTTACAACTCTTAGTAAACCCAGCAGTTAAAGAGGTGAGGAAGAGGTAAGTGTTCTCCTAACTCCATCTGTTGGCCAGGAGGAGCCTACCAAGGGAAGCCTGTTATCCTCCACAACTGACCAGTCCAATCATGAGGCCACCAACCAGCCTCCACGTCACTCCCCAACTCCCATTGACATCTGGACCATGAAGCCAAGTCGTAGAATGATTATATTTCCCCACTGCTGCTTATGCTGCAGAGTGTACAACTAGTTAGTTAAACTAATATGTTGTTTCAGTGCGAGTTATAATTAATTGTATTATACTGTTATAAGTAATGAAAATATTTTTGCAAAATACCTTTCCACAAAGCTGATACCTGTTTATATTAGCCACACTCAATCATCAGGCAACTCCTATGCCAACTGTGTCCCTCCCTAGTACAACTGCATTTCAATAGACAAGATGCAATTTATCAGCAGTAAACAGAGCTGAGCAATGAATCGTACCAGTGATTGTTTATAAAAGCTGTCAGCTGCAAAGCTCCTGACAATCTGATCTCACCAAAGAGGGTGACGAGTCAACAATAGAGTTTGCGAATGGATTTGGGAAATGTAATCAGTGATTTGGCAGTGGATTAAGAATTGCCTGAATTACACATCACACGGATGAGAAAACACATTAACCTGATTCCACCCCCCCCCCCCCCCCCCCCCGCCCCCCTTCCCTCCCTCTGCACTGCTTTATCCTCCACTTGCCAGCTTGATGGGAAAAACAAGAGTGTACAAGGGACAGACACAAACAGTGGGACAAGCAGCATCTCAGGAGAGAAGGAAAGGGTGATGTTTTGGGTTGATACCCTTCTTCAGACTTGTTAGGGTCAAGGGAAACGAGAGATATAGATGGTGATGTGGAGAGATAAAGAACAACGAATGAAAGATACAGTATGTAAAAAAGCAATGATAATAAAGCAAACAGGCCTTTGTTAGCTGTTTGTAGGGTGAAAATGAGAAGCTAGAGCAATTTGGGTAGAGGAGGGATAGAGAGAGAGAGGGAAACCGGGGCTCCCAGAAGTGAGATAAATCAATATTCATACCTCTGGGGTGTAAGCTGTCCAAGCTAAATGTGAGATGCTGTTCCTCCAATTTGCATTTAGCCTCACTCTGACAATGGAGGAGACTTAGAACAGAAAGGTCTGTGTAGGGGAATTAACAAAGGGTAGGGAATTGAAGAATACAGTTGAACAGAGGGATCTGGGAATAACCGTGTATAGTTCCTTGAAGGTGGAATCTCATATAGATAGGGTGGTAAAGAAAGCTTTTGGTATGCTAGCCTTTATAAATCAGAGCATTGAGTATAGAAGCTGGGATGTAATGTTAAAATTGTACAAGGCATTGGTGAGACCAAATCTGGAGTATGGTGTACAATTTTGGTCGCCCATTTATAGGAAGGATGTCAACAAAATAGAGAGGGTACAGAGGAGATTTACTAGAATGTTGCCTGGGTTTCAACAACTAAGTTACAGAGATAGGTTGAATAAGTTAGGTCTTTATTCTCTGGAGCGCAGAAGGTTAAGGGGGGACTTGATAGAGGTCTTTAAAATGATGAGAGGGAAAGACAGAGTTGATGTGGACAAGCTTTTCCCATTGAGGGTAGGGAAGATTCAAACAAGAGGACATGACTTTAGAATTAAGGGACAGAGGTTTTGGGGTAACATGAGGGGGAACTTCTTTACTCAGAGAGTGGTAGCGGAGTGGAATGAGCTTCCAGTGGAAGTGGTGGCGGCAGGTTCGTTGGTATCATTTAAAAATAAATTGGATAGGCATATGGATGAGAAGGGTATGGAGGGTTATGGTATGAGTGCAGGCAGGTGGGACTAAGGGAAAAAAGTTGTTCGGCACGGGCTTGAAGGGCCGAGATGGCCTGTTTCCGTGCTGTAATTGTTATATGGTTATAAGTATCCAGCAACCAGGTGATGAGGTGGATTCAGGCGGGCTGAGCAAAGGATTTCCGCGAAACGATCACCCAGTCTGTGTTAGGTCTTGCCGATGTGTGAGCCCACATCTTGAACAACGAACGCAGTAGATGAGGTTGGAGGAGGTGCAAGTGAACCTCTGTTCAGGGACCCTGACAGTCCTTTCAGGTTAGGCAGAGTTGAGGAGGAGGTATAGCAACAGGCATCTTCTGCGGTTGTAGGGGAAGGTATCTGGGGAGTGGGTGGTTTGGGTGTGAAGGGATGAGTTAACCAAGGAGTTGTGCATGGAATGGTCTCTGCAGAAGGCGGAAAAGTGTGGAGATGGGGGAAATGTGGCCAGTGGTGGGCTCCTGTTGGAGGTGGCGGAAATTACGGAGGATTGTATGTTGAATGCGACAGCTGATGGGATGGACGGTAAGGACTTGGTGGGGGAGGGGGGGGGGGGTGGTGGGTGAGAGCAAGGGCCGAGCTGCAGGGTACCAAGGAGACATGAGTGAGGGCCGGGATATGCTGGGAGAGGGGAACCCTGTTCCCTAAAGAATGCGGACATCTCGGCTGTCCTAGTATAGAAACCTCATCTTGGACGCATGTAGCGTAGGCGGAGGAATTGGTAGTAGGGGATAGTCTTTGCAGGAAGCAGGGTGGGACGAAGTGTAGTTGAGATAGTTGTGGGAGTCATTGGGTTTGTAATAGATGTCAGTCATTAGTCTATTTCCTGTGATGGAGACTGTGAGATCGAGAAAGGGGTGTCGGAGATTGTCCAAGTGCCCTTTGCCAAGCCACACTGGGTCGGTGTGTGGGGCTAATTAGTCACAGGATGCCATCAGGCTCAGCTGGTGGTCAGGTGTGATTGGGACCAATTGGTGGCCAGGTGTGATTGTGGGCGGGTTGGTGACCACGTGTAAATGAGGGGGGGGGGGGGGGTGTGGTAGTTGGTGGCCAGGTGTGATGGGGAGGGGAATCATGTGTGATTGAGTTGGGGGGGGGGGGGCAGTTGATGGTCGGGTGTGATTGGGGGCAGTTGGTGCCCAGGTGTAATGCGCGGGGGGAGAGGTCAGGTTGGTGGCCACGTGTGAATGAGTTGCCGGGGGGGGGGGGGGGGGGGGGTGTGATGAAGCCGCTTCGTGCCCACGTGTGTGATTGGGGGCTGGTCGGTCGGTGGCCACGAGGTGAGCTCCGCCTCTCACCAACTAGCTGAAGAGCTGCCTCTGCCACAAGCCAAAGGCAGAGTGTGAATGTCTCGGCTGCCGCGGTGTGGGAGCCAGAGACACCGCTGACAGTCGCATTGTCAAGGCTCTCTGTGGAAAAGGCGAACCGGCTGCGCCTGTCACCACACGCAAGCCGGGCTGGTGCAAGGAAGTGAAGACTTCATCAACACACTTGCCAGATGAGCAGTGCACCCACCCGAGGCGCGAAGGGGTTGTAATTGTGGGTGTAGCGCGGACAGGAGAGGATGGGCTAGAGGCGTCTTGGCAGCAGGATATCCCCCCCCCCCCCCCCCCCCCCCCCCCCCCCACGATGGGCACCAGCAAAGATCCTGTCAGCAGCACAACTCCACACCGCGCAAGCCCAGCGCAGCCGAGGGGATAGAAAACGCGCTCACTCCGAACACAACCGGTGAGTAACGCAATGCTTTCTCGGGGCCATGGATCAGTATGAACTGAAATAAATATTTACTGCGAACTGCACCCTTTGTGTGAAGTTAAAAAGGGTTTACACCAAATGCTTTCTCTTGGCGGTTGCGCGGGAGCTGGACACTTTGATAGCAGTAACATTTATCCATTGTCACTCATAGTTTGCCCGTGGAAAAGACAACCGAATATTTGACTTATGTGCACAATTGGACGTGTTCCCAAGGGAGAAATACCTAGACTCGCCCAGCCTGAGGGGGTCTCCTGGACACAGGGTCCCAGGGACAGCTGGGCTGCAGATAGAGCGGAGCGGTCCTGGCGCTCGCCGGGTGACTGCTGTCTGAAGTACTGAATGGCGCTGGCTTCTTTGTGATTTACCCATTGTCAACACTTTCCCAGTCCACGATTCCACGTTGTAGATTCCACAGCCTGGCTAGCTTTGCGCGTATAAATCCATTCATTGATTGACTGCCTTAGATGCACGTAGTCCGGTCCAGGCAAGTAATTTCACCGCTTTCTACCAGTTTTCTACCATTGGTTTGAAGAAGGATCCCGACCCGAAACGTCGGCTGTCAATTCCCTCAAGAGATGCTCCCTGACCCGCTGAGTTCATCCAGCACTTGTTTTTCCTTAATTCCCGCATCTGCAGCCTCTTGTGTCTCCGGGCAAGCACACTTGGGTTAAGAGGGAAAGATAGATCAATCATGATTGAATGGTGGAGTAGATTTGATGGGCCGAATGGCCGAATTCTGCTCCTATCATTTACGAAAATGTCGGACTCTCATCCCTCGACATTTTATTTTACCCCTTTCTCCCACGGATCTCTTCTTCCCTTTCCTCACTCCCACCCACCTTCTATACCTCCCACCTTAAGCTCTTTTTATGCCCTTTCATCTCTTCCGTTTCCCTTTATCTCTCATCAACCCTGCCAGTTGAACCCCTTTTTCTTTCTCGTATTCCCCACCCCTTGCACATTATTTTAGTTTCTCTCCCACCGGGTACCCCCTCCCAATATCCCTCCCACCCGCACCCTTCACACTCCTACCCAAACACCTCTACACATTCTCATCTGAATTCTTCCTTTCACATTCAACCGCTGCTCCAACGACGTATAGATAGGCTATTCGGCCCACCAGTTCCCATGCTAGCTGCCAGAAGAGACCCGCCAATCCCAAAGGCCTGTACATCCTTTCTCAACCGTCCACAACCCCCTTTTTTTGTCCTATCTACATTTATGAAGAGATAATTGACAATGGTGAAATAACCTGTCTGGTCTCTTAAGAATTGGGGAGGAAAACACAGCGCCGGGAGGAAAGCAGGGCGGTCACTGGGAGAAAGGCACAAACAGCTGGAGAAACTCAATGGGTCAGACAGCATCTCTGGGGATAAAAGGAATATACGATGTTTCGGGTCGAGACCCTGCTTCACAATGTGAAACGTTAAGCCTTCACACAGACAGAGCCCGATTATAGGATCGAACCCAGTACCCTGAAACGGAGACGGCAGTATTAAACCACATCTGCACAGATACCCCACAACCTTGAGATCTCGCGTATATCCCTTTTAACTGTAGCCCCCCACTCAATTCCATATTGACACTTGGTCCTATTACATTTGAGCGAGGATGTTATCACCACATTAAATCAGCAAAAGTTAAATCTGATTGCAAGGTACCTTTTGCCTCCCTTCTCTCCGGCGGCAAAGTCTCTTGATTAAAAATTGTTGAGAATATGGATGATCATTGTGATAAAATGATTTCGGGATAATGTGCACAGAAAGATACGCTGAGTTAATCGATACATGCGAAGACAGATTCCGAAATTAAGGACGCATTAAAAACATAACCTTCATGCCAAAAGAGCCTAGTCGAGTTTACGGACCAGGTAGGATTCTCGGTATTTTGCAGAGTGATTTATTTGGGTGTGCTGCACAATGATACAAACTTGCATGAAATTATAGCGAGTCCCAAACACATTCCACGCTCAGAAGTTTCTTATCTGGAACCGCGGACACCCAAACATGAAGCTAATATCGCGAATGTCATTTCTCTCCCCATTGCGAACTGTTAACTTTGTCGATTTCGACCAGGACCAATAAATATTTACTTTATAACTTCGCAATGCCCGAAGCTAACATTGTATGAATTATTTTTGAGTTTGAATCTTTGAACTAGTCAGAAAATCACTGTTCTGTTTCGAGGGACATAAACGATTGCAGCAGGAATAGGTACTGCGTCCGCGCAGCCTGTTCTGCAATCAGTAAGACCAGAGATCATCAAATATTTAACACTTTCCCACCCATTCCTCTACGATTTACATCCGTTGATAATCAGTATTCTTTGCCAAATGGCATATTGTCAAAATCTCAGCTGTTAGCACATGGGCGTATCAATGTGGTGTACATGTTTATATTGTCTAAATATTACACCTCAATGCATATACTTTTTCAACATGATTGTAATTTAAAGTAGCCCCAAGAGTCATTTGCTCTCATGCATGTTTGTCTGAAATCAGTGGCATGGCTTGTTTTATTTATAAGACAGCTATAACCTCTTTCCTTGGAAGAAGAAAGGAACATCATAAGTCCTTGGTACTGTTCAGCATCTATTAATAAAACATTGCAAGTTTGTATGAAATTCTATTAATAACTACCATCTTAGCAGGTCTGATCCGATGTGTTTTTACTGTGCTACTTGTAAAGTACACAGTTACTTTATATGGGAGCTTTCTGAGCACTGAAATTGGCAAGTTTTTTTTTGTAATATCAGATGGCAATCTGAATGGTGAATGAACACAAAGGAACGCAATGTGCTGCAGTAACTCCTCAGATGCTGCCTGGCCTGCTGCTTTACTCCAGTACTATGTGTCCTTTTGTCTGTTAACCAGTATCTGCAGTTCTTTGTTTCTAACATTAATTTACCGTTGCTGAACCTTTAAGAAATGTAAAACAACTTGAAATGCTAGAGCTTTTATAGACTTCTATGAATCAGTCAAAGATAGCTATGCATTTAATTTTTTTAGAGCAGAGATTACTCGAAACTCAGCCGCCTTAAAATGTTTTGCCTAATTAAAACATTCTTGCATCAGAAAGCTTTAAATATAATATTGATACTCTTTCGAAGCATGGACATTTTGATGTTTTAATGGCTGACAGTTTAACTTATTTTATGAGTCATCAATGAGGGAGTTTGCCCTGCTTCATTTCAACTATGTCTCTCATACATACACACACATACACACACCCATCCTCTTCAATCTATTTCTTCCAAAGCAATTTTTGAAGGTCTTTAGCAGGATAATGAAGTTCGCAGTAAATTAAATTGACTTGATTATTTCCATGCTTATGAGGCAAGAATCAAAAAATCATAGAAATTAAGGCCCAGGAACAATGCTATTTGGCCCTGGCTGGAATAGATTGAGCCACCCTACTTCCTGACTGGGCTTGTGAGCTATAGCTGAGCCTTCAAGTAACTTTTTAACTGTGTTGACGTATTGAGTTCCAGAACCCTGCCAGAACTTGGGTGAAATCCCCTCTGATCCTTCTACCAATCCATTTAATTTATATCCTGTGGTTAATGACCTCAGAAAAATATACCTGATTAGGTCTCCAATTCATTTATACATATTAGATACTACCAGGGACGCCGCATGATTGGCAACCCCACCAACAGTCTGTGTTTTTTCGTCTTTTTTTAAATTTTTATGTGTGTAAAAAGTCTGTGCAAATGTTCTCCGATTTGCTTAATGTAGGGGGAGGGGTCGGGGGAAACTATTTTTAATCAGTTTCTTACCTTGCCGGAGATGCGATTAATTTTCGGATTGCATCTCCGGGCGCTCTGCGGCCTACCATCGATGGTGGTAATGGTGGTAACCATGCCAAACTGGTGTTGTCAATAGTTCTGTGGTCAGTTAGTTACTTTTCCCGGTTATGTGTACAGCCTCGGGTGTTAATATAGAATGTGCAGATTCGACAGGTTAACACAGAAATGAGACATTGCATAGATGAAAATAAGTATTGAATATTGAGGCTATTTCAATTACAATGAAGAAGGCAGGGGACTTAATAATGCTTATGAAGACTATGAATAGGGAAAGATTATTTCTTCTGGTTCAGAAAATGATCACAGGGAATGAACATGTGAAAAAAATCAACTTTATTTATGTCGAGTCAGTGTAATTTGTATATTTTCCCACTAAATGTTTAATGAAAATGTTGTTATACATTTTGTAGGACATTTAGACAAATAATTGAAATGATAACATAATTCAATATTCCCCTGGTAGTTATAACATTATACATCACTGAAACGGGCCCTTCAGCCCAGCAAGCTCTCACTAACCACCAAGCCCCCATTTACAATAATCCCATTTTATGTTCCCCAAATTCCATCAATTTAAGACAGCAGCTCTCCTAGCTGCACCAATACCACCGGGTGGCACCCGTAATGGCCGCCTCGCCAGCAGTTTGTCTTGTCCCTTCTCTGTTTTTATCATTTTAAGTATGTCTTGAATGTTTGGGGGAAACCTTTTCCAGTCACTTACCTCGATGGAGATGCAATTTTTCTCTGCATCTCATCTCCACCCCCGCCTTTGCGGCCTACAACGTGGAGTGGTGCAGCTTTTCCTGGAGACCGGCTCGGAGCTTCTTACCATCGCAGAGCCTGGGATCTTTTGACGAGGATCGCCAGTGTTGGAGCCCCGACCGCGGGGCCTGTGGACTTTAACACCGTGAGGCAACGGTCCACAGTAAAAAGCAGCCGAATCAGGAGCTCCATGCCGCAGAGTGTTCCGATCCGTCCCGATGCCGGAGTTTCGATCATCCCGACGAGAGGCCTTCAACATCGGATCATGGGCAACGGCCCTGTTCAAAGGTCACGGCCACTAGCGAACAAAGGAGGAAGATGACTGAACTTTATTGCCTTCTACCACAGGGAGGAATGTTGATTCCACTGTGGTGGATGTTTATGTTAAATTTTATTTTATATGCTGTATGTATTTTTGTTTCTTACCTAGTATGGCGGTATGGTAACTCAAATTTCACGTACCTTAATTGGTACATGTGACAATTAAATTTAATCTTGAATCTTGAATATGTTGTGAAAATTTCCTTAATCATTTCTAATTATAAAATTAATTACATTCTCACAGATCCTATATGACAAACAATTAAGCTAAATATGCTTTATGAATATTTAAATGTACTATAATCCAACTATTTATTTGAATACATAACCAGTAACCTCTGTGATTTGTAATAATTTTAGATCTATTTGTCTTTAGCAATGCATAGTGAATCTGTGACTGGGGTGTTCAGTTTTGGTTCTCCTGATACATGGTTATTGACAGATTTGAGTGTTCATATGTAATGTGTGGGCGTTAGTGCTTTAAAGTACCATTTTCATTCAGAGTTTAATGGAATTTGTGTGTAACAATTAATTCAAGTGAATGTGTAGTTTCTTTCTCATAGTTAAAATATCAAACTCAGTTCATGGGGTTTACAGACATAAATATAGAAACATAGAAAAATAGGTGCAGGAGTAGGCCATTCGGCCCTTCGAGCCTGCACCGCCATTCAATGTGATCATGGCTGATCATACAACTCAGTATCCCGTACCTGCCTTCTCTCCATACCCCCTGATCCCTTTAGCCACAAGTGCCACATCTAACGCCCTCTTAAATATAGCCAATGAACTGGCCTCAACTACCTTCTGTGGCAGAGAATTCCAGAGACTCACCACCCTCTGTGTAAAGAATGTTTTCCTCATCTCGGTTCTAAAGGAATTCCCCCTTATCCTTAGACTGTGACCCCTTGTTCTGGACTCCCCCAACATCAGGAACAATCTTCCAGCATCTGGCTTGTCCAACCCCTTAAGAATTTTGTAAGTTTCTATAAGATCCCCTCTCAATCTTCTAAATTCCAGTGAGTACAAGCCGAGTCTATCCAATCTTTCCTCATATGAAAGTCCTGACATCCCAGAAATCAGTCTGGTGAATCTTCTCTGTACCCCGTCTATGACAAGGATGTCTTTCCTCAGATTTGGAGACCAAAACTGTACGCAATACTCCAGGTGTGGCCTCACCAAAACCCTGTACAACTGCAGTAGAACCTTCCTGCTCCTGTACTCAAATCCTTTAGCTATGAATGCTAACATACCATTTGCTTTCTTCACTGCCTGCTGCACCTGCATGCCTACTTTCAATGACTGGTGTACCATGACACCCAGGTCTCGTTGCATCTCCCCTTTTCCTAATCTGCCACCATTCAGATAATAGTCTACCCTCATGTTTTTGCCACCAAAGTGGATAACCTCACATTTATCCACATTATACTGCATCTGCCCATTCACTCAGCCTATCCAAATCACCCTGCAGCCTCCAAGCATCCTCCTCACACCTAACTATACCCCCCAGCTTGGTGTCATCTGCAAATTTGGAGATGTTGCATTGAATTCTCTCGTCCAAATTATTAATATATATTGTAAATTGCTGGGGTCCCAGCACTGAGCCTTGCGGTACCCCACTAGTCACTGCCTGCCATTCTGAAAAGGACCCGTTTACTCCTACCCTTTGCCTCCTGTCTGCTAGCCAGTTCTCTATCCACATCAATACTGAACCCCTAATACCGTGTGCTTTAAGTTTGTATGCTAATCTGTTATGCGGGACCTTGTCGAAAGCCTTCTGAAAGTCTAGATATAACACATTCACTGGTTCTCCCTTATCCACTCTATTAGCTACATCCTCGAAAAATTCTATCAAATTTGTCAGACATGATTTACCTTTCGTAAATCCATGCTGACTTTGTCCAATGATTTCACCACTTTCCAAATGCGCTGCTATCCCATCTTTAATAACTGACTCTAGCAGTTTCCTCACTACCGATGTTAGACTAACTGGTCTGTAATTCCCCACTTTCTCTCTCCCTTCTTTTTTAAAAAGTGGGATTACATTAGCTACCCTCCAATCCTCAGGAACTACTACAGACTCTAAGGAATTTTGAAAAATTATCACTAATGCATCCACTATTTCTGTGGCTACCTCCTTGAGTACTCTGGGATGCAGACTATCTGGCCCTGGGGATTTATCGGCCTTCAATCCGTTCAATTTACCCAACACCACCTCCCGGCTAACCTGGATTTCACTCAGTTCCTCAATCTTATTTGACCCCCGTCCCACTGCTATTTCCGGCAGATTATTTATGTCTTCCTTAGTGAAGACAGAACCAAAGTAGTTATTCAATTGGTCTGCCATGTCCTTGTTCCCCAAGATCAATTCACCTGTTTCTGACTGCAAGGGACCAACATTTGTTTTAACTAGTCTCTTTCTCTTCACATATCTATAAAAACTTTTGCAGTCAGTTTTTTATGTTCCCTGCCAGTTTCCTTTCATAATCTATTTTCCCTTTCCTAATTAAGCCCTTTGTCCTCCTCTGCTGGATTCTGAATTTCTCCCAGTCCTCCGGTAGGCTGCTTTTTCTGGCAAATTTGTATGCCTCATCTTTTGTTTTTATACTATCCCTGATTTCCCTTGTTATCCATGGATGCACCACCTTCCCCAATTTATTCTTTTGCCAAACTGGTATGAACAATTTTTGTACTTCATCCATGCAGTCTTTAAATACCTTCCATTGCACATCCACTGTCAACCCTTTAAGAATCACCTGCCAGTCTATCTTGGCCAATTCACATCTCATACCTTCAAAGTTACCTTTGTTCAAGTTCAGAACCCTTGTTTCTGACTTAATTTTGTCACTCTCCATCCTAATGAAGAACTCAACCATATTATGGTCACTCTTGCCCAAGGCGCCTCGCGCATCAAGACTGCTAACTAACCCTTCCTCATTACTCAATACCCAGTCTAGAATAGCGTGCTCTCTCGTTGGTTCCTCCACATGTTGGTTGAGAAAACTATCCCGCATACATTCCAAGAAATCCTCTTCCTCAGCACCCCTGCCCATTTGATTCACCCAATCTACATGCAGATTGAAGTCACCCATTATAACCATGTTACCCTTGTTGCACGCATTTCTAATTTCCTGTTTGATGCCATTCGCAACTCCAATACTACTGTATACTACTGTACTTTATATAACTACCACAGATATAGTTATAGAGCTGTAGCACACGGAAATGGGTTATTTTCTGCTCCTTGTCCCTGCTGATCCATTCCATGGGCCGCGGAACCAGGGGGAGCTGGGGAAGCTGCAGCCCCCCCCCCCTTTCTGGCTATGGTACGGGGGGTGATCGCTGGTCGGCGCAGACTCGGTGGGCCGAAGGGCCTGTTGCTGCGCTGCTTCTCTAAAGTCTATAAAGCTGTCGTCTAAAGACCAAAGCAGGCCGGACAGATATGTATAGGAAAGAAATGCAAATGTTGGTTTTAATCGAAGGTAGACACAAAATGCTGGAATAACTCGCCCTATAGGAAGGGTCTCGACCTGAAACGTCACCAGCTGACTTCTCTTCAGAGATGCTGCCTGTCCCGCTGAGTTACTCCAGCATTTTGTGTCTACCAGAGTGATGTGTACCTGGGTGATATTATAGGTAGGGTTTGATCAGACGAAAGTTCAGCTGGATGCTGACCTCTGCAGCTGTCTAATCGCTGCACGAACAGCAGCTTCTAGTTTACAGTGGTCATCCTGCAGCCGCCACCGCTCGCACAAAGTGCACAGGGAGGATATCCTGGGGGGGACGGGGGTGGAGAACAATCCCCCCCCCCCCCCCCCCCCCCCCCCGAAGTCAGCCAGCTCCGTGATGGTAAGTCCACAGGCTCTGTAACCGGAGCCTTCATGGTCGATTCCAGTTGGAGGCCGCCCAATCATAAATTTCTCCTGGAGTATATCTTTATCTATCTTTCTATCTTCTATACTATTACTAAAACTGTCATCTTGTCCTCTTCCAGTTTGCGTTTCTTTTAATTTGCGCAAAAATGGTACTGTATATTGCTAAGATTTTTTGCCACCTTACTCGCCATTCTCCTCTGCTCCAAGCACACCAAGTGTTGTTCCGATCGGTGGAATATTACAAAAGTTATGAAGGTTTAAAAACCGTGAGATCAGCAGATTGGTCTTCTCGCCTGTCATTCATAATGAAGGTAACGTCCCTTCCGGCACCCGCTGTCAATCACTGGGGCAAGGAGAATATGTCCCCGGAGGCGGAGCTGAGTCCGGAGTCTGTGAGTGAGAGAGCCCAGCCCCACCAGCCGTCCAGCCCGAGAGTCGCCCATTCGGAGAGCCCCATCCCCCACACCTCCCCCATCCCCCACACCTCCCCCATCCCCCCCCCTCACCTCCCCCATCCCCCCCCTCACCTCCCCCACCCCCCCCCCACCCCCCCCCCCACCCCCTCCACAACTCCCCCCTCCACAACTCCCCCTCCACAACTCCCCCCTCCACACCTCCCTCCCCCCCCCTCCACACCTTCCCCCCCTCCACACCTCCCCCCCCCCCTCCACACCTCACATTGAATGGCAGTGCTGGCTCAAAGGGCCAAATGGCGTACTCCTGAACCTATTATTTGTTGTCTATTGCTATCAAGCATTTGTTTAATTAATCTATCATTTCATTTTTACCTGTTATAATTTGCCTTTCTCTGTAAGGGATCCACATTTGTCCTTGATAGGTCTTATGGCGTGCTTTCATGTATCGTACAAGTTTATTCTCCTATTGAATTTTGCTTTTCATTGGAAATATTTTGGTCATTATTTGCTAAATTCCAAAATGTATGCAATCTCATTATCTGTTATCAGGCTTCTGAACGGTAGCTAAGGTATTGTCTGATTACCTCATTGTGGATATTGGACTTTGTCTCTGGAACTGTCGTGCTACAATGCTGCGAACTGTATTCTGCACATTGTATCTTACCCTTTGCTCTACCTATAATACTACTTCTTCGTTTGTGTGGCGTGCACAGCCTAAAGTTGTCGGACAACTCGTTCTATTTGATCTTCCGTTTGTGCACATCGAGTTGATTGCATGAGTCGAAACAGGGCGGACCATGTGAAGGTTGCAATCTTCCACCCCACCTATAGTACTTGAATTTGATGATTGTATTTATGTATAATATCTGATCGGACAACATGCAAAACAAAGTATTTTCACTGTACCTCGGTACATGTGGCAATAATAAACCTAAACCTCACGCGCACTGCATTTACTGACAACTTTGTATGCTATTTTATTAGAAAGTGCTGTTCTTTAATTTCTGCTGTAATCCATCTTCAGATTGTTTATTATGTTGTCTTTGTGAGTTTCAAGTCTTCTATCTAATCTATATTGATTTCCATCAACATTGTTCTTGATTGAAAATGGAAGCCTTCTGCTTTCCAAAAACTTCCATTATTTTAAAGAATTATGTGGGTGGGTTCTCTAGATCAACCTCCAGTCTTATAGTTTTAGGGAGAATAGAGACACATTCTGATCAACTATCTCATAGTTGTCGGCTCTTCCATTAATAATGCAATGCACCTCTGTACCTACATGTTGTTTTTATATTATGATGACTAGGATTACACATGGTACCATAGATTGATAGATATATCATAATTCTTTTTAATTTTGTTATTTTAGAATAGAGATTACCAAACGGTTCTTGGAGTATTCCAGTTCAAAGAGATTTGTGTTATCTGCTCCTCATTGTCCCTTCTAATTATAAAAAATAAATAGGAAGATAATAAAAAAATATATATTTTGCTATCCCTTTCAAATTTACAACCTACCAGTTTGAAAACCTAGGGTGTAGAAATAAACTTATTTGGCTTAGTTCACTTTTTATGGTCTTATTAACCTGTGTTCTATTTCAGCCACAGGTGTATTAGTCCTAAGAAAGCACATTGGATCTTTATTGCATGCAATTTTTTTATTTTCTATGTGATGTAAGACTACTTTATGCACTGTCGACCTTAGGCAATTATAAGGCATTTCTTTTGCAATTGTCTTGTTTATCTTTAGCAATTCTGTCTCTACACTATCCACTACCCCCTCTACTCTTGCCCCAAATGTTATCACCTGCACATTTTGTGAAACATTTTTAATTGTAAATCTTAATTAATTAAAGTGTTTACAGTGACACTGATCTTTGGAGGAGCATATTGCCAATTTCCTGCCACTTTCTGTAGTTATTCATCATCCCCACTTCTTGAAAACATCTGGATATGCCTTTCATTTGTCCCCAAACTCCATGTCTTCTAATTTTAGACATCAGTTGATAATGTTTCACATAAGGGCCTTTTCAAATTTCACTTTTCGATGTTGTGAGCAGATGACCCGTCTCCTTGTTTAAAAACAGACGTTTAATAATCATCTAATATTTTTTGCCATTTAGCTATATCTGCTTATGACATCTTGCTCCTGTTTGACATTTAGTGACCTATTCAGAGTCTGACTTTTTATCTATGCATCTTGGAATCTTTTGCACTATTTTTGTTTTGTGATCTTTAATAATTTGATTTCTTAGTTCCTCATTGTTTTCACAGTTATTTTTATGACATTTCTCCTAACCTGATATATTCCCTGCTGTGCTTTCCTCTGCTTTCAGTGTCCGTAATGTATTCCTTTAATTTTTCTTGTTGTTATGGTGTCTCATTTGTTTAGTTTACTTTAGAGATACAACATGGAAACAGGCCCCCTGCCCACTGAGTCCAGGCCAAACATCAACGACTGACTTTATCCATTTCACCACCAACTTCCATCCGGCACTCAAATATACTTGGACCATTTCCGACATTTCCCTACCATTCCTTGACCTCACCATCTCTATTGCAGGTGACACACTTCTGACTGACATCCACTACAAACCAACTGACTCCCACAGCTACCTGGACTACTCTTCCTCCCACCCTGCTTCCTGTAAGGACTCCATCCCCTATTCCCAATTCCTCCGTCTATGCCGCATCTGCTCCCAGGATGACGTGTTCCACACCAGGTCATCGCAAATGTCCTCGTTCTTCAGAGAACGGGGTTTCCCCTCCCCCACTATCGATGAGGCTCGCACCAGGGTCTCCTCCATACCCCGCAACACTGCCCTCTCTCCCCATTCCCCCACTCACAACAAGGGCCGAGTCCCCCTGGTCCTCACCTTTCACCCCACCAGCCAGCGCATACAACAGATAGTCCTCCGCCAGTTTCGCCACCTCCAACGTGACCCCTCCACTCGCCACATCTTCCCATCTCCCCCCCTATCTGCCTTCCGCAAAGACCGCTCCCTCCGCAACTCCCTCGTCAATTCTTCCCTTCCCTCCTGCTCCACTCCTTCCCCGGGCACTTTCCCTTGCAACCGCAAGAGATGCTACACTTGTTCCTTCACCTCCCCCATCCACTCCTTTCAGGGACCCAAGCAGTCATTCCAAGTCCGACAGAGGTTTGCCTGCACCTCCTCCAACCTCGTCTACTGCATCCGTTGCTCCAGATGCCAGCTAATCTACATCGGTGAGACCAAGCGGAGGCTAGGCGATCGTTTCGCCGAACACCTCCGCTCGGTCCGCAATAACCAACCAGACCTCCCGGTGGCTCAGCACTTCAACTCCCCCTCCCACTCCGTATCCGACCTCTCGGTCCTGGGCCTCCTCCATGGCCAGAGTGAACAACACCGCAAGTTTGAGGAACAACATCTCATATTCCGCTTGGGGAGTCTGCATCCTCTGGGCTTAAACATTGAATTTTCTCAATTCTGTTAACCCAGACTGCTCCTTTCCCCCCACCCCCCCACCTCTCCCTCAGCCCTCGGGGCCTGACATTCCTTCTCCATCTCCCCCCCCCCCCCCCCCCCCCCCAAGTCGCACTAGCTTCTCATTTTCACACCAGAAACAGCTTACAATGGCCTGCTTTCCTTATCACCAATACTTTTTTGCATATCTTTCACTCATTGTTCTTGCTTTATCTCTCCATATCACTGTTTATATCTCTCGTTTCCCTGATCCCTGACCAGTCTGAAGAAGGGTCTCGACCCGAAACGTCGCCTATCTCCTTCACTCCTTAGATGCTGCTGCACCCGCTGAGTTTCTCCAGCTTTTTGTGTAACCCTCGATTCTCCAGCATCTGCAGTTCCTTCTTTAACACATCAACACTAGTTCGATGTTCTACAGACTTGGGACAATTTACAGAAGCGAATTAACGTACAAACCTGCATGTCTTTAAAATGTGTGAGAAAACCCACAGTCACAGGGAGACCGTACAAACTCTGCACAGACAGCACCCATTGTTAGGATCGAACCTGTGTCTCGGATGCTGAGGCAGCAACTCTATCGCTGCTCCACTGTGCTGTTCTGTGTTCAGTTTGTACTTTTTACAATTATTTTTTTCTGCATTCACTGGACAGTGTGTTAAATGTTTCTAGATCACGTTTGTCTATTTTAATTTCTAAATGCATATTAACGTATTTGTTTGTCCCTTGTCATGCTTATGTCCTTCTCGGATATTATCTTGAATTCCACTCCACTATTTCTACTTTTCTTCTCTGCTTGTGTTCATTCCCCAATGCTCAGTTCTCTCTGTTAGAACAATCCTGTATACATGGTAGGAATTATATTCCACTTCAATCATAAGGTCAAAAAGGAAGATGTTCACCAATGCTTGCACAATGTTCAATTCAGTTCTCACCTCCTCATCAAATGAAACAGTCCACATCTGCATGCAGCAAAATCAAGATGATATTCAGTCATGGACTAATGGATGAGGAGTAACATTCATGCCACACATGTGCCAGATAATGTGAAACTGCAGATGCTGGTTTACACAAAGAGTGTTGGAGTAACTCAGCGGGTCAAACAGCATCTCTGGAGAACATGGATAGGTGACGTTTTGCATTGAAACCCTTCTTCAGACATTGTAAGGGGGGAGGGCTATCTTCCTCCGCCCTAAAATAAGTCTGAAGTAGGGTCCTGACCTGAAACATCACCAATCTATGTTCTCCAGAGATGCTGCCTGACTTGCTGAGTTATACTAGCATTTTAAATGCTAAGTAATGATTGCTTTTTCTGCACCTAGATGAGTGCCACTTCAACAACAATCAAGGAGCTTGACACAATCCAGGACAAACAAGCTCACTTGATTGGTACTCTATCCATCGTCTGATCCATTCTCTCAACCAGCTTGGTTGCATTTTGTACCATATTTAAAATATACTGCAGTCACTTGCCAAGAATACTCCAGCTGTATCTCCTAATCATTGAACCTTGACTAGCAAGATGTACAAGAGCAGCAGACATATAGGAATGCACTGAAAACATTTATTTACTGTCAGTCATTGATGTTGCTGGGTTTAAATTCTGGAACTCTCATCATGGCATTTTGGGTGTATCTTCAAAAAGGCTGCATTGGTTCAAAAATTGCATCGATGCTATCATTTCAAAGGTGATTAATGATGGATAATAAATGCTGGTCTTGGTGGTGATACCAAATCCTGAATAATAAACATAAAATAATTTAACTCTATACGTTCTTTTTAATCAGTTTCCCAATTTGTTTCAGTAATCCTTCTTCGACCTTCAATCCACTATTAGTAGTCTGCAGTTGACGTGTGGTTGATCCTTTGTGTTTAATTCTATCTGTAGTTATCTACTAAAGGCTGTGTCAGTTTTATTACTTCTATCTTTATCTTTAATTTCAGGCATTCCATCCTTCGTGTTTCCTTCTCCTTCTAAATGTGTTTAAATGCTTGAATTCCCGCTTCTCATTTTTCTGTAGTTGTTTCTCGGTACTAATTACTGCATTTGATTCTGTGCATTGTACTATTTCCTCCATTTCTTCTGACGTGTTACAGGCACAGTGCACATCTCTGTGGAGACAATTCAAAATGGTTCCTCTTACTTTAAATTTAGTCATCTTTTTACGTCTTTTATATCGTAACTCCATGGTCAATGACATTATTTTGCTTAGTCTCTCCAATGATTTCCTTTCCTGTGTTCAGTGTTCCATATATTACCTGGTAATTTTTCATGCCGCCGTGCCCTCACCCCCTGCTTACTGCTTTAAAATGGTTGCCACCACATATTGTGGTCTTATTAACCTGCGCTCTAGGGCTCTCATCTTGGGCTTTTAATTGTGATTGACATTAAGTGGGCATATTAATTAAAAACAAATGCAGAACTTAAATATAAATCCCATTTTCTCACTGATTTGTAAAATTGATCATGCCATCACTATCTCCCAGCCTCATTTTTTAAAAACTGGTTTTCCTTCACGTCTATGTACAAGTTATCAATTTTTTTTTTCATTCTATAAACATACAAATTAAGAAGGGTCTTGACCCGAAACGTCGCCTATTCCTTCGCTACCTAGATGCTGCCTCACCCGCTGAGTTTCTCCAGCTTTTTGTGTAACCCTTAATTAGTTGAAGCCCGGGTTTAGCAAGATCAAGAAAATGGAATGAGTATGAATATGTCAATTTCAGAAGGGTCTCGACTATCTCCTTCGCTCCTTAGATGCTGCTGCACCCGCTGAGTTTCTCCAGCTTTTTGTGTAACCCTCGATTCTCCAGCATCTGCAGTTCCTTCTTTAACACTTCAACTAATTGATCTATGTCATTGGATTTTGATTTTAATGGTCATTGACCATAAGAGTAGCATTGTCAAATCAAAGCCGGTATATTGAATCTCTTTTGGCATTTGATAATTTAAAGTGCTGAACAGTAGATTATTTATTTCGGTACCATGATAGGTAGTACTTTATTGGAATAGATGAGAATTTTACTTTGATATTGATTAAAATTGTTCATTACCAAGCATGCATTCCTTCTCTAATTTTTACGTTATTGGAAGTAACTATATTATTGTTCTTCCAATATAAAACAGATAAAGAGGGACATGGATTCTGGAAAAATATTCATTTTGAATTGAAATATGTGTCATTTGAATGCCAGCCTGTATAACATTGACTTTATCATCACGTATGTGAAGGCAAAATTCTTCTGTTTCCATGTTCAATTTCTTCCTTTGCAGTTTCAGTTCAATTACCATTGTGGGGATGTGTTTCAATTTCATGTAACATAGAGCAATAGGAAGAGAAGGTTAAATGGGTATGAGGTGTTCATTTGCACTAGAGGTTCATCTGTTCAAATATGACATTTTTAAGCAAATTTGCAGTTTTGATGAAATACCCTTGTGCTGAGAATGGTGACGGGAAAATGTAACTCCAACCTTTTGTTCATGGTTTATATTTTTCATATATGATTACCCAAAGTACAAGCACCCAAACCAGCTAGTGAAGCTCTGGAAATATTGCTATGATCTCTAGAAGCTTCACTTAAACAGGGATGGATAGTGAAAATTGATTTTCTGAATGAATGCCTTCTTCCCAGACAGATGTCATGACTCGATGGCCAGTTTGACAAGAAAACAAAAGATTATTTCCCAGGAAACTAGACTGTCCTTTTAACTCTTATTTCTCAAGGTATAGATGCAGATAAATAGTGACTGTATGAGAATACAATGAAGTTGATTATTGAATGCTGGTAATTTGAGCATCATGAACTCAACATAATGCAAAAGGAGTCAAATAATCAATGTTGATTAATGCAAAACATTGGTTAAAATAGGTATTCTGACATTGCATTTCACATGTCTTATACAGGGAAGTGGAATTTGTAAGAAATAGAATTACTACCAGAAATATTTATTCCAATTTCTAAAAAAAATCAGACTATATATTTAAAAGAAACCTTCTCTTATTGCTGAGATCGTCTTTGATTTAACATTTTAGTGAGAAATGGACACTATTCGGAATTTAATCATCAATTGAGATTATTTGATTGGCAAAGGTTGTGCCTGATTTGAGGAAATGTAACATCCTTACAAAGTCTTAGAAACCCCAGGCTTATGGCTTCCTGTAGGGGATGGTATTGAGACCTTCAAGACTATGCATAAGAATTCCAGTACAGTTGGGTAAGAAGGAATGTATCATCGCATAAAAGATCTGCTGCTCATTTGTCAAACGGCTCATACCCATCTGCAAAAGAATCTGGGGTTTTACCCCCAGAATCGAAGCAAGTCATTTTGGATGAGGAAGTCATAGAGGCATAGCAAGGATCTTGAGGAATTGCCTCAGAGAGAAGAAACTAGATTCCAAAGTTTTGCATGATTTTAACAAGTCGGAGAAATGTACAGAAACTTTCTTCAGCAGATTAATGGAGCTTTTAATGAAGATTGGACAACATGCATTTTTTGAAAAGAATAAGGCAACTTTATTGGTAATGACTGGCCCTGGGAACCGCAACATAAGTGTCCACTGACTGGATCATTCATTGCATATGAACTCACAACCATGATTAACCATACTAAGGCCTTTTCAAATTCTCATCGATTATTGTGCTCTTGGGTTCTCTGAGTCACCGGTCATAAATTTCACAATAAACCTTGAAATAACACAACTATATGTAATATCTCCAACATTTTACATTGTTCTGCTAATCAATGGAAATTCAATTATAACTGCACCAAGTGGGTGGAGTCACAACCACACCATAATCAGATCCTCAATATATATGAAGGATTCTGTGCAATCATTACTATTCCATTAATTATTTGAAATCAATAGAGCCAATGAAATAAATTGGAACATCAGTATATTGAGAGATACATAAACAACTGGTTGTTTTTATAAATGTTGCTATTATTCCTCTGAAGACAAACAGCCTTCCATTTGTCCAGTTAAGCTTTGTCTACGAGGATGATTTGAAATTTGATTTTCATTTGAAGCTCTGCTCTGAGGATTGGTCTGTAGATAGGTACAATTATCCATGAACATTTATCACCATTGCAATAATGGATCATCCTTTTGGAGTTTTTGATGAAGAAGGGTCCACTCTCTAAGCACCACTTCAACTGAAGTAATTTCTCAGAGCCATCATTACTTGGGAGCTTGCATTTACAAAACCCATTCATGTGTTCAGGCCCTTCGGCCCAACTCGTCCACACCAACCAACATGTCCCAGCTACACTAGTCCAACCTGCATGTGTTTGGTCCTTATCCCTCCAAATCTGTCCTATCCATGTACCTGTCCAACTGCTTCTTAAAAATTAGGATATTCCCAGCCTCAAATACCTCCTCTGACAGCTTGTTCCATACACCCACCACCCTTTGCGTGAAAATATTACCCCCCAGATTCCTAGTTCTCGCTGGAATTTTCTCAAATGCATGGCATAGCAGATGGCATTTAAGAGAATCATAAAATTGCCATCAACTGTAATGGTGCCTAAGTAATGAAAAAGGATGGGCTAATCAATAGTCAGGTAGCAATCGACCAGAAAAATACCAATACATTAACTCAGCATGGATTGTTAGAAAACTGATGATAAATCTGATTGTTTAAAGTAAACGAGAAAATAATATCCTTTGAACCAGATGCCTAATAATACTTTTGCTCAGTAAATCAGAGTCATGTAAAGTGATCCTTTTCAATGTAACATTTGATTTAAAGAGGTGAGAGTTTACTTCAATGTGTAAAATTTAGACATTCTGCTTAACTCTCGTGTTTCTCAGTTGGTATTAAAAGTAAAGTCCTGAAACAGAATTAATATTATAAGATTATATGCTTAAATGCTGACTGGTTAACTACTTTGAAAATATTTGTTCAAGTACTTTAGAAGTCTTTCCATGTACTGCTTATAACCAATCAGTTCAGACAGCATTGGGTTAGATACTACTGGAAAAAATAGTAGTTTAATGATTTAAATCAAGTAAAACTGCAGATGCTGGCAATCGAAAATAAAACAGATAATCTGCAAATACTCAGCAGGTCAGGCCACATTTGTGGGACGAGAAATTGTTAATATTTCAGGCCAAATACTTTTGTTGGAACTCAGTTTTAATGGTGCATATCATTATTACATTGCAAATAGGACTCAGCAGAATATAAAATATACCCAGGGAGAAATCTGTGACCAGCACTGAACGAGAACATCAGCTAACAATGATCGCATTTCTATTTATATGTTTCTATCGAAATTACTGTTTGTGCTGACTGCTGGGTCATTAGTTCCAGTGGCTGGTGCCTTGCGTTATTCTGCATTAGTAACCAAAGGCGAGTTTACCCTCCAAAGGGACATATGGATCTGCAGAATTTGCTGGTATGTCTGGGCCTTGTTGCCGCAAGCTGTGTACACAATTGTACTTTGCCTTGGCTTCCCTGTTTTGTGAAGAAATTTCCAACATTACTCTAGAATGAACACCATTAAAACTTGAACTTGATGGTGCAAAGACCTTTTTAATGACTTGATGGTTAATTATTTCCAACAATCTCCCTGATTCAGACATTAGCTAGTTTACTTAATAGTTTAAATGTTCTTCATTTAATTCATTTAATGTTATTCTTAATAGTTTAAATGTCTGTAGTCTGTTCACATTGAACTCAATAGACTAAAATTAGTTAGGTCACAAATCAAGCAAGATGCTCCAACCAAAGTGGCAGCAGAGAGCTGGTGGTTAGAATAGATGCAACCTTCAATAAAAACGACACGTATTCATTCCATACTCCTAATTCCTTTAATAACTAAAAATCAATTGAAACTGTTCAATGCCTAAAGCATCGCAGACATTCTGTGTCAAGAAATTACTTTTCTTTTCAGTCTTACATGGTTAGTCCATTATTTTTAGACCATGATTATTGGTTTTAGATACAACCTCCAGAAGAAATGCCATTCCAGCATCTAACCCATCAACTCTTAAGAGAATTTTATACAGGATGAACACGATTTTCCAGCACCTTCCGTTATAGAGCCTTTCTAGATTATTTGTTTCTCTGGACCAACAGGGCATGTGATAATAAAACGACAATACATACCTGGCCCACTAATAACACTCATCCCATATATCTCCGGCTGATTAGATCCCCAGCATCCGACCCCACTCCAGCTCACAAGGTGTAAAGGGCCTGTCCCACTTGGGCGACATTTGCGCGTCATTTACGTGGCATCCTAAAAATAGGTTGTCGCGCCGTCAGGCGTGGTGACGCATGCAGTGATGCGCGGTGCTTCCCTGTCGCCCCAGGATTTTGGAATGTTCACAATCCTGGGGCGACATTTGGGTATCTCATCATGTTGTGCGCCCTGTCACACGCTGACATATGCTGTCATGTGGGTGACGCCCGGTTGGGGTTAGTGACCACAGATGGGGTGTAAAATATTCTTCCTTCAATGCATGGAATTTAAACATGCTCCGCAGTCGTCCAAATGTGGCCCAAGTGGGACAGGCCCTTAACAGCGAGCGCTTCTTCACCCACCCCATGGTTTGGTGACACGGCAGTTGTTGCGGCTCATGTTGTATCCATGTAGACGGCGTTTTATTCAGTCTGCCACCACCTACAGGGTGCGCTTGCTCGCCGTGGGGCTCCCTTCCCTCACATCTGCTGCTGTGTCTTGCTATTGGTGGTGGTTTTGTCTGCTTCTCGCTCAACCTGTTGCTCTCTCCAGTCGGCCTCTTCCCCACCCCCTCCCTCACCCACTGCCACCTCCTCCTCCCAAGAATCGTCGACAAACTCCAGCTTGGAAGCGACTGTAGGTGAGAGGGGAGGAAGCCCCAGAGTGACTGAGCACTTCCTGTCATTGGCAGCGGACTGAAGAATGCACGTCCTCTCGGGGACAACAACGTGAGCCACAACAACAGCTGTGTGAACCGGTGAAGAAGGGCACACTGGTACAGACTACCGGCATCAATGTCTAATTTTAAAGTGAAACAACGCAGTTTGCTGGAGTAACTCAGCTGACTGAATCAGTCTCAGGAAGGTCCCGATGTCACTTACCATGTTCTCCCGAGATCATGATCTGCTGAATTACTCCAGCACTTTGTGTCCTGTTGTCTATTAACCATCATCTACAGTCAGTTAGTGGCATGTGGATATGCAGGAGTGCTATGGGTTATATGCAGGTGAATAAGTGATGGTCTTGACATTGTGGATAAAATGGCATGTTCTAGGGCTGTTATCTATAATGTGCTTTTGTTTGTACTCTAGAATCCAGTTTCAGATTGATTCTGGAATGATACTGCACCACAGTGCTAACCAGTCTCAGATGCTGTGCATTGAATAGTGAACTGCAGTAAAAAAATAATTCCAATTATGGAAAAACAAAGAAACAAATAACTGCAGATGCTGGTTAATACGCATAAGGATACAAAGTGCTGGTGTATGCAGCAACTCTGGCGAACATGGATTGAGACCCTTCTTCAGACTAGTCTTTTCATGTTCTCCAGAGATGCTGCCTGTTTTGTTGAATTACTCCAGCACTTTGTGTTCTTTTAGTTTTATTTGTGATATCTTTAAGCCATTGATAAATCCACTCATCATTATTTTGTGTATATTTGATTATACTTGACGCTGAAAAAGTAGTGCGTCACATATTTCCCAATGCATCTCGGCACATGTGGGCTGTTACCCGTGTTTCTTTCTCCAAATGCTCCTGATCCAATTGAAAATCAAAAATAAATGGGCAGGAAGTCTGAAATAGAATGGACAATGCTGAAAGCATGCAGAAAGGTAGGTAGCATCTGTGAGCAGAGTTTTTCTTTCACTGTTTCTCTTTCCACGGATGCTGAGTGTGAACAACATTTCCGGCTTGCCCAGTTTTTCATTTCTAGTATTTTCTTTCCATTATCTGCAGCATTTTATCTTTCCAATTACAGTGGCTTTCTACATAAGTCTTATTCTAGAATGTACTTTTAAAATGGTCTAAATTGAACTTCTCAGGTTTGCAATATCTTGCCTTATAGAAACGATGAAAACACAAATTCTCCAGAAATCAGCGATTGTGATTTCTGGATCCACTTATTGTGGAAAATGGTGTTTTTTGTATTTAGCTTTTTCCATGGCAGTGTCAATTCACAGCTATCCTTCAACAGCTACTGTATCTGCCAGTTCAAATGTATTGACCTATAAATTGAGTGGATTTGTTGCTGATTTTTGTTCGATTAAGGTGGCAGCATTATCTTCGCACTCGTGGTCCTCACTGCTGCTTTACTCTCTGCAATTATTTTCATTGCTCCATAATTGTGCAGATTTATGCTCCATTTTACATATTAATGTACTGAATAAATTTTAGACTTGCACAAAATAATCTTTTATAAGCCTTTGGTGTTATCTATTAAATTGGACAACAGAATAACATCTGTCCATATTAATCCAACTGCTGAGATTGAATGATGACACTGGATGTCCATATAAACATTTGTACAGAAGGAGTTCATTAAGAATTGAAATTGGAAAATACTGTGAGGCATTAAATTGCAAAATGATCATGTGTGAAAGACTTTTTGATTATAATACATATTTTTCATTCTGCAGCTAGATGTACATTTCGTCATTCAAAGACCAACTGTTCGTGTATTCATATCTTGAACTATCAAAGTGTTTAAAACAGTAAGTGCTGTGAAAATGCATGTTGCCACATCCAATTTTAAACCATCCAAGGTTACACTAGTTTCAGAGAATGGTAGTACATTTACAGCATAGAACATGGTCATTGGGCCCTTGGAGTCCAACTGGCTCCAAGTAAAGCAATCCAGTCATGTATATTCATCAAATCTTTTCCCCATCACACTGTAAATTATTTTCCGCAAATGCTATTCAGTTCTCTTTTCAAAGCCCATATTCATTTAGTTTTATCTACCCTCGCAGACAGAGATCAAGATCAAAACATGTAAATAATATCTTTACTTCTCCATGTATCTGTTAGCCAGAATTTTAAATCCCTGTCCTTTTGGCCTTTAAACCATCGGTCAATAGAAAAAGCATCCCTTTTTTTGCACAGATGTCTGATGCACTTCTATCAAATCTTCACTCGATGTTCTTTCCTGTGGGAGGAACAACTTCTGCTTCATCAATCCTGTAACTGAAATTGCTCATTCCTGGAAGCATTCTGTTCACACTTTTTTCGAGAGTATGGAACTCAGAATTGGATGTCATATTCTAATTGTGGCCTAATTGTTAAAAGTAATTGTTAAAATAAATTCTTGAAGATAGTAAATGTAATTGCTTTGACTTTGGAAAACAATTCAAAGGTGCATCAAAATGCACAATTAATTTAAAAGGTCTGTAAATTGCCTGGAACTGAACTCTATTCTCAGTTAATTCTCAATTAAATAAAATAAATAATTGAACCTGCAGCAGGTTTAATTTTGTGCTAGTTGAGTGGGGAGTTTTCCTGCATATCTTCCGCATGGGTGCTCAGAGCTTCCTAACCCTTTTCAGGGGGAATCATTAATGGGCCTGTCCCACTTAGGTGATTTTTCAGGCTGCTGCCGGCAACCCACTACCACTGCAGCAACAGCACGAGAATTCTCGCTACTCTCCATGGCGGCTGCTAATTTTTCAACATGTTGAAAAATTCACGGTGACCATAATGAGGCTGCGACTAGTTCCCAGAATGTGGGAACTCCTCACGACCATGAAGGCGAATCCCCGGCAACTACCTGCGAACATGTGGCGACCAGGTGGCGACCGCATATTCTCCTGCAGTGGCCTAAAAAGTTGCCTAAGTGCGACAGGCCCATTAGACTTCCACGTAGACCTGTTGGGACTTCCTCAGGAAAGCCCAACTGAATAAATATGGATTGTGTAAAAATGCAAAATTGTTCTTTAAGTTTTTAAATTTAGGAACATTGGCCTATTGTGCTCCTGTTGTCCATTTGCTTTGTTTGTAATACAACAAGATCAGACGTCACAAAGCACACCAATTTTCAGCTGAACCAGAGAACACAACACGATATGGCCATCCCAACTTCCAGTCCCATCTGCTCAGCCCTCGTCAGAATATCACCATCAATTTGCCATTCTTTCACTCTGTCCTTCTTCCACTTTGTTGTTAGGACTTGAGGGCCTGAGCTTTAGGAAGAGATCGGGCAGGCTATTCCTTGGAGCATAAGCTATGGAGTGATCTTAGAGGTGTATGAAATAATGAGGGAAATGTATATGTTGAATGCAGGGTCTTTTTCCCAGAGTAGAGAAATCAGGAACAGCAATGCCCAGATTTGAGGTGAGAGGAGAAAGATTTATAAGAACATGAGCGGCAATTTTTTCAGACAAAGCGTGGTGGGTATATGGAACGTGTTGTCTCGCTCTCGCTCTCATCTCTCTCTTTCCCTTCCCCGTCCCTGGAGTAACTCAGTGGGACAGGCAGCATCTCTGGATAGAAGGAATGGGTGACGTTTTGGGTAGAGACCCTTCTCAATCACAAGTATTTTCACCGATGAGAGTTCAGTCCAGTCTGAAGATGGGTCTCGACCCGAAACGTCACCCACTCGTTCTCTCCAGAGTCGCTGCCTGTCCCGTTGAGTTACCCCAGCATTCTGTGTCTCTTACATAGAAATTAGGTGCAGGAGTAGGCCATTCGGCCCTTCGAGCCTGCACCGCCATTCAATATGATCATGGCTGATCATCCAACTCAGTATCCTGTACCTGCCTTCTCTCCATACCCTCTGATCCCCTTAGCCACAAGGGCCACATCTAACTCCCTCTTAAATATAGCCAATGAACTGGCCTCAACTACCCTCTGTGGCAGAGAGTGCCAGAGACCCACCACTCTCTGTGTGAAAAAAGTCCTTCTCATCTCGGTCCTAAAGGATTTCCCCCTAATCCTTAAGCTGTGACCCCTTGTCCTGGACCTCCCCAACATCGGGAATAATCTTCCTGCATCTAGCCTGTCCAACCCCTTAAGAATTTTGTAAGTTTCTATAAGATCCCCTCTCAATCTCCTAAATTCTAGAGAGTATAAACCGAGTCTATGCAGTCTTTGTTCATAAGACAGTCCTGACATCCCAGGAATCAGTCTGGTGAACCTTCTCTGCACTCCCTCTATGGCAATAATGTCCTTCCTCAGATTTGGAGACCAGAACTGTACGAAATACTCCAGGTGTGGTCTCACCAAGACCCTATACAACTGAAGTACAACTGAAGTAGAACCTCCCTGCTCCTATCCTGCCACATTACGTATCCTGCCACATTGTCTCTGGAATTCTCTGCCACAGAAGGTAGTTGAGGCCAGTTCATTGGCTATATTTAAGAGGGCGTTAGATGTGGCACTTGTGGCTAAAGGGATCAGGGGCTATGGAGAGAAGGCAGGTATGGGATACTGAGTTGGATGATCAGCCATGATCACATTGAATGGCGGTGCAGGCTCGAAGGGCCGAATGGCCTACTCCTGCACCTATTTTTCTATGTTTCTATTACGAGTAAGCTATGATAATAAAGAGCATCACTTCATTAAGCATACCGAAGCTCTTGAGTTCGCTCGTAAAATCGAGAAGGAGTTGGAAGAGGAAGAAGAAGGAGAAGCCGAGGGAACACAGAGAGAAGATGAAGATGAGGATGAAGAATAATGAACTTGAATCATATTCAACACTTACCTGATGCCGATGTTCACCAAGCAAGAAGGAGGAAGAATGATGAACTTTTAAAATTATTGGGCATGGAGAGCATAATGATTATTAACAATAAATTAATATACAATAGTAATAGTTTAGTACTAACCATTATTTACAAATGTATATTATTCCTCCTTAAACAATTTAAAACGATAGCAGTAGTTAAAATAATATAGCATTAATAAGCATAGAAATGTAACGCCCCGCCCCTAAATATATTGCCCTTAAGGTATTTATGGAGCTGGAAATATAAACATCTTTTTTTTTCCCCAACGGAAGTCCGTAGATTAATAGCCACGCTAGTGTGGCTTACACTAATATCACTTAACGTAGTAATAGACACTTATTTTTTCCTGCACTTTTCTACTAATGTTATTAACTTTTTTAATTTTTATATTTTTTAATATATTATACGTTGAATTATATTATTTTACTTATGAACGGTATTACACAGTAGACTGGAGGAGATACGTATGTCAGATAAAGTTATTAGTATTAACATTTGTTGATCACAATCTAGGGTACGAAATTGGGATGTATATTCTGAGACATCTACCTCATTATAATCCACCATATTATCAAAATACAAGACATTAATAAGAAAAAGGGGGGTGATGGAATCACCTTCTGTAGTTGGAATGTAAAAGGTATTAATGAACCAATTAAAAGAGGTAAGGTTTTGGTGCAATTAAATAGAATGAAAACAGACATAATTTACCTTCAAGAGACCCATTTAAAAAAGGATGCACAATATAGATTAACGGTAAATTGGATTTCTAGGGTGTACCATTCATCATTTACTCATAAATGTCGAGGAGTTGCCATACTTATTCGTAAAGGTATTCAATTTAAACATAGTTCAATAATAGAAGATCCTGAAGGTAGATATATAATAGTTACTGGTGAACTATACTCGAAGAAGGTTGTACTTATGAATATATATGGACCAAATTTTCATAATCCGCTATTTTTTAAGAAAATATTCAACACTATTCCTATAGTAACACAGCACAATCTAATAATTGGGGGTGACTTAAATTGCACTTTGGATAATTATTTGGATAGATCATCAACTAAAAGGAAGGCTATTTCTAAATCAAGCGAATTCATAAATTAGTTTATTAGTTCAGCTAATGTCAAAGATATTTGGAGAAATGATAATCCCAATGGTCGAGAATACTCATTTTACTCTCCGGTATTTGGAACTTATTCTAGGATAGATTATTTTCTAATAGATTCAAAACTTGTCCCATTTACGTATGATTCAAAATATTATAATATTATTATCTCAGATCATGCTCCATTAACATTTAAGATTAACTTAAAGGGTATAACTAATAGATGGAGATTTAATCCTCATATATTAAATGATAAGGCTTGCTCTGATTATCTGGTTAAACAGATTGAATTTTTTTTGAAACTAATGATAAACCTGGAATTTCATCGTCTCTTTTATGGGACACATTTAAAGCTTTTATACGGGGAGCTATAATATCTGCGCAGGCACATCTGAATAAGGAAAATTGAAAGATCCAACAGAAATTGGAAAATGAAATAAGGCAGTTGGACATGGAAAATGCTGTGTCTCCATCTAGGGTTATACATAACAAAATTGCAACATTAAAATATAAGTTAAATGAGATACAATCAAAGTATGTTATTAAACTTTTTCAAAAGACTAAACAAGTATATTTTGAATTCGGGGATAAACCACATAAATTGTTAGCTCGTCAACTAATAAAATCAGATGAAGAAAAAATGATATATAAGGTTAGATCTGAACAAGGAGAAATATTAACTTTACCAAAAGACATTAATGATAGATTCCAACAATACTATCAAAAACTTTATACATCAAAGGTGATGGATCAATCCGATGGAATGGAAGCATTTCTCCAGGAATACCACATTAATGAATTAGATCAGGAAGGTAGAGAATTATTAGATGCTGAAATATCAGCAAAAGATATTGAGGAATCAATTAGATCATTGAAGAACGGTAAAGCTGCAGGCCCCGACGGTTTGGGTGTTGAATTTTATAAGAAGTTTCATGATTTGATCGTCCCACGGCTACAAACTATGTATAAAGATGCCTACGAGCAAGAACAGATTCCAGAAACCCTAAAAGAATCCACAATTACACTTATTCCTAAAGCAGATAAAGATCCAGAAGACCCAGGATCATATAGAGCAATAGCTCTTTTAAATACAGATCAAAAAATATTAACAAAAATTTTATCTCAAAGGTTAAGTTTAGTGATCAATAAATTAATACATCATAATCAAACAGGTTTTATTCCTAAACGATACTCCACTTATAATTTAAGACGTCTATTTAATATCATTTACTCGAAAAGAGTGAATGATATTGAATTAGCAGTTATATTCCTGGATGCGGAGAAGGCGTTTGACTAGATTGATTGGCCTTACTTATTTAGGATAATGCAGAAATTTCAACTGGAAGAAGGATTTTGCAAATGGGTTAGAATTTTATACTCTGGCCCAACAGCAAGAATCCTAACAAACCAAATGTTATCAGCAAAATTTAATCTTTCTAGGGGTTGTAGACAAGGTTGTCTGTTATCACCCTTATTATTTGCACTCGCTATAGAATGATTGGCCGAAAGGATTAGATCAGAACCAGAAATTTATGGATATAATACTAAAACCACAATTAACAAAATATCTTTATATGCAGACGATGCTTTGATATACATAACAAAACCGGAGATTAGTATTCCTAAATTACTTGATGTTATAACTGAATTTAGTATGTTCTCAGGATGTAGAATTAACTGGAATAAAAGTGAAATTATGCCTATAATAGGAATAAAATTGAATAAATTACAAACATTTCCATTTAAAATAGTTAATAATCAAATTAAATATCTTGGAATTAATGTATCAAAATCTTATAATTCTTTATTTAAATCAAATTTCCCCCAATTACTAAATAAATTAAAAAATAATATTTTATATTGGAAAACATTACCGATATCAATGATTGGTAGAATAAATGCCATTAAAATGATTTTTTTGCCTCAATTACTATATTTATTTGAAGCCATCCCGTTATATCTTCCTAAAAAATTTTTTTTTTGAATTGATTCCATTGTTAACAGCTTTATTTGGATTATAAAAATCACAGAATAAGTAAAACACACTTATGTAAACCTAAGATAAATGGTGGCCTAGCCCTACCTAATTTTTTATATTATTTTTTGGTGGTTCAGTTTAAGAACTTTAATTATTGGTTGGTACATATGGAACAGGGCCCGGATTGGTTAAGAATAGAAAAGGAAGATTGTTTACCATTCGATATAAGTACAATATTCCTTGCCCCAGGGGTGGTACAAAAAAACATATAAGGCAAATCCTATCATTTTAAATAATATACGTATTTGGAAACAAATCATTAAGACTTTACATTTAGAAACTATGCCGCTTTGTTTACCAACTATGAATAATCCTCTGTTTAAGCCCTCGACATTGGATGTGGGGTTTAGACATTGGAAAAATTTAGGAATAATAAGGATAGAACATCTTTACAGGAATGGGAAATTTCTCTCATTTCAGGAGTTGAAAGAGATTTATGGATTGCAAGCAAATAATTTATTTAGATATTTACAAATTAGAGATTATGTCAAATTAAATACGCAAGATTACAGAAATAGAGATCCAGGTTTCCTGGATGAAGTACTTAATAAGCATCCAAACACAGAAAAATTAATAGCATATATATATATAACATTCTTTTGGACAGGGAAATACCAACAACTGAATTATTTCGACAAAAATGGGAAAATGAAACTGGTTTACCGATATCAGAAGATTTTTGGGAAGAAAGCTTACAATGAAGTCATCGCTGTTCGTTAAATGCCAGACATACTTTGATACAATTCAAAGTATTACATAGATTACATTACTCAAAAAAGAAATTAAATAGAATTTTTCCTAATATATCACCACTGTGTGATAAATGTCAGCACATAGAAGCTGATTTAACTCATAGTTTTGTAATATGTACAAAACTTAATAGTTATTGGATTGAGATTTTCAAAATTATTTCCATAGTTTTAAAGATTACATTAATTCCTGACCCAAAATTAATAATATTTGGTGCTTCAGATTCAAACCAAACATTAACAGCAAATCAAAGAAATTTTCTGGATTATTGTTTAATAATTGGAAAAAAATTAATATTAAAATTTTGGAAGGGACCAGTATCCCCTCCAATTAAAATGTGGACAGTGGAAATGTTGGAGACGTTGCAATTGGAGAGAATTAGGTTTATCCTAATGGATAAACATGAGCTTTTTGAACAAATATGGTCTCCATTCACTGAATATATGAAGGGGTAGCTGGGCTCAGCATTAAAACTCAATAAGTACCCGGTGGTAAGATCAAACAAAAATGTTTAATCTGAGATTTATATACTTGTCTCCATATATTATAATTAGAAATTGTTCCATTCATTGATAAGATGCATACTGTTTTTTTTCCTTAAGTATAATTGTTTATGAGTTATGTCTTTTATTATTTATTTATTTATTTATTTTCTTTTCTCTTTTTCTTTTAATCTTTTAATCTTTTTCTCTTCTAATCAAGTATAATCACACTCTTTAAATTATTCACTATTCTTTCTTTATTCTTTTTTCTTTTTCTCTTTTTCACACTATTAAAAAAAATTGAGGCCTATATATATGGCTTGGTAATATTTATATAATTTTGGAAAGATGTAATATGTATATCTGAAAAAATTATCATATATTATTTGTAATATGTATGGCCTCTAATAAAAATATATTAAAATAGAACCTCCCTGCTCCTATACTCAAATCCTTTTGCTATGAAAGGTAACATACCATTCGCTTTCTTCACTGCCTGCTGCACCTGCATGCCTACTTTCAATGACTGGTGTACCATGGCACCCAGGTCGCGCTGCATCTCCCCTTTTCCTAAACGGCCACCATTTAGATAATAGTCTGCTTTCCTATTTTTGCCACCAAAGTGGATAACCTCACATTTATCCACATTATACTGCATCTGCCAAACATTTGCCCACTCACCCAGCCTATCCAAGTCACCTTGCAGTCTCCTAGCATCCTCCTCACAGCTAACACTGCCCCCCAGCATAGTGTCATCCGCAAACTTGGAGATATTGCCTTCAATTCCCTCATCCAGATCATTAATGTATATTGTAAATAGCTGGGGCCCCAGCACTGAGCCTTCCGGTACCCCACTAGTCACTGCCTGCCATTGTGAAAACGACCCGTTTACTCTTACTCTTTGCTTCTTCTTTGCCAGCCAGTTCTCTATCCACATCAATACTGAACCCCCAATGCCGTATGTTTTAAGTTTATATACTAATCTCTTATGTGGGACCTTGTCGAAAGCCTTCTGGAAGTCCAGATACACCACATCCACTGGTTCTCCCCTATCCACGCTACTAGTTACATCCTCGAAAAATTCCACATGATTCGTCAGACATGATTTACCTTTCGTAAATCCATGCTGACTTTGTCCAATGATTTTACACTTTCCAAATGTGCTGCTATCCCATCTTTAATAACTGACTCTAGCAGTTTCCCCACTACCGATGTTAGACTAACTGGTCTGTAATTCCCTGTGTTCTCTCTCGCCCCCCTTCTTAAAAAGAGGGGTTACGTTTGCTACCCGCCAATCCTCAGGAACTACTCCAGAATCTAAAGGGTTTTGAACGATTATCGCTAATGCATCCACTATTTCCGGAGCTACTTCCTTAAGGACTCTGGGATGCAGCCTATCTGGCCCTGGGGATTTATCGGCCTTTATTCCATTAAATTTACCCAACAGCACTTCCCGACTAACCTGGATTTCACTCAAGTCCTCCTTTGACCCGTGGTCCCCTGCTATTTCCGGCAGATTATTTATGTCTTCCTTAGTGAAGACAGAACCAAAGTAGTTATTCAATTGGTCCGCCATATCCTTGTTCCCCATGATCAACTCACCTGTTTCTGACTGCAAGGGACCGACATTTGTTTTAACTAATCTCTTTCTCTTCACATAGCTATAAAAACTTTTGCAGTCAGTTTTTATGTTCCCTGCCAGTTTTCTTTCATAATCTATTTTTCCTTTCATAATCAAGCCCTTTGTCCTCCTCTGCTGGTCTCTGAATTTCTCCCAGTCCTCTGGTATGCTGCTTTTTCTGGCTACTTTGTACGCATCATCCTTTGCTTTGATACTATCCCTGATTTCCCTTGTTATCCACGGATGTACTACCTTCCCTGATTTATTCTTTTGCCAAACTGGGATGAACAATTTTTGTAGTTCATCCATGCAGTCTTTAAATGTATTCCATTGCGTATCCACCGTGAACCCTTTTAGAATTGATTGCCAGTCAATCTTGGCCAATTCACGTCTCATACCCTCAAAGTTACCTTTCTTTAAGTTCAGAACCATTGTTTCTGAATTAACAATGTCACTCTCCATCCTAATGAAGAACTCGACCATATTATGGTCATTCTTGCCCAAGGGGGCACGCACAATAAGACTGCTAACTAACCCTTCCTCATTACTCAATACCCAGTCTAAAATAGCCTGCTCTCTCGTTGGTTCCTCTACATGTTGATTTAGATAACTATCCCGCATACATTCCAAAAAATCCTCTTCCTCAGCGCCCCTGCCAATTTGATTCACACAATCTATATGTAGATTGAAGTCACCCATTATAACTGTTTTGCCTTTGTCGCACGCATTTCTAATTTCCTGTTTGATACCATCCCCAACTTCACTACTACTGTTAGGTGGCCTGTACACAACTCCCACTAGCGTTTTCTGCCCCTTAGTGTTTCGCAGCTCTACCCATACCGATTCCACATGCTCCAAGCTAATGTCTTTCCTTTCCATTGCGTTAATCTCCTCTCTAACCGGCAACACTACCCCACCTCCTTTTCCTTTCTCTCTATCCCTCCTGAATATTGAATATCCCTGGATGTTCAGCTCCCAGCCTTGGTCACCCTGGAGCCATGTCTCCGTGATCCCAACTATATCATACTCATTAATGGCTATCTGCACGTTCAACTCATCCACCTTATTACGAATACTCCTTGCATTGAGACACAAAGCCTTCAGGCTTGTTTTTACAACGCTCTTACCCCTTATACAATTTTGTTGAGAGGTGGCCCTTTTTGATTTTTGCCCAGGTTTTGTCTACCTGCCACTTTTACTTTTCACCTTGCTCCCTATTGCTTCTACCCTCGTTTTACACCCACCCTGCCTCTCTGCTCTTGTACCCATCCCCCTGCCAGTTTAAATCCTCCCCGACAGCACTAGCAAACATTCCCCCAAGGACATTGGTTCCATTCCAGCCCAGGTGCAGACCGTCCTGTTTGTACTGGTCCCACCTCCCCCAGAAATGGTTCCAGTGCCCTAAAAATTTGAATCCTTCCCCCTTGCACCATTTTTCAAGCCACGTATTCATCTGCAATATCCTCCTATTTCTACTCTGACTGGCCCGTGGTACTGGTAATAATCCAGAGATTATTACCTTTGAGGTCCTACTACTAGCTCCCTAAATTCACCTTGTAGGACCTCATCCCTTTTTTTACCTATATTGTTGGTGCCAATATGCACCACGACAACTGGCTGTTCACCCTCCCCCTCCAGAATGTTCTGCAGCCGTTCAGTGACATCCCTGACCTTTGCACCAGGGAGGCAACATACCATCCTGGAGTCTCTTTTGCGGCCGCAGAAACGCCTATCTATTCCCCTGACAATTGAATCCCCTTTTACTATTGCTCTTCCCCTCTTTTTTTCCCCCATCCTGTGCTGCAGAGCCACCCATGGTGCCATGAACTTGGCTGCTGCTGCATTCCCTGATGAGCCATCTCCCTCAACAGTATGAAAAATGGTAAACCTGCTCAGGCTGAGCAAACCATGGGGCCAATCTCCACTGACATATCTTACTCCCAAATTACTCTGTATTAAATATATATATATTTTTTAATTAATTTTTTTATTAAACACAAAACTTTATCCTTTAAACTTTACTAATAAATACTGAATCCTTAGCTCCCAGAATCCTTAGCTCCCAGAATCCTTAACTCCCAGAATCCATAAACCTGAAAGCAGAAATGTAAAAATGTAAACCCTGGGTTGCAGCCAATCAGCTGCTTCCTCTGGTCCTCTTCAACCAATCAGAGGCTTCACCAGATTCCCTCCCTGGAAGTGAGATGGAACGTTGCAGATGTTGGTTTATACTCACAGCGCAGGTAACTCCACCCTCTCTCACCAACGGCTCCCCGGGCCTCTGTGAAAAGCAAGCCCCGCGCTAGATTTATACTCACAGCGCAGGTAACTCCACCCTCTCTCACCAACGGCTCCCCGGGCCTCTGTGAAAAGCAAGCCCCGCGCTAGATTTATACTCACAGCGCAGGTAACTCCACCCTCTTTCTCCAACGGCTCCCCGGGCCTCAGTGAAAAGCAAGCCCCACGCTAGATTTATACTCAAAGCGCAGGTAACTCCACCCTCTCTCTCCAACGGCTCCCCGGGCCTCTGTAAAAAGCAAGCCCCGCGCTAGATTTATACTGACAGCACAGGTAACTCTAACCTCTGTCACCAACGGCTCCCCGGGCCACACAAGTGCTCTTTGTATCTATGTGGAATTTATACCGCGTGGAGGCGTTGTATGGAATTATGTAACTGGTTGGGACTGATGGTGAGATGGGAGAGGTGGAGTGTCTGCTGTCCATATGTTTTCTGTAAGAGCAGTCGATTTACTGCCATTGTTTATGTATCTCCCGTAGCCTATTTCAGGTCAGATGCCTACCAAATCGCATTAAAAAAAATGCGATTTAAGCTCCTTCCACCTGTTCATGCTTTGGATTCAGATCCTAGTTACTAAGATCTAAGAAATAGACACAAACTGCTGGAGTAACTCAGCCAGGATAGGCAGCATCCCTGGAGAGAAGGAATGGGTGATGTTTCGGGTTGAGACCCTTTATTTTGTGTCTGTTTCTTAGAATAGCCCTGCTACCTGGAACTCTGGTTGCAATGCTGGAGAATGTATTTTAGGAGGAGCGCAGGCTGAGAGGAGATTTGGTTCAAAATCATTGCGGGCAGAGGGATAAGGTGGAACGGGTTGCAGCAGAGTTTGGGCCGTTTGATCTAATGTTTTGATTTATTACACAGCATTTTTCTTTCTTTTCACTGTCTTGTACAATTTATGTATAATTTATGTTTTTGTGTGTTGTCTATGTGTGCCTGCGATGCTGCTGCAAGCAAATTTTCCATTGTTCCTGAACCTCAATATACTTGCACATCCGAAAATAAACTAGACTTGAGAACTGAAGACCATAAAGTGGTTGTCAAAAGAAACAGGGATGTCGCGACGGAAAAATTAATAACTAGAATCTGAATCCAAAGCATGACGAGGTAGAAGGAGTTTTACTCATGCTTTTTATATGCGATTTGGTAAGCATCTGAACTGAAACAGGTTACGGGAGATATGGCAGTAAATCGACTGCTCTTACAGAAAGCATATGGACAGCAGACACTCCACCTCTCCCATCCCACCTTCAGTCCAAACCAGTTACATAATTCCATACTACGCCTCCACGGGGTCTATTTCCACATAGATACAAAGAATACTTGTGAATAGGCACAAAATGCTGGAGTAACAGACTGAACTGAACTCTCGTCGGTGAGAATACTTGTGATTGTCTGAAGAAGGGTCTCTACCCGAAACGTCACCCATTCCATTTATTCAGAGATGCTGCCTGTCCCGCTGAGTTACGCCAGCTTTTAGTGTCTATCTTCAATTTCAGAGTTAAATTAAAAGCACAGAGGAACTCAGCGGGCTAGGCATCATCTGTGGAGGGAATGGATTAGGAGTTGTTTCAGGCCAGGGTTCTTCTTCAATAGGAAGGAACTGCAGATGCAGTTGTCTTTGCAAAACGCCAAATGATTCTGGGAATGCCGAGAGAGAGCGAGAGAGATAGATAGATAGATAGATAGGGAGAGCGAGAGAGATAGATGGAGAGGGAGAGAGATAGATGGAGAGGGAGAGAGATAGATGGATAGGGAGAGGGAGAAAGAACGAGAGATAGAGAGAGAAAGATGGAGATTCCAACCTCTACCCCAAGCACCGTGGAGAGTCAACGCTTACAAAAATAATCTGCTCTATGATCTCTGGCAGTCCAAATGCGGCGAAGGAAAATTAAAAATCCCCCCCACCCTCCCGTCTCCCCAGGCCAGTGATATGATGGACGCGGGGGTCTGGACCAATTCCTGACAAGGTCTCGGACAAATCCCGTCCCTGGAGACATCATGTCCGTTATTTGGCTTTTCGGAGTCGCGTCCGTTCTGTTATTTGGCTTTTCGGCGTCAAGTCCATTAGGTTATTTGGCTTTTCGGCGTCATGTCCATTTGGCTATTTGGCTTTTCGGTGTCGTTTCCATTCGGCATCTTGGCTTCCACTTCTTCACTTCGGCTTCTCGTCCTTCGATGCCCCGTCCGAGTACGCACATGGACAGGTACATGGATAGGAAAGATATAGAGGGACATGGGACTAACCAATAAGGGAGCAACCAAATGGGACTAACGGCACATCTTGTTTTGCATGGATGAGCTGAGCTGAACGGTCTGTTTCTGTGTTGTATGACCCTATGACTCTATTCCCTATTCATACTGCATTTTGGGTACAACATTCAGAAACACAGCATTAGTTTATTGTGGAAACTAATTACATGCAACGCTCTCATTTTCTCTTGACCTCTCAACTTCCTTTAGTCTTGTTGCATTGATAGTCCATTTTTCAAGACTAATTATCATATGCACTGGAACAATGACACCTTGTACAGGTCAGATCATAACTACATCACCACCTATAGGCAACATATCCAAGACTGCTTCACTCACAGTAATGATCAATGATGAGAAAGTTCAGGATCCAGATGTGGATGTGCAGAAACCCAGTTCCGCGAGCTTGGTAACCAATTTCTTTAAAATCAAAAATATTTATTCAAATATTAAAATGATATATTAAGTACAGTGAAGAAAACAAAACAGAACCCATCACCATAATACACGACAAATGATAAACTAATATACAACTATCTTACAATCCATGTCAAGGATGCATTCAACCTCCCGTGGTGCCCAGCAGTCCCTGATATCTCCCAGGGTACCCGTGGACAGTGTGTAGTCCTTCTCCTACACCACCCGGGCACGAACACAACCCTGGAAAAGGGGCAGGCAGCTGGCTCGAGCAGAGCCGTCCTCCACCTGGCACTGTGACTTGCAGATGGCCAGCTTGGCCAGGCACAGGAGCAACTCAATCAGGACATCCTCGGCCCTATCCTCTCCCCTATGCACAGACTGTCCGAAGATGAGGATGGTGGGTGAGAAGTGCACCAGAAGGCAAGGAGCAGCCCCTTTAGATAATAGAAAAGGGACTGCAACTGGTAACCTGCTTGGAGGGGATGATGGTGTTGAACGTCGAGCAGTAGTCTATGAACAGCAGCCTGATATATTGCTTTTGTTATCCAAGTGCATCCTCCATTCAGATCACTGTCTATTTTGGCTCCCATTCTGACAAGTCATATATGAATATGTAAATATCCAAATTTATTTTCAAATCCTTCCATGAACTAAACTCGCTCTATTTCTGTAATCTGCTTTGACTTCTGCAATCATCCAATTCCTGTGTACCCCTCGTTTTGTTGGCCCATTATTGGTCACATGCCTTGAGGTGCCTGGAATGCCCCCAGTAAGTTTTACATCACTCAATCTTTCCTCCTTCCTTTTAAGATGCTTCTGAAAATTCTCCTCTGGCTGAGGCTTTGAGCATCTATACTAATATTTCCACTTTCTTCAATCAAAGCCGAGGTTGCAGCACACCTGCAATTTTTTGCCACTTTACAGATATTGTATGGATGCAACTGGTTGATAAAACAACAGACAAAATGTTTTCTACTCTCAGTTACAAAGACCTAATGGCTGCAATTGTAAAAATAGTACATTTTTATTCTCAGTTTAATCACATTGATGATTTATTTTAAAACTAGACTAAGTGGTCTAGTTGGGTCCTATGTTCACAGGGGAGGGCTGGTCCTCCAATGAAATATTCCACCTCTCCACCAATTCCAATACTGGTGGCCAGTGGGGTGGGGGATTTCTGAAGCACTAGTATGGGTGTTGTGGGCCGAAGGGACTGGTTTCCAGAGGGCTAGTATGGATATTGTGGGCCGAATGGATTCTTGGGCTAGCAGCTCAGTCACTCAGGTCTGGTGCGCTGGCAGCTCAGTCACTCAGGTCTGGTGGGCTGGCAGCTCAGTCATTCAGGCCTGGTGGGCTAGTCACTAAGGCCTGGTGGGCCGGCAGCTCAGTCACTTAGGCCTGGTGGGCCGGCAGCTCAGTCACTCAGGGCTGGTGGGCTGGAAGCTCAGAAACTGCCAGAAATTCTGCCCAAAACAGGTGATAGACTATGTGTGAGAGAGAAGGGGGAGAGGGTGGAGAATCAATTTTAGCCATTTTTTATTTTTTTCTGCAGATCACAGCAATGAAGGAGGAAAGTCTATCCTGGCCTGGATCTCACAGGGAGCCAGTGAATGGAGGGAGAAAAATTCTGGGGTGAGGTTTAATACTTGCAGGGGGAATACGTACTGATGGGCCGAAGAGACTCCTCCTGGGCTAGTATGGGCACGATGGGCCGAAGAGCTCTTTTAAAAAAAAAGAGTGAAATCTCAGTGAAAGGCTCTTTTCTGGATTTTTCCTGGCCTGGCATGGGCCTTTTGGGCTAAAATGCTCCGCCTGGGCTAATACAGGCATTTTGGGCAAAATGGACTGGTTTCTCGGCTAATAGGTGCCTTGTGGGCCGAAATTAGTGGTTTCACGCAGGCCAAACAACTCATTGCATTTCATTTCCATTTCAATTTCAAGCACAGGGCAGGCCAAACAACTCATTTCATTTCAATTTCCATTTCAATTTCAAGCACAGGGCAGGACAAACAGCTCATTGCATTTTCATTGTATTTCCAATTCCATTGCAGTTTCAAGCAACAGGGCAGGCCAAACAGCTCATTGTATTTTCATTTCATTTCCATTTCCATTGCAGTTTCAAGCACAGGGCAGGCCAAACGCAGTCATGGCCTCTACCTCGCGATCTTCCAAAGTGACTGACATGTCCAGGCATC
This sequence comes from Raja brachyura, assembly GCA_963514005.1. The sequence goes on from OY740782.1 coordinate 73,445,188, forward strand.
TGAGGTTTTATAGTCCTGCCGCCCGCCCCCCCCCCCCCCCCTATGCGAGAGGACCAATCAGCTGATAAAGATTTTTTAAACATTACTTTTTTATTTTCCATCGATTGGAAGAATCATCAGGGCTGCCTCAGCGGACGAGGGCTGTGAATATGATGCTCAAAAATCATAGCGATATAGGGTAGCCTTTTTTCTAAAATCGATATACAGCACAGATAGGAGGTGGTCAAGATAAAACTTTTAGGTATATAGATGTCTAATCAAATTGATAAACTGCACTGAAGTAACATAATTTTCTCAAAGTCATACAGTTGTTACAGCACAGATAGAGTTGATTTTCCCATCAAGTTTTGAAGAAAATGAAACAGAAATGTTCAAACAGAAATAGAGGGATAGACTATTTTCTAAATGGAGAGAAGGTTCAGAAATTGGAAGAGCAAAGGGACTTGGGAGAGCTGATGCAGAATTCCAAAAAAAAAATTTACAGATTGAGTCAGTAATGAGGAAGGCAAATGCAATGTTACCATTCATTTCACGAAGATAGAATATAAAAGCAGAGATGTAATGCTGAGGTTTTATAAGGTACTGGTTAGATCGCATTTGGAGTATTGTGAGCAGTTTTGGTTCACATAACTGACGAGGGATGTGCTAGCATAGGAGAGGATCCAGATGAGGTTTACGAGAATAATTCTGGGGCTGATGGGGTTAAAGTGCGAAGAGAGTTTGATGGCTCTGGGCCTATACCTGCCGGAGTTCAGAAGAATGAAGGGGAATTGCATTGAATCTTCCTGAATAATGAAAGGCCTGTGGAGAGGGTGTTTCCATTAGTGGGAGCGTCTAGGACCACAGGGCATAGCCTCAGAATAAGGGGACGTACCTTTGGAAAGGAGATGAGGAGGAGTTTCTTTAGCCACAGGGTGGTGAATTTGTAGAATTCATTGCCACTGACAGCTGAGGAAGCCAAGTCTTTGGGTATTTTTAAAGCAGAAACTGACATTCTTGATTCATGCAGGTGTCAAAGGATATGGGGAGAAGGCAGGAAAATGGGGTTGAGAAGGAAAGATTGAATGGCGAAGTAGACATGATGGGCTGAATGGCCTAATTCTGTTCCTACGCCTTCTGAACTCGCATTCAGGTCCAGGTAGTACAAAATATTTTTATGTCCAAAAGAGATTGTGGAATAGGTTGATTCTAACCTGTGCATATATATTGAAGAGATTAGTTTGGCTGCTTCCAGTTGACTTTCCCTGCATTGCCCCCAAGCAAAGTTGGCAGAAAATAAAGTTCAGTACTTGAAATGGGGGGTTGCTCTGGCCCTGTCAGTTTGCCACAGGCCTGCTCCTTATCATTATGATCTCCCTGTAGATGTTCATGACATTCTATTAATTTAAAGCACAAGATGAATGTATTTTGCACATTGTGCCATGCTGACTAAAAATTTAATATAGGTTAATTTCACTTTGTGGCTCTCACTCAATAGCCCGTAGATTACAGCACATTATCTTGAAGGTTTCTGCCTTTACTGTCCATTTAGTTAATGAAATTCAGACCTCCACCATGCTACAGAATGTAGAACAATACAGCCCACAATGTCCATGCCAAAAAAGATGCCAAATTAAACAAATATCCTTTGTCTGCACGTGATCCACATCCCTCTGTGCCTATCTAAAAGCCTCTTAAGTGCCACTATTGCAATTGCCTCCAACACACTGGCATCCATCACTGTGTTTAAAAAAAAACTTGCCCTGGACATTTCCTTTAAATTTTGTCCCTCACTTTAAGTTGTGCCCTTTGGTCTTTCAAATTTTCACCCTGGGGAAATAGGTTCTGAGTGTCTACCCTATCTCATCATTTCATACATTTGATCAGGTCAGTTAAAGCCTCCGAGCTCCAAAGAAAATAACCCAGTTCTTTGAACATCTCATTTAGCTTATCTTCTCTCACCTATGCAGCAGTCTGGCAAACCTCCTGTGCTCCCTCTCAAAAGCTTCCACATGTAAAAATATTTCTTCAGCTTTCTTCTCATACATGAAACCATGGCATTAGGTTATGGACTGGAAGTCTGCTCGAGTATAAATTGGACCGTAGCCTGGACCTGACCCCGCCTTATCAAAGGTTTTCTGGACCAGCCTTAAACCTGAGAGCTTGTGGTATTTTTTGCTGCTCAACCTGATCATTACTGTGAGTGAAGCAGTCTTGGATATGTTGGCTGTAGGTGGTGAAGTAGTTATGATCTGATCTGTATGAGGTGTTGGGCCTGACCTGTAAGATGTGACCAATTCTGAACCCAAATGCTTTGTTGGAGAATACATCTGACCAGACCCATGCCCATGAGGTCCTGTGGACTCAATTATTAATCTATCTACTGTGGTTCTTCAACTTGCGAATAATTTCACACTTCTTTACAGCAAGCTTCCTATTCTTGCGAATGAAACATAAACCGAAGGAATAGTTAGACCTCAAGCCGGGTGTTGAACAGCCAGGTAGTTGTCTCTGCATTAATGTCTGCCGGGCCCTGAGCTCCATTTGGTGGGTGGTAGAGCGGGCACCCGGAGATGACATGGTTGGCTGTCTGTTGTTCTGCTCCGCATTCACAGTCTGGGCTCTGGCAGAGCCCTCATCTTCACATGCTGGCATTGAAACGGCCAACTCCAGTACAAAGTTTGTTGAGCTTCACCCATGCTCCTCTGGGGAGGTCAGACCCTGGACAGCTTTTATCTGGTGAAGAGATGTAGCTGTGTAATGACGATGAGGTTGCCTTACGCTCTGCGTCCATGGCATGACGAGACAGTGCCAGAGTTGCTGCTTGCCTTCGGATCCCTGCAGGCGAATGCCTGCAAGTATAGGAAGCTGCTCAACTGGAGTAGGTTGAAGGCACCCAGTGATGGTTTGCAAGGTGCTGTTCAGGACCGAGTCTACCAGGCTAGTATGTCTACTTCTAATCCATATGGGAGCGCAATACTCAGCTGGGGCACACACAAGAGTTACGGTAGAGGTGCAAAGAGTTGATGGACTCCAACTTGTTCCTGCCAGGCGGCGGATGAGGTCGCTACGTGCCATGACCTTGTCGCGGAGACCAGCCAGGTGTTGACGAAATGTAAGCGACCTGTCCGGCTTTATGCCGAGGTAGGAGGGTGTTTGATGGAAGTCCAAGCGAGCTAATTAAATTGTTTGGCAAGCTGCACAACAGTACCTCTTCCCCCCCCCCCCCCCCCCCCCCCCAGAATACTGACAAAGATTGATACAGATATGCCTTCTCTATCCCTCACTTTATTTTATTTTCCTGTTCTGCAGTTGGTATAGTTCAACTCTTTGGTATTCGTACCATGTCAAATTGAAACATATGTTTTATTTGGCACACATAAAAAATGAAGGTATCCTGAATCTGTCAAATGTGGCTGATCTCCAGGGTCCCATTCTGTTTAGTAATTTATTTTCACTAAGGCAGCTTTCCTTTACTTTAAAACAAGTGTTCAACATTAAAAATATAGCACTGCATTGAAACATCAAACCAGATTATTCCACTGTTGTGGAATGATGCTTGAACTTGAGCTAAGATATATTTTTTGTAGTGGGTTGAGTCTTAGCTGCTTGGATCGTTGATGGCTTTTACAGCATTGAAGAACCTGCAAATATAATGGATGTGAACATCTTCTCAACTCACTTTCCACTATCTGGTCTTTGGGTCATGGGTCTTCTGCTGGACCCATTTTAGGTACCAACTGAAATGTTTATTTCTCCTTTCAGGATAGGTGGAACTTCCAAGCCAGGAACACCCATGCTTGTCATTAGCTAGCTCCGCAAACTGCTGGTCATGGTTAAAGCTAGGGATGTGTGACAGAGGGACTTCAATAGCTGTCAAAAATCTCATCAATTACAAATCTGACCTTGACTCGAGTACCTTGGACTCCACTCCAGGGCAGGCTATGTATACCAGCTTTGCTACCTGCATGTTGGTCTTTACAATACAATATGGTATTATTCGTCACATTGCACATAAAGTGCAAGTGAAATGAATTTGCCAGCAGCGGTACAATGGGGAGAAATTAGGGATTTATATCAAAGCACATCTAGATTTCTTTGGGAATCAATATTACCCAGTCTCTCATAATTTAGCAAATACTCTGATTTTCCTGCACTTGGTCCATAACCCTCCAAACCAGTCCTATCCATGTACCTGTCCAACTGTTTCTTAAACGATGGAATAGTCCCAGCCTTAATTACCTCCTCTGGTAGCTTGTTCCATGCACCCACCACCCTCTGTGTGAAAATTTATCCCTCGGATTCCTAGTAAATCTTTTCTCCTTCACCTTGGACCCATGTCCTCTGGTCCTTGATTTCCCTACTCTGGGTAAAACACTGCATCTACCCGATCTATTCTTCTCATAATTTTGTACACCTCTATAAGATCTCCCCTCATCCTCCTACGTTCCATAGAATAGAGACCCAGCCTACTCAACATCTCCCTAAAGCTCAGACCCTTTAGTCCTGGCAACATCCTCATAAATCTTTCTGAACCCTTTCAAGCTTGACAATATCTTTCCTATAACATGGTGCCCAGAACTGAACACAATATTCAAAATGCGGTCTCACCAATGTCTTAAACCACTGCAACATGACCTCCCAACTTCTATACTCGATACTCTGACTGATGAAGGCCAAAGTGCCAAAAGCCGTTATGACCACCTTATCTACCTGTGACTCAGCCTTCAAGGAATCATGACCTGTACTCCTAGATCCCTCTGCTCTACAACACTACCCAGAGGCCTACCATTTACTGTGTAGGTCCTGCCCTTGTTCGACGTCACAAAATGCAAACGTCCCAAAAATCAATCAGATTTGTGAGACTTGACCTCCCACGGACAAAGCCATGCTGACTGTCCCTAATCAGCCTTTTCCCATCCAAATTTCTGTATATCCTATCCCTCAGAATACTTTCCAGTGATTTACCAACTGCAGATGTTAAGCCCACCAGCCTATAGTTCCCAGCATTTTCCCTGCAGGCCTTCTTAAAAAGAGGCACAACATTTGCCACCCTCCAATCCTCCAGCACCTCCCCTGTGTTTAAGGATGACTCACAAATTTCAACCAGGGCTCCTGCAATTTTCTCTCGAGTTTCCCGCAATGTCCTCGGATATATTTGATAAGGCCCCGGAGATTTGTCTACCTTCAAACACGACAGTACCTTCAGTACTTCTTTGACCATAACCGTGACTGCTCTCACAACATTTCCAGTGACTGCTCCAATTTCCTCTGTCCTACTGAATTTCTCCTCAGTAAATACAGAGGAGAAATACTCATTGAGGACCTTGCCCATCTCCTGTGGCTCCACACAGAGGTGACCGTTCCCTCTCAAGTTACCCTTTTCCCCTTATGTATTTATAAAATCTTTTCGGATTGTCTTTTATGCTACTCGCCAGAGCTGTCTCCTTGCCCCTTTTTGCCCTTCTGATTCCCTTTTTAGTTAGCACCTTAGTTCTCCTTGGATGCACTTGATCCCAGCTGCCTATTCCTGTCCCATGCATCCTTCTTGTTTTTGACTAACGTTTCAATTTCCCTCAACAGCCAAGTTTCCTTACGTTTGCCTGCTTTGCCTTTCACTCTAACAGGGACGTACACATCCTGAGCTCTCTTCAGTACACTTTTAAAAACATCCCACTTGGCCAGTGTTCCATTCCCCTCAAATAATCTGCTCCAGTCAACTTGAGCTAGACCTTCTCTCATACCCTCAAAGTTGGCCTGTAGCCCGGAACATTGAGCTGCCAGTCCTGCCATCCCTTTACCAGGTTTCAGTCATGGTTACAACGTCCCAGTCACTCGTACCTATCCATGCCCTAAGCTCATCTGCCTTACCCGTCAAGCCCCTTGCATTAAAATATGTGCAGTTAAACCAACCCCCCTTCCTCGCTCTCTGGCTTTTTGCCTATCCTGTCCATTAACCTTCCCTCACCATCCTCTATACCAACTTCAAGCCTCTCCTGTGCCTCTGTCCTGCACAAGATCCCACCCCCCTGCCAATCTAGTTTAAACCCTCCCGTGTAGCATTAGCAAACCTTCCCGCTAGGATGTTGGTCCCCCTCCAGTTTGGATGCAGCCCGTCCCTTTTATACAGGTCATCCTTGCCCCGGAAGAGATCCCAATGATCCAGAAATCCAAATCCCTGCCCTGTGCACCAACTCCTCAGCCATACATTAATTTCCCCTGTCTTGCAATTCTTACCTTCATTAGCACAAGGAACTAGAAGCAATCCTGAGATCACAACCCTGCATGTCCTGCTTTTCAGTCTTCTGCCCAATTCCATAAAATCTTGTTGCAGAACCTCCTTCCCCTTCTGACCTATATCATTCGTGCATGTGTAGCCTCCTTGCTTTGGTTTCCTCGCCGAAGACTCTGGAGCCAAAGACTCACACTTTACTCACCAACGCATTTTACCTCAACAAGGCCGCTCCATTCCAGCTGCACTTGGTTTTAATCTCTTACCTAATTAATTACTTTCGGGCTAATTAGTAATTAACCTGAACCTGGATCCTGGCGCTCTTTTTAAACTTTCCCTGTGACTCACCTTCTTTCACATGAACTTTCAAGCCAATAGTCTCTTCTCTCTGATCTGCTTGCTGCCTATCTGGGCTCTACGTAAGGACCATTTGGATATATTTATTCCTATGCTTTGCTTTTTGACCAATACTCAAACAATGTCAGCACAGTAAACCTAGTTCCATGTGCTCTAATCTCATTTGTCCATCTCCTGGGTGTGACTTTATCAAAACCGTCTGGAAATCCAAATGCATGCCCACTTGTCATATCTGCAAACGATCACCAGATTAGCCAAATATGGTTTTACCTTTGTAAGTTTGTGTTATCATTCCTCAATACAATTATTCTTTACAAGGTGTTCTAATTTTATACTCTTAGTTATAGATTCCAGGAATGTTGTGACAAAGGTATTTTGCTACAATTGGCTTCAAGTCTAAAGGAGTTGTATTAACATAGAAACATAGAAAATAGGTGCAGGAGTAGGCCATTCGGCCCTTCGAGCCTGCACCGCCATTCAATGTGATCATGGCTGATCATCCAACTCAGTATCCCGTACCTGCCTTCTCTCCATACCCCCTGATCCCTTTAGCCACAAGTGCCACATCTAACGCCCTCTTAAATATAGCCAATGAACTGGCCTCAACTACCTTCTGTGGCAGAGAATTCCAGAGACTCACCACTCTCTGTGTAAAGAATGTTTTCCTCATTTCGGTCCTAAAGGAATTCCCCCTTATCCTTAGACTGTGACCCCTTGTTCTGGACTCCCCCAACATCGGGAACAATCTTCCAGCATCTAGCTTGTCCAACCCCTTAAGAATTTTGTAGGTTTCTATAAGATCCCCCCTCAATCTTCTAAATTCCATCGAGTACAAACCGAGTCTATCCAATCTTTCTTCATATGAAAGTCCTGACATCCCAGGAATGGGTGCAGGCATGGAGCTTTCTGGTTAGATTTTATCAGCAATTGAGCATTAGCTCTAATGTAAGTTTGCACTTCACTCAGAGGACTTGGCCTGCTGCCATGGTGGCCTTGAATTCGCGTCTTTACGTATAAAACCTAGGAATAATCTAGTAAAAATGCAGGAATTTATTCATCCCATTTAGAATCATGGGTAAGGAATGCCTGGCTTCAAGAACATAAAGGGGCTGTCCTACAAGCATGCAACTCTATACGATGAACGCGATCAAACTAGAAGCGGGGGCCATGCGGAGGTCGGGTGATCCCCTGTACAGGGCCGTCCCCACCAGCATGCGCCTGCATGCGGCAAGCGCAACCAAACTGGCAGCAGGGGCTGCGCGGAGGTCGGGTGAGTGGCGCAATGCGGCGCAAAGTGAGGCAAACTTGGAGCGAAATCTAAGGTAAGTTCGCCAGGACAGAGAGGGGCACACAGAGAGGGGCACAGAGGCACACACACACAGAGGGCCATGGAGCCACACACATAGAGGGTCACGGAGGCACCTACAGATAGGTTCACGGAGGCACGATGTCGGGGCGGTGTGTAATACGTCGAGGCGACTGCGAGCCGACAAGCCGTTGCAGCGTGGAATTTTTGAACACAGTCAGTTTTTCGGAGCCCCGTGCGATGTCGGGACGAACTCCGCACAATTCAGCACGGCTCCGGCGATCGAAGTGGGACCGGCCCCACGACGCCGGATGGCTCAAGCGACCACGTTAGCTCGTGCCAATCGCATAGAGTTGCATGCTTGCAGGATAGGCCCTTAACTGATAAGGGTGTGTACAATAATGCACACTTTTCTGGTGGGACTCGCCCAGATCCTACTGCTAAACCACTCTGACGCCTGCTAATGTGTGCAAAACTGTCACGTTAGACTTCCAGAAGTTGACTCGCATGGGCCTTAAAAACTCAATGGGTTCTCACATTTTTTTGCACCAAAATAGTACCAAAAGAAAGCATTATGGCAACTTTTACAAATGAATGCTTCACACAATATCACAAAAATAAATAAATAATGGACATGATTACTGAAAAGTCACATGCCCAATTTACTTCCCTGCACTAAAGATATGCACACTGAGCAGTCTTGTACAAATTTGAGTATTTCCCAATGACTGGTTACAACACACATTAGTTGGTTCACCGGAGGATCTGATTTATTGGTCGGTAAAAACTTGCTTGTGGAGTATGAAGGAGCGTGGGACTATTGATGCACTGGGAAAACTTCCATATTTGTGACAATTACTCTCTGTTAATGTTGCATTTTACTGCTTTAGTTGTTTTGTTCACTTCCTGCTCCTCTGCTGGAGAGTCAACACAATGATCTCTCATTCACAGGCTGTGATGAAGTTAATGTGTACCAAAATTCCTGTAATTAGTCCAGCTTTATTGCAGGATGCTTCTAGATCTGTGCTGACACTTGAAAGTGCCTTAGTATTCTACTGTCATGTCTGATGAAGATTACTTTAGTGGGTGTATTCATCTAATTATAGCATTGCATACATTTTGCCTTGGGCTATCACAGAAATGTTATCAATCATTGCTCCCGAAGTAGCCTTAGTTTCCAGTTGTCACACTTAAAGGTTTAAATATTGTGCTTTGAATATTGATGGGATTATGCATACTGCCTTAAGTATGAGTAAGTGAGTAAGTGAGATTGACTGGCAATCAATTCTAAAAGGGTTAATGGTGGATACGCAATGGAAGACATTTAAAGACTGCATGGATGAACTACAAAAATTGTTCATCCCAATTTGGCAAAAGAATAGATCAGGGAAGGTAGTGCATCCATGGATTACAAGGGAAATCAGGGATAGTATCAAAGCAAAGGATGATGCATACAAAGTAGCCAGAAAAAGCAGCATACCAGAGGACTGGGAGAAATTCAGAGACCAGCAGAGAAGGACAAAGGGCTTGATTAGGAAAAGAAAAATAGATTATGAAAGAAAACTGGCAGGGAACATAAAAACTGACTGCAAAAGTTTTTATAGATATGTGAAGAGAAATAGATTAGTTAAAAGAAATGTAGGTCCCCTGCAGTCAGAAACAGGTGAGTTGATCATGGGGAACAAGGATATGGCGGACCAATTGAAAAACTACTTTGGTTCCGTCTTCACTAAGGAAGACATAAATAATCTGCCGGAAATAGCAGGGGACCGCAGGTCAAAGGAGTACTTGAGTGAAATCCAGGTTAGTCGGGAAGTGGGTAAAATTGGGTTAAATTGAATGGATTAAAGGCCGATAAATCCCCAGGGCCAGATACGCTGCATCCCAGAGTACTTAAGGAAGTAGCTCCGGAAATTGTGGATGCATTAGTGATAATCTTTCAAAACTCTTTAGATTCTGGAGTAGTTCCTGAGGATTGGCGGGTAGCAAACGTAACCCCTCTTTTTAAGAAGGGGGGGAGAGAGAAAACGGGGAATTACAGACCAGTTAGTCTAACATCGGTAGTGGGGAAACTGCTAGAGTCAGTTATTAAAGATGGGATAGCAGCACATTTGGAAAGTGGTGAAATCATTGGACAAAGTCAGCATGGATTTACGAAAGGTAAATCATGTCTGACGAATCTTGTGGAATTTTTCGAGGATGTAACTAGTAGCGTGGATGAGGGAGAACCAGTGGATGTGGTGTATCTGGACTTCCAGAAGGCTTTCGACAAGGTCCCACATAAGCGATTAGTATATAAACTTAAAGTATATGGCATTGGGGGTTCAGTATTGATGTGGATAGAGAACTGGCTGGCAAACAGGAAGCAAAGAGTAGGAGTAAACGGGTCGTTTTCACAATGGCAGGCAGTGACTAGTGGGGTACCGCAAGGCTCAGTGCTGGGACCCCAGCTATTTACAATATACATAAATGATCTGGATGAGGGAATTGAAGGCAATATCTCCAAGTTTGCGGATGACACTAAGCTGGGGGGCAGCGTTAGCTGCTAGGAGAATGCAAGGTGACTTGGATAGGCTGGGTGAGCGGGCAAATGTTTGGCAGATGCAGTATAATGTGGATAAATGTGAGGTTATCCACTTTGGTGGCAAAAATAGGAAAACCGACTACTATCTAAATGGTGGCCGATTAGGAAAAGGGGAGATGCAGCGCGACCTGGGTGTCATGGTACACCAGTCATTGAAAGTAGGCATGCAGGTACAACAGGCAGTGAAGAAAGCCAATGGTATGTTAGCTTTCATAGCAAAAGGATTTGAGTATAGGAGCAGGGAGGTTCTACTTCAGTTGTATAGGGTCTTGGTGAGGCCACACCTGGAGTATTGCGTACAGTTCTGGTCTCCAAATCTGAGGAAGGACATTATTGCCATGGAGTGCAGCGAAGGTTCACCAGACTGATTCCTGAGATGTCAGGACTGTCTTATGAACAAAGACTGCATAGACTCGGTTTATACTCTCTAGAATTTAGGAGATTGAGAGGGGATCTTATAGAAACTTACAAGATTCTTAAGGGGTTGGACAGGCTAGATGCAGGAAGATTGTTCCCGATGTTGGGGAGGTCCAGGACAAGGGGTCACAGCTTAAGGATAAGGGGGAAATCCTTTAGGACCGAGATGAGAAGGAATTTTTTCACATAGAGAATGGTGGGTCTCTGGAACTCTCTGCCACAGAGGGTAGTTGAGGCCAGTTCATTGGCTATATTTAAGAGGGAGTTAGATGTGGCCCTTGTGGCTAAGGGGATCAGAGGGTATGGAGAGAAGGCAGGTACGGGATACTGAGTTGGATGATCAGCCATGATCATATTGAATGGCGGTGCAGGCTCGAAGGGCCGAATGGCCTACTCCTGCACCTAATTTCTATGTTTCTATTGTCCCCAGCAAATGAGATAGATTCAAACAATTTTGAATTTTGAATATAAACTAAACATTGTTTTGTGATTTTGAAAAACAGAGCAGGTAATGCAATTTACAGGTAGTTTATAATATTTTTAATTATTTGGCAAAGCCAATCCCATAAAAAAATATGGGATTCAGAATTGTATTGGTGTTGTTTTATTATTGTACCATATACTAAGAGACAGTGAAAAACAAGTTTAGTGTTATTTGCTTGGACATGAGTACAATCATACTATGCATAACTACAACAATGAGTGCAAAAGAGAAAGGAAAGTACATAATTTAGTGTTACAGCTACACAGAGAATGCAATTAAAAAGTGCAAGGACAGCTAGGAGCTAGATTGAAGATCATGAATACATCCTTTGTTTCTTCTACAGTATAATAGTGGGGAAGAAGCTGTCTTTAATCTAGTGGTACATGCTTTCATGATTTTTGTGTTTTCAGCCCAATGGAAGATAAGATAGGCGAGAATTATTGGAGCATGATCGCTTTGTGATGATGGTGACAGATTTTGACTGACTAAGCAAGTTCCTAATTTATAGGACCAAGTCATTGTGAATCCTGCACATCTTAATTTTATGGATGAGTCTACCATGAGGGATCTTATCAGAAGCTTTTCTAAAATCCACGTATACCATATTGACCGCCCTATATTCATCAATCTCCTTTGTCACCTCTGAATAAACTAATTGAAGTTAGTGAGACACGTAAAAGCCGTGCTAGCTATCCTTACATGTCCATTCTCTTTCAAATGGGAGTGAATCCTATCTCGACAAATTGTCTCCAATAGCTTCCCTACATCTGACGTGGGACTCATTAGCCTATCGTTGACTAGATTCTCATTACTAGGAATGAGACTAGGAACAACATTGGCCACTCTCCATTCGAAACTCATAAACAGAAAAAGCAGACCATAATTAATAGAAATGGTCTTTCTTAAAAGGGAGGTTTTTATCTTAACTGTTGCTGAGGATACCACTGAGGGAAATATAACAAATGGAGTTGATCTAGGTCAATGCTGGGGCAGCATTTTGCATAGAGTGAGGTGTAGCGATTGCTCTTATCCATAGCTCTGACGTCCATCCCTCCTGTTACACTACCAAATCCAGAATTGAAAATGCAGAAGATAGACACAAAATGCTGGAACAACTCAGCAGAACAGGCAGCATCTCTGGAGAGAAGGAATGGGTGATGTTTCGGGTCGAGAGCCTTCTTCAGACTGAGAGTCAGGGTAGAGGGAAACAAGAGATATGGAAAGGTACAAAGAGGTAAGGTGTGACAAGGACAGGTCAAAACAGACAGTGATCAAGAAAATGTACAATGGTGCATTGTTGGCTATGGGGAGGTTGACAACGAGGCATACAAACAGTAAAATTAATCAGGAGGACAGTGAAACTAGTAGGAAAACTTGGGTACGTGTGGGCGGAGAGAGAGGAAAACAAGGGTCAAACAAGAAATCCATGTTCATACTGCTGGGTTGTAAGCTGCCCAAGCAAAATATGAGGTGCTGTTCATCAAATTTGGGTTTGGTCTTTCATTTGGGTAATCTGCACTTGACCTGAAAATGATGCAATTTTGTGAAATTAATTTGTGTAGCTATGCAAAACATCTGAGAAGTACTCACAAAACTAGCACAACAATCAAGTTGGCTCAGCACTTCAACTCCCCCTCCCATTCTGTATCCAACCTCTCGGTCCTGGGCCTCCTCCACGGCCAGAGTGAGCAACACCGCAAGTTGGAGGAACAGCACCTCATATTCCGCTTGGGGAGTCTGCATCCTCTGGGCTTAAACATTGAATTTTCTCAATTCTGTTAACCCAGACTGCCCCCTCCCCTCCCCACCTCTCCCTCAGCCCTCGGGCCCTGACATTCCTTCTCCATCCCCCCCCCCCCCCACCCCAGTCGCACTAGCTTCTCATTTTCACACCACAAACAGCTTACAATGGCCCGTTTCCTTTATCATCAATACTTTTTTGCATATCTTTCATTCATTGTTCTTTATCTCTCCACATCACTGTCTATATCTCTCGTTTCCCTGATCCCTGAGCAGTCTGAAGAAGGGTCTCGACCTGAAACGTCGCCTATCTCCTTCGCTCCTTAGATGCTGCTGCACCCGCTGAGTTTCTCTAGCTTTTTGTGTAAACAACAATCAAGTTGGTTGAAATTCCAGAGGATTTCCTGCACCATTGCATCACCTGATTTTATGTGATGTATTCGTAGCCCAATTTATTTTTCCATTTTCAGTTGTTATTATTGTAAAGTGAATTGTTTATAATTATCATATCGAGTCCATACAAAAAAATTATAGTCTTGCATTCTGTGTAACAGTGCTTTTTTTTCACTAATAAATAATTTATATAAAATATCACAAAATGTAAAATACTGTCCGTTTCTATTTTAGTGCTTTATGTTGCAAAAATATGCTTCCAGGAAATGTGTCTGAGGAAGGGTCTCGACCCGTAATGTCACATATTCCTTTGCTCCATAGATGCTGCCTCACCCGCTGAGTTTCTCCAGCATTTTTGTCTACCTTCGATTTTTCCAGCATCTGCAGTTCCTTCTTAAACAACGCATCATATTATGTGATGATTTATACAACATCAATCATTAAGTTCAAAATGGAATTGGATTGTTTCTTGGGAGAGCAAATTGTTAGACTAACTGCAAAGAGGAAGGAATATGGAGTTTTGTTTAAGAAGGAACTGCAGATGCTGGAAAATCGAAGGTAGACAACAATTCTGGAGAAACTCAGCGGGTGAGGCAGCATCTATGGAGCGAAGGAAGTAGGCAACGTTTCGGGCCAAAACTCTTCTTCAGACTGCTGTGAGGGTGGGGGTGGAGGGGGTGGGGGGGCAGGAAGAAGAAAGGAAGAGGTGAAGCCACAGGGCTGAGGGAGAACTGACAGGGGAGGAGACAGCAAGGACTACCTGAAAGTAGAGTTCACTGGGGTGCAAACTGCTCAAGCGAAATATGAGGTGCTGCTCCTCCAATTTACGGTGGTCCTCACTCTGGCCATGGAGGAGGCCCAGGACAGAAAGGTTGGACTCGGAATGGCAGGGGGAGCTGAAGTGCTGAGCCACCAGGAGATCAGGTTGGTTATTGCGAACCGAGCGGAGGTGTTCGGCGAAGGTTCGCAATAACGAACGAACCTTGGAAGAGGTGCAGGTGAACCTCTGCCGCACCTGGAAAGACTGCTTGGGTCCTTGAATGGAATCGAGGGGGGAGGTAAAGCGACAAGTGTAGCATTTCTATGGAGTGATGGGATTGATGTACGAGGAGGTAGTTTAGCCTTGAGGACCGAATGGTTTTGTAAAATGCTCTATGATTTATAAATGCTGGAATCACAGGGTAACCTGATGGAAGAGGAGCAGGAGGTTTACTACACTCTGATGCTTTTTCCAAATAGGTTGCGGGGAGTCATGTTGCAACTTCCTTCTGTCTGAAAAGGTGTGTGTCCTGCACTTTTATATTGCTTAACTCTTTTGGACAATGCCACTATTTATTGCTTAACTTTAATTACCCTTGCTGATGTGGGTGTAAGCCAACTCTTTGAACCCAACAAAGTCAAAGTCTAATCTATTCGTCACAGTCCCTTTGGAAATGTAAATTGTGATGTCTTGTAGCATATGTAAATTACCAAAGAGGTGGTATCAGCAGCTGTAAAGTACATTAAGGAGGATGAATCCCTAGGACTTGATCTGAAGTGCATCCTCAGACTTGTGGGAAGCCAAGAAAGAAGGTGCTTGATATGCTGGCCTGCATCAGTCAGGGTATTGCGTACTGGAGTTGGGATGTTATGTTGTAGTTTTACAAGGTATTGATGAGGCCAGAGATGGAATATTATGTTCAGTTTTGGTTATCCTGTTATAGCAAATCTTCCATTAAGTTAGAAAGAATGCAAAGTTTTAGAAGCATGTTATAGAGCTGGAGAGCATGGAAACAGACCCTTTGGCTCACCTTGTCCATGCTGACCAAGTTGGGCCAGTCCCAATTTCCTGCATTTGGCCCATGGCCCAACTTTCCCATCTGTATGTCTATCCAAATATCAAATAAAATGTAATTGTATCCACTTTCACAGCTTCCTCTGGCAGCTCAACCAGATGCGGACTATTAGGGAAATTGAACTGAAAACTAGAGGGCATAGGTTTAAGACGAGATAGGAAAGATTTAAAAAGGATCTGAAAAGCAACTTCTTCCCACATCAAGTAATGTGTATATTGGAACAAGTTGCCAGAGCAAGTGGTTGAGGTAGGTACAACAACAACTTTTTAAAGACAGTTGGACAGGGTTGTTCATGCGTCAGGTATTTTTACCCCACGAGGAAGACCTGGAATGCATTAATTGCAGCCATTTATATATTCAAAATGTCACTGTGAAATATTTTCTAGGAATACATTCCTTTCACAAATTGAGATATGGCTTTAACAGAGGATGAAATGATGCATGAAATGATTACATTGTCAATTTCAGTTCCACCCTTCAGAGGGGCGACTTCATTAACTGTAGCAGAGTTTACTGAATCTGATAACCTGCTGCATTTCTATTTCTCCCCAAGTTATTGGCTCAAACAATGAGTAGGGCTGTGAAAATTATCTTTGAGCAGGTCAGAGCCTGTTTGGTGTCCGGATTGTGGTTGCAGGAGCAGTAGCAGTGTAGGTTAGGAAGCACCAGGCTCCTGTGAACACTGGTGAGGCAATGGCATACCTGTAATCCCGAACAAGAATTGCATATTCTTGTTCCGGTAGCCATTGACATTTGCCCAAGCTGAGGCATCAATGGTCCAGCAAGTTGGTCAAAGCAGATTACACCATTGTTGCCTCAATGTTTGTGCTATTAATGATTGCAGCATCATGATAACAACTGCCTGGACATCACAAGCTGTGGTTCCTTATGTTCATTTTACTCCTGTTTCTTTACAACAATGGAGGCCATCAGCTAATTGGGTCCATTCCATCTCTCAGAGGAATCATACCGATCCCAACACCACTTATTTCTCTGTGACCAATCCACACCCACGTGCCTCTTGACTGATTTTTTTTTTCCACCACCCACACACACTTAGAATAATTTACAGTCATCAATTAACCTACCAACAAGCATATCTTTAGGATGTGGGAGGAAACTGGAGTACACGGGGAAAACCCACCCCTGTTTGGCACCACAATGAGCTATGATAAGAGCAGAATATCTTTGTCTTTATTTTTAACTTCATTTTAACTCGTTTTTTACTACACTTCATGAAGTCTTGCAGTGTAACTACTAACTACTACATATGCTGATAGTTTCCCCATCATTACAGCTGCAAAAGCATTGCCAACATTTCATGGTTGGATTTGCAGCCTGAGCAACCTAAACTGCATTGCAGAGATGAGCTCATAAATTTTAGAAGAGTTTAGGAAATTTTAGAGAATTTGTTTTAATAGTTCTTGATGTTTTTTTCCTGGGACGGGCGATGGAACAAGCCCAAGTTATTTGAACTTTTCTTATTTTCTTCAGCATTTGTAAGGAAGTCACTTATTCTGGGAATTATTTAATCCATATATCATCTATATGGCTTTCAGATTGAGGACCTCAGGCATTTTTTTTTTCGTAGTGGTCAACCTTTCAGCCATGTGAACATCGGCATATTTACAGCATTCCTTCTGGCAATGTTCTGAGCAAGATGTTTTTTTAATGTTAAAGCTAGAAATATGTGATTCTTCAAAACACAACATGGAAACTCGGATTCCCAAGCAGCACACACATTTGTTCATGGAACTCTTAAGTTATGCAAGAATTTGAAAGGAAAATTAATATGATTTTTTTTGGTGACTGTTTTGTGGATGCAATTAATAATTTATTGTGTGTGTTGTGAAGTAGAACATCCCTTTCTATGCATTCAAAGATCTTCACTGAAGGTCTGCTCTGCTGGCTGAAGACTTTGAGACTTTAAGTAATAAAAAACAATTTAGAGGCATTTAATATATATTTATTACTCATATTGAATGACAATGGAGCCTTGAGGGGATGAGCGGCCTACTCCTGCTTCTATTTTATGATGTTACATATGTTGTTAGTCAGCATCTTCCCCACCTCTGTAGCAGCATCTTTGCAACGACTGAACAATAGTCAAACAACAGGTGTCTTAACATCATTGCCTAAAGGTCAGGCTACAGTCTACAGCATTTTGCTGCTGATCATCCCCAATCAGATAGGCTTACCTCCCAACTCTTAAGTCTTTCCTTGGTTTAAACAGATATGGCTTGGAATATTCCATTTTGAAGCTGCACTGGTGCTTAAGAAACATGACTCCATTACTACTTAATCTGTCTCATTGTCACGTCAATAAGGGTTTCTACATTTAGAGGAAAATAATTCCATTCATCTGCCCTAGTTAAGACTTCTGTTATTTTAGGTAATGTGATTAGATCATTATTAAACAATCTAAATTCCAGGGAATACAGGCTGGATGCATTATTCCAGCTGCAATCCTAGCACTACCCCTTCTTGCAGGTATGTGGACATGAGGAATAATGCTCATTAGAATGCCATTGCCTTAGAATTATGCTCACGTTTTACCAACCTCACCAAGATGCATGTGCCGTTCTCCATGCCCGCTTAAGTCTTGAGGCCAAGCAAATTTTTTAGGAGCATCACAATCACATCTCTTCCGCACGATGCAGTGTGCTGCTGGAAATATAAACAGAGGTTTTACCCACCGACAGTACTGGTGGCCTTCTGACAGGTTCTATTGTTGGAAGGCCTTATCACTGTTTCCATAAGTTTCCATAAACAGGAAGGCAGATTATTATCTAAATGGCATTAAGTTGAGAAAAGGGTAAGTACAACGGGATCTGGGTGTCATCAACCCAAATAGCACTCAAGACATCAGTCTATGAAAGTAAGCATGCAGGCACAGCAGGCAGTGAAGAAAGTGAATGGCATGTTGGCCTTAATAACAAGAGGAATCGAATATAGGAGCAAAGAGGTCCTTCTGCAGTTGTACAGAACCCTAGTGAGACAACACCTGGAGTATTGTGTGCAGTTTTGGTCCCCTAATTTGAGGAAGGACATTCTTGCTATTGAGGGAGTGTAAATTTCAAGGTTAATTCCCGTGATGGCAGGACGGTCATATGCTGAGAGAATGGAGCAGCTGGGCTTGAGCACTGGAGTTTAGAAAGATGAGAGGGTTACTCATTGAAACATATAAGATTGTTAAGGGCTTGGACAGACTAGAGGCAGGAAACATGTCACCGATGTTGGGGGAGTCCAGAGGACCAGGGGCCACAGTTTAAGAATAAGGAGTAAGCCATTTAGAACGGAGATGAGGAAACACTTTTTCTCACAGAGAGTCTGTGGAATTATCTGCCTCAGAGGGCGATGGAGGCAGGTCTCTGGACGCTTTCAAGAGAGAGCTAGATAGGGCTCTTTAAAAATAGCTGAGTCAGGTGATATGGGGAGAAGGCAGGAATGGGGTACTGATTGGGGATGATCAGCCATGATCACATTGAATGGCGGTGCTGGCTCAAAGGGCCAAATGGCCTCCTCCTGCACTATTGTCTATTGTCAGGTCAGAAATGTGGAAGCAGTTGAAACAAAAAATGAATTTCAAAAACGTGAAATTAGTTTAGACCATTAATTCATGCAACAAGACAGAAGATATGAAAGTTGATGACTTTTCAATTCTGCAACTTGTCCAACCTCCCTGAAAATAATGAATCGATGATTTTCAGGCTTGATTGGCTGAATCGTTTCATTCAACTATTATGGTGAAAAAACACATGAAATAAAAGAAAAGATTAACAGGCAACATAAAACCCTGAATGTATTTATAACACATGTAGTGCAAGAGATTAGGTAGGTACAGTATTTGTCCAATTAATAATCTAAACTAAACATTTCACACAGTGGCAGCAGATCTGGCAGAAGTTCTTTGTAGCTACCTTCATAAAGAATGCTGAGGTATGCTGAGGTTTTGAAGGTACTTGTAATAGGGCCACTCAGCATAATCTTGAAAGTGAGGACATTGATAGAAATTATTATCAGCAGCAAAATGGACTTTCCTTTGGGATGGCATCAATTTAATCAAAGAGAAGTATCTTGAAATTATAATAGATAAACTCCATCAGAATAAATGAATTCATTGAGGCTGATCGATCAAGGATCACAGATGTATCAATCTTTCAGAAGACATTGACAAAAATCTGCTCAAGGGCTTGTTTAGATGGGATGTCATGGAACATTGATTAGTACAGGTGTCAGGGGTTAAGGGGAGAAGGCAGGAGAATGGGGTTAATGGAGAATGGGGAAAGATAGACCAGCCCAGATTGAATGGCGGAGTAGACTTGATGGGTCAAATGGCCCAATTCTCCTCCTAATACTTATGAAAACGATCTTCAGGAAACCAGTTAGAAGCATGTATAATCAGTGGTAGAAGCTTGGAGTGGTGCTTAAACAACACTGGCATAGGAGTAGGTTTGTTTTATGAATGGCCGTATATAACTTTGAAAAGAATCCTGCGAGACTGCATCCAAAGGATTGTGAAGGTCAACTGCCCAGCCATTGCAATGAGCTATGATGTTCACGTGATTTGCCAGGACTTTGTTAGAGAGGGAGGGCTGTTCTGAGGAGAGTATGCAAATATCACAACTGTTCTGATTGGAACTGTTAAAGTTTAGACAAATAGAGGTTTGCAAGTTGATTAGCAGAGGTTTCAAAGAGTACATAATGGCATAACTGATAGAGCCACAGTGCCAGAGATCCAGCCTTCAGTCCTGACTGTGGGTTTGCCCTGCGACCATCCTTCGGGATTTCTCCCACATCCCAAAAATATGTGGATTTAGATATTATATCATCAGTAAATGAGTGAGTGGTGAGTGTTGATGAGAATGTGGTGAGAGTAAAAAAAAAGGATTAAAGTAGAAAACATTGTACTTGATAATCAGCATGGACTCGGTGGGTCAAAGGGCCTATTTCCTTGCTGTATCTCTCTCTGACTATAATTAAACCCCTCCAATGAGCTTGAAAGAAAAAACATTTTTGGTAGCATGATTTTTTTCTGAAAAAGTTGTTTGAGTATCTTGCATCAGCTTCTAAATAATTGCTGAAAAAAGAGGGATTTTTTTTCCCTGGATAGTTAGAGTACGTGGTTCCTAATTAACTGGTAGCATTTATATAATACATCATGCTTTTATGATCAATACCTACAGCACTCTTAAAGAGTAGATGAAGCAGCAATTTATGATCACTGAAAGACTGTGCTGTGGCACTGCTGCCTCTTCAAAGCCAGTGTCAAGAAGCCTGAAGTGTTTTTTTTGGGGTTTGGGCTCATTAGCACGAGCTGCTGAGCACTTAGTGAATATTAATGGGCAGCTTTCCGCAGCAGGCAAATTGAAATTTAGTAGGATCAAGGGTGACTGGAGCTACAGACTGACTTAAAAGGAGTTGAAAATTGGTTGGGGGTCCACCCAGTTATTGGCTTAATTTTAATGCTGCTCTACACGAGGAAGTAGACTGCACCTGCTATTTATTCACAAGGTGTCTAGAATGCCATTTGGGTTG
Organism: Raja brachyura; assembly: GCA_963514005.1. The sequence continues at coordinate 73,466,053 of OY740782.1, forward strand.
GAGTCACACAGCATGCAAAGAGGCCCTTCAGCCCAACTCACTTGTGCCGACCAAGATGCCCCTTCTCAGCTTGTCCCATTTGACCATGTTTGGCCCATGACCCTCTAAATCTTTACTATCCATGTATCTGCTCATGTGGCTTTTCATCGTTGCTATAGTACCTGTTTCAACGACCTTCACTGGCAGGTCATTCCATATTCACCACCCCTGTCAAAAAGTTCTCCTTTTGGTTCCTATTAAATCTTGCCCCTCTCACCTTAAACATTTGTTCTCTGCTACTTGATTCTGCTACTCTGGGTAAATGATGGTGCAATCACCCCATCTATTGTCCTGTTACATCTCTATAAAATCACTCCTTAGCCTCCTGCAAGGTATAAAGCCTGTTGAACTTCTCCCGATAGGTCTGGCACCAATCTTCCTCACCAATCTTTGGTCTCTTTCCAGCTTAATAATGTCCATCCTATAGCAGAGTCACCAAGATTTGGTTACAACTTAATGCAAATGAATGTAATACATGGTTTATGTTCATTTATTTCTCGTGACAACCCTTTCCACATTTTCACTGCTGATTTCTCAGGCACAAAATAGATATGCGTGGACCCCACTTCATCAACATTCCGGTCATGTAAAGAGTCATCTTCGCTTTATTTGAAGAAGGTTCCTAACTCGAAACATTGCCAATCCCTTCCCTGCACAGATGAAGTAACTCTAGCAATTTTGCTGAAGATTCCAGCATCTGCAGTTCCTTGTGTCTTCATCTTTGCTTCTTGTTCTGCCACCTTGGTTCTTGGTCTAAAATTTCTTCAGTTTCTGAACTAAGATGAACATTTAGATCATTGTGCCTCCCTTCTGGCATAAACTATCCCATAATTACATTTAACTATTTTGATTTATTATTGTTGTACTGAGATACAAAGAAAAACTTTGTTTTGCACGTTATCCAGGCAAATCATATCGTAGAGACACAAGAGACTGCAGATGCTAGAAATTTGAACAAAAAACAAAGTGCGGTAGAAAGTCAGTGGGTCAGGCAGTATTTTTGGAGGAAAATGGCAGGCGAGGTGTGGTGGCAGAACCCTTCTTCATACTTCTTGAGATCATCCAGCAATTTGTTTTTTGGTGAAATTGCACCATACAGGTAGTGCAAAAGAAAAACAAACAGTCGAATATAGTGTTATAGGTGCAGAGAAAGCACAATTAAAAGAGAGTGCAAGAGTTGCAAAGAGTTAGATTGAAATAATAGATATTCACGCCTAGAATTTGAAAGGTACCTTCTGCCTGACGAGACAGAAGAGAAAAGATGTGCGAGGTCCTTGATGTTGTTGGCAGCTTTCTTGAGGCAGCTTGAAGTATAAATGGAATCTATACTTTCTCTGTAGCTGGTTTGTGTGACGGACTGGGTTGTGGTCACAATTCTCTGCAATTTCTTCTGGTCTTGGGCAGAGCGGTAACAATATCAAAATGTAATGCAACTGTATAGAGTGTTTTTCAAGATTTGTATTGGATTGCATACATGATATGACAATTAGAAATTAAATTTTGTGATTTATTTCGTAAGTATTTTCAACTTTGGAGGGGTACAAAATCATGGCTGTAAGTCATTCAAACAGACTGAAGCCCTGCTAATCATATCCTGATGGTTAATATATAAGTGAGGATACGTCATTGCTCATTGGCACCTTTAATTTATGTGGATTGAATTCAAGAGAAATGCTTAGGATACCATCTGTGGAGACAATGTTAGGAAAAATAAAGGACTAATAAATCTCTTTCTTCTGCATTCTCTCCATTTCTGCCACATCCTTCCTGCAGTGTGGCAATCAGAAATATGCACAAATGCAGAAGTGCCGCTTTATAATGTTTTATACAGCTGCAACATGACATCTCAGCCATTCTCCACCGAGTATAGTGTGCAGTATTCTGGTCATCCTGCTATAGGAAGGATACCACTGAACTGGAAAGAGTGTAGCAGAGATTCACTCGGATGTTACCAGGTCTCGAGAGCTTGAGTTATAAGGAGAGGCTGGATAGGCTTGGTGTTTTTTCCTTGGGAAGCTGTGGTGTGAGCCTGCAGACGTGTACAAAATCATGAGAGCAATGAAAGGTGAATGTTTACTCTTTTTTTCCCAGGATACAGCAGTCCAAAACTAGAGTGCATAGGTTTAAGATAAGATGGAAATTATTTAAAAGAGATCTGAGGGGCACTTTCTTCATTCAGAGGCTGGTGCATATATGGAGCGGCAGATGTGAGTATAATGGCAACATTTAAAAGACATTTGGACATTACATGGATAGGAAATATTTAGAAGGAAATGGGCCAAATGTAGGAAAATGGGATTAGCTCAATTATAAAACCTGATTGGCATGGATGTGATGAGCAAAAGGATCTCTTCCAAACTGTATGACTTTAACATTCTATATGGTACCCATTTCCTTATAAAACACAATTTTCCTGATGGAATAAATAACAAGAAATAGATATTTGGTCGGTCCTGCCTTTTTTGTGAGAAAATCCAATGTCTTTCCAAAGCAGAGACCTCTCTCCCTTCATTATGTTGTGCTTGCCAAAAGTTTGTTCTTGACCTGCTTGTTGATTTTTTGAATATTAAGCTGTTGATAATGATTTCTGATGTGATCTGGAATGAACTTCTGTATGCTTGGAGAACCGTCACCACCTTCAGAGCAAAAGGCAGTCTGATTCCAATTCCTGTTGCAATAGATACCTTGCTAAGTAACTGAGTGCAGTCAAATACAGTGCAGGGTGGCATGGTGGTGCAGCAGTAGAGCTACTACCTTACAATGTCAGAGACACGGGTTCGATCCTGACTACGGGTGCTGTCTATACAGAGTTTGTTCATTTTCCCCATGACCTATATGGGTTTTCTCTGAGATCTTCAGAGAAGATGTAAAGGTTTGTAGGTTAATTGGTTTGGTGTAAATGTAAATTGTCCCTAGTGTGTGTCGGGTAGTGTTAATGTGCAGGGATCACTTATCGGTGTGGACCCAGCGGGCCGAAGGGCCTGTTTCTGCGCTGTATCTCTAAACTCAACTAAACATCAAACGGGTCTGTCACATCCATAATAAATTCCAGTTTTTTTAGTTTAGTTTAAAGATACAGCACGGAAACAGGCCCTTCGGCCCACCGAGTCCACACTGACCAACGATCCCTACACATTAACACACACTTGGGACAATTTACACTTATAGCAAGCCAATTAACCTACAAAGATGTACATCTTTGGAATGTGGGAGGAAACCGAAGTCTTGGCGAAAACCCACACAGGTCACTGGGAGAACGTACAAACTCTGTACAGACAGCACTCATAGTCGGGATCGAACCCGGGTCTGCAAGTGCTCTAAGGCAGCAACTCTACTGCTGTACCATTGTGGCGTCCACATTCTGGGGGTAATGTAGCCAGAAAAATATACAGTGCTCAGTCAAGACAAGATACAGTTTTATACAGTTATCACATAACCATCCTGATTTTATTCTATGCCTTTTCAACCTCCTTTATCTATTTATCTTCAGCCCCTTTAGTTATTTTGCCCTCCTCAGTTGCTTAACCTTCATTGTGCATTTCCTTGTTTGTGTACTGTTTCCCGATACATTACTTCACATGTCTGCGTCTATATGCTCTCCAGTTCATTAATGTCCATCTGCAATCTATTGCCAATTAATGTACCCTTTGCAAACTACATTTAGTTTTGCCCTACTTCAAGCACCATTCCAGTCAAGTAAAACATTATTCTTTGCTTCATTTGAATAAGGGTCCTGACCCGAAACATCGCTGGTCCCTTGCTGAGTTACTCCAGGATTTTTGTCAAGATTCCAGAATATGAAGTTCCTTGTGCCTTCATCTTTGCTCCTTGCTCTGCCACCATGGATTCCATGAGCCTTCACTTTTCTCACCATTTTGTCAAAACTGAAACCTTGCTAAAATACATGTTAATAAGCTACATCATCAAGTCTCCCTGATACCTCCAGAAAGTTTTTATTTAATTTAGTCAGATATAGCCTTTCTTAATGTCCAATCTAATTATGCTAATTTTTGCCTGCATTTAACTTCTTTCTTTTGATAATTTATCAGTCATGAAGAGTAAATTGGCTGTTTGTAGTGGCTTCCCTTCTCTCACTTTTTCAAAAAGATATTATACAGTATCAGCAGTTCTTCACCGCTGTAACTGGGAGAATTGGAAAAAGTCCAGAGCTTCCATCATTTCTTGCCTTGCTTTTCTTAACTTTTTGGGATGCAGTTCAAAATTGCCTGTCCGTTATTCTGCTTTCGCATCTCCTTGATTCTTTACAATACTTCAATTATAATCCTACATAAATACGATCTTTGCATCATCATTTTTACTGTTTTCGTTTTTCTGTCTTCAATAAGACCACCTGCCCTTTACATATTTATACAAAGTATTTAGATTTTCCATGATCTTATTTAAAAACATTTTTTTCATAACTTTTTATTTGCATGTTGTTTTCTTTCACCCATGTACTATCTACTTTTGGCTTTCTGATGCATTGTGGCTGATCTAAATTTTATTTTCCTGTCTTTTATTATGGATATTATTACTACGGATAATAAAAGACCCAGATAGAGTGGATGTGGGATGAATGTTTCCAGTTGTGTCTAGAGCCATAGGGCGCAGCCTCAGAATAAAAGGACGTACCTTCAAATTGGAGCTGAGGAGGAATTTCTTTAGCCAGATGATGGTGAATCTGTAAATTCATTGCCACAGATGTGGAGGCCAAGACATTGAGTATTTTTTAAGGCAGATTGTGAAAGGTTCTTTATTAAGACCTCGAAGGTTACAGTGAGATGGCAGGAGAATGCAGTTTCTCTATGAGAAGAATAGGTCAACCATGATTGAATGCTTTTTCAGCGGACTGCCGGCAACTGTCCCCCCCCATCCCTTCACCTTCCTTCACCAGCCTGTCATGCAGGCTTCGTCTCACCGATGTAGAGCAGCTGACATCTAGAGCAGCGGATGCAATAGATGAGGTTGGAGGAGGTGCAGGTGATCCTCTGCCGCGCCTGGGAAGACTGCTTGGGTCCTTGAAGGGAGTCAAGGGGGGAGGTAAAGTGACAAGCGTGCCATTTCTTGTTGTTGCAAGGGAAAGTGTTCGGAGATATATATATATATATATGAGTCAAAAGAGATGGGGGACATATTGAACAATTTATTTTCTTTGGTATTCACCAAGGAGAAGGATATTGAATTATGTGAGGTAAGGGAAACAAGTAGAGTAACTATGGAAACTATGAGGATCAAAGAAGAGGAAGTACTGACACTTTTGAAAAATATAAAAGTGGATAAGTCTCCAAGTCCTGACAGGATATTCCCTAGGACATTGAGGGAAGTTAGTGTAGAATAGCAGGGGCTATGACAGAAATATTTCAAATGTCATTAGAAACGGAAATGGTGCCGGAGGATTGGCGTACTGCGCATGTTGTCCCATTGTTTAAAAAGGGTTCTAAGTGTAAACCTAGCAATTATAGACCTGTTAGTTTGACGTCAGTGGTGAGCAAATTAATGGAAAGGATACTTGGAGATAATATATATAATCATCTGGATAAACAGGGTCTGATCAGGAACAGTCAACATGGATTTGTGCCTGGAAGGTCATGTTTGACTAATCTTCTTGAATTGTTTGACGAGGTTACTCGGGAAATTGATGTGGGTAAAGCGGTGGATGTTGTGTATATGGACTTCAGTAAGGCCTTTGACAAGGTTCCACATGAAAGGTTGGTTAAGAAGGTTCAATTGTTGGGTATTAATAGTGGAGTAGCAAGATGGATTCAACAGTGGCTGAATGGGAGATACCAGAGAGTAATGGTGGATGGCTGTTTGTCAGGTTGGAGGCCGGTGACTAGTGGGGTGCCTCAGGGATCTGTGTTGGGTCCACTGTTGGTTGTCATATACATCAATGATCTGGATGATGGTGTGGTAAATTGGATTAGTAAGTATGCAGATGATACTAAGATAGGTGGTGTTATGGATAATGAAATAGATTTTCAAAGTCTACAGAGAGATTTAGGCCATTTGGAAGAGTGGCTGAAAGATGGCAGATGGAGTTTAATGCTGATAAGTGTGAGGTGCTACATCTTGGCAGGACAAATCAAAATAGGACGTACATGGTAAATGGTTATGAATTGAGGAATGCAGTTGAACAGAGGGATCGAGCAATAACTGTGCAGAGTTCCCTGAAGGTGGAATCGCATGTAGATAGGGTGGTGAAGAAAGCATTTGGTGTGCTGGCCTTTATAAATCAGAGCATTGAGCATAGAAGTTGGGATGTAATGTTAAAATTGTACAAGGCATTGGTGAGGCCAATTCTGGAGTATGGTGTACAATTATGGTTGCCAAATTATAGGAAAAATGTCAACAAAATAGTAAGATTAAACGAGAACTTACCAGTTTGAAGTTTGATCTTTATTTTATGAGGAGTTACGATGAGTGATTACGTGAAGACCCCGCCAGCACGCATGCGCGACATTCTTCAAAGCAGTGGTGTGAAATCACAGAACAAAAAACAGTCTCAATGACTGACGTAGTAAGAGAAAAAAGAGAACTTTCATACCAGGTGATCTTTATAATAGAGGGTTTGCAGCGGAGGGCACGTAATCCCTCATCGTAACTCCTCATAAAATAAAGATCAAACTTCAAACTGGTAAGTTCTCGTTTAATCTTACTATTTTACTTCGGAGTCACGTGAGTGACTATGTGAAGATTTCAAAGCTCTGTGATTTCATGCCCTGGAAGCTCCATGCTCACACACCGCTAAAGCTGGGATAAGAGGATGGACGTGATTCAGACAAGACACTGGCTGAAAAACAAAACAGGTATTTATTCATACCAAACACAATATTGTGTCCCAAAAGGGTTATTTAACTGGCAGCACTTAAGATCCTCCCTGCATAATTGTCAGGGGAGGTCACGGGTTTGTTATAAAAGCGGTGGAAGGTTCTCTCATTGTTCCAACCCGCTGTGGCCAGGATGTGATCCAGTGGTACCTCCATCCTTCTAGCCGCCGAGGTGGATGCTGCCCTGGTGGAGTGAGATTTATACACATTAGTATCCACCCCCGCCGCATCCAGTACCACCCTTAACCATCTGGAAATGGTTTGCACCGTGACCCTGTGATGAGGCTTCTTGTGACTGACAAGCAAAGCTGTTTCCGTGCCCCTTAGATCTTTAGTGACTGAAATGTATCGCAGAATCAATGTAACGATACAAAGACGAGTGTCCGCTGGGTAACCCAGGAACTCCAAAGTATGTCCAGACACTCCGGGTCGATCTTGCTTCAATAGTCCCTGCACCTGGAATGTGATTTTCCCACTGGTAATTGCCATGGCATCCAGACTGAGTTTGTGCAGGGACTGGACCCGTTGCGCCGTGATCAGTGCCATTATCATGACCATTTTGTAGGTTAATTTGGCCAAAGGGAGTCCCGTGTTCGGTGTCCATCCTCGCAGCATCGTCAATACCGTGCTGATGTCCCAGGTATGGCTATATCTGGGCCTGGGGGGATTAGAATTAAATATTCCCCGTATAAATTTGGATACCAGGGGATGTGACCCAATTCCCAATTGGTCACTCCCCTTGCCCAAGTAAGACGATAGGGCACTCCTGGCACAGTTAATGGCGCTGTAGCTTAAACCCTCATCGTAATGAAGGGTAGCCAGAAACTCCAGCACTTCCGTGATGGTAGCGGTTTCGTATGTAGTTTTAGTAGTCACGCAGAATCTTTCCCACTTCCTGATGTAGGTCAAGTACTGCTTCCTTGTGGACTCTCTGCAGGCTCCCGTGATAGTATCAATGGTCCTGTTGGAGAGTCCGAGTCCATGAAGTGGCCGTTTTAAAGTCTGCAGATTAACAAATCCATACGATCATGACATGGATGACTTTCTCCTGTAACAGGATGAACAAGCAGGCTTGGTCTTTTATTCACCCTGACACAGGGTTCTGTGGCCATCTTTTGTACCAGAGGGAACCATGGTTGAGTAGGCCAGTCGGGCACTACCAAGATACCCGATGCGGAGTCTTGCTTGATTTTTTGCAAGACCCGACTGATGAGGCAGAAAGGGGGGAAAGCGTAGAAAAACAAATCCCCCCAGTGTAGCGAGAAAGCATCCATCGCTACCGCCCCCGGGTCTGGCTCCCAAGCAACATACGTTGGTAGTTGGTGATTTAGCCTGGACGCGAAAAGGTCGATATCTGGTGTCCCATAACGTTCTACAATATCTGTAAACACTTTCCGATCCAACATCCATTCTATGTTGTCGTTGAATTTCCGTGATCTGGTGTCTGCCACTGTGTTTAGTTTACCTGGTAGGTAAGTTGCAGAGATCCAAATTCCTCTTTGCAGACACCAGTGCCAGATATTGTTGGCCAATTCATCACACGATATCGACTTTACACCGCCCATGTGGTTAATATAGGCTACCACCGTGGTGTTGTCAATCTGTAGTCTAACATGAACTTTGTGCATGTTAGTGCAGTATGCTTTAAGTCCGTGAAATGCTGCGAGCATTTCTGAATAGTTAATCCCTAAGTTTTTAAATAGGGTTAACTCTGGTGCACTCCATCTACCTCCACAGCTAGAGGTAGTGTTAGTAGCTCCCCACCCTTTGGCACTGGCATCCGTTTGTAAGGTGATCGAGGGATTGGCGATAGTCATGGGTTTGGAACAATTTTGGGCATTACCCATCCACCAATATAGTTCAGCTTTTGCCTTTTCTGGAATTTTCATGGGCCTATCAAAATGGCCAGCATGATTTTTGAGCGCCGTAATTTTTGCTCTTTGTAAATTTTGGTAATGTAAGGGCCCATATTGTGCTGCAGGAAATGCAGCTACTATCTTCCCAATCACCCTGGCCACCTGCCGAATGGATGGGACCTTAATGCCAAAGAGGCTCCTGCAAGCCTCTATCAGGTCTTCCACCTTGCTTGGTGGTAACGTGACAGACATTTGCACTGAGTCAATAATGAACCCCAAATATTTCATGGTGGTAGAGGGTTCCAATATTGATTTATCTGGATGTATCGTAAACCCCAGTATCTGAAAAATATGTTTCGTGGCTGTGACTGCCAAAGTAGCCATTTCCAAATTCTCCCCCACTATGAGGATGTCATCAAGATAGGCCATAACAGTATGATTCTGTTTCCTTAAATAGGCCAAAGCTGGTTTCAATATCTTGGTAAACAATCTGGGTGCTGACGATAGCCCATTAGGCAAAGCTTTATATTGCCATAATTGTCCCATCCAGATAAATTTTAAGTATTTCCTATGATCCTTGTGTATGGGTACTGAATAGTATGCATCTTTAAGGTCAACGCATGCCATGTAGTACCTATTGGCTACAAGCTGAGTAGCAGTGTCGAAGGTGTCCATTTTAAAATGGATATACTGGACAGAAGTATTCAGGTCGGTCAAATCTATGATGATGCGGCACCCGCCATCTTTTTTGTTTATAGTGAATATATTAGACACGAACTCCTGAGGTTCTTTAAAGGCCTTTTCAATTACCCCTTTTTCTATTAACCTCTGTAGTTCAGCATGCCCTGCTGCCTTATCTCTATGAGAAAGGACGAATTTCCGACTAGGCGCATGCTGTACCGGGGTAGGGAGTTCGTGAATAAATTCAATTTTGTAGCCCTGAATACTCCTGAGTATATAAGGATCAGAGGTAAAAGTGAGCCAATTCTCGAGGAACATGTGCAACCTGCCCCCTATGCAGAGTGAATTTAGGTCAGTAGTGTTCTTGGGGATCCCAGACCCACCTACCTCCATGGTTACTGCCGGTGTGGAGGTTTCTGCCCTTGCTTCCTCGGCTGGTTGTAGGTGTTCTGGGAGTGGCGCATCTTCCAAGGAGGCCGGCCTGGGCCTTGGCCTAAAAAAGACCGCTGTGCAGGTATGCCGGCCTTCGAGCTTTCACCACCGGCAGACCTGTTAGGGTAACTCTGCCCGGTGGGTGCGTAGGGGTGCGTTCTGTGTGGGTGATGAGGCTTAGTGTACCCAGGTACTTTAATAAGGCCCAAAGCCTTAGCCTCCTCGTCAAGATCTTTTACCTGTTTGGGGAGATCTTCCCTGAATAACAGGCTTGGAGGCTGCGTCTTCCCAGGCTTGCATAACCCCGCGAACTTGGGGTTAAGCGCTGGCTTTATAATGCTTTTCCTGAAATTGTTAATTTCATACTGTGTATTGCACAGTAAGGCCAAAGCATCTTGCAGCTCTTGCGGCATATCCACTCCCACTGCTGTTCTGGCTACTGCAGTAATCCCTGCGGTAAGGAGCTTCAGGATCTTCTGAAGTTTCATCTCCTGCCCTCTACTTGAGGGGCTCATGTTCCCCCATATCGGGTTGTTCACCGCGGGCACATTTAACGATTTGCAGTTTTCTGGCGCCAAATATTTATCTGCTGTGGCATTGATGGCCTGTTCCTGAAGTTGGTTGGTGGCCATATAATCAATGCTGGCAGCCAGCTTGGGGTGGATGGGTAGGCCCTTCTGGTGGGGCATGGCATGTTTGCTCACCACATCCATATAATCTTCACACACCCCTGACGCTGCAGGTGCTTCAGCCAACTCTCCCTCTTCTGGGTCAGCCCAGTTCTGACCATCAATGCTCCCCTGTATAGAAGGGGATACATTGGGCAGTCCTCGAAAGGAACTTGCCGTGGGCCTACTAGGGGTCCCACTGTGATCCTGCCCCTGCTGTAACAGGTCACGTTGGAGCATCTGCTCCATCAGCCGCTTAATGCGGTCAAGGCGACCTCCGTCGCTACCAGCGAGCGGGGTGCCCTCGGGACCGGACTCCGCTGAGTCCGCCCCGGCCGACTTCCGGGTAGTTTTCCCCGACCGTGGCGTACCAACGGTCTCAAAGTCCGAAAAGTCGGGAGCTGCAGGTGGAACCTGAAGCTCTGGAGAAGCGGTTCTCCGCTGGCTGCTGTCCTTAGCCGCTGATTTGGCCGCCGCTCTCTTACTCTTTCTCCCTTCCATTATGGTCGACTCACTCCTTCGGTGAGACTTACCTGGCGTGAGCTTTTTAAACTCACGCTGGAGGAGCCCCGCTCCTCCCAACCGTCGCTTCCGCATGCGTACGACGATATGTCGCGCATGCGTGCTGGCGGGGTCTTCACGTAGTCACTCACGTGACTCCGAAGTAAAATAGAGGAGATTTACTAGAATGTTGCCTGGGTTTCAGCACCTAAGTTACAGAGAAAGGTTGAACAAGATAGGTCTTTATTCTTTGGAGCGCAGAAGGTTAAGGGGGGACTTGATAGAAGTCTTTAAAATCATGAGAGCGATAGACAGAGTTGACATGGATAAGCTTTTGCCATTGAGAGTAGGGAAGATTCAAACAAGAGGACATGATTTGAGAATTAAGGGACAAAAGTTTAGGGGTAACATGAGGGGGAACTTCTTTACTCAGAGAGTGGTAGCTATGTGGAATGAGCTTACAGTGGAAGTGGTGGAGGCAGGTTCGATTTTATCATTTAAAAATAAATCGGATAGGAATATGGACGGGAAAGGAATGGAGGGTTATGGTTTGAGTGCAGGTAGATGGGACTAGGTGCGAGTAAGTGTTCAGCACGGACTAGAAGGGCCGAGATGGCCTGTTTCCATGCTGTAATTGTTATATGGTTATATGGTTAAAAGATGTTCTTGATTAACAATGTAAAAATGGTGATACAAAAAGGAAAATATGTCAGAATGAAATATAGAAAGAAATGGAAGTATCGGTTTATTATTGTTCTGTGTATCGAGATACTGTTGTTTCATGTTATCCAAGCAAATCAAACCGTACATGAGTAGGTCACGTAGTGCAAAGGGGAAAGTAGAGTGGAGAATATAGTGTAGGAAAAAACTGCAGATGCTGGTTTTAATCGAAGGTTGACACAAAATACTGGAGTAACTCAGCGGGACAGGCACCATCTCTGGAGAGAAGGAATGGGTGACGTTTCATGTCGATACCCTTCTTCAGAATATAGTGTTGCTGCTACTGAGGAAGTGCAGGTTCAAAAAAGTACAAAGACCACAACGAGGTAGATTGGAATACTGGGAAATTGATCCCAAGCAAATAATGGATCTGTTCAAGCATTTGATAACTGCAGGATGAAACTGTGCTTGAATCTGGTAGTACATGCTTTCAAGCTTTTATATCATCAGCCCAATGAGAGAGGGGAGAAGAGAGAATGACTGGGGTGTTGATGCTCCTTGATTATTTTGACTGCTTTCACAAGGCAGAATGGTGCAAATGGAATTGACAAGAAGGAGGTCGTCTTGCATGATGAACTGGCCTGCACCCACAACTCTCTCTAATTTCGTGCTGTCTAGGGCAGACCAATTACCATACCAAGCTGTGATGCATCTGGATGAAATGTTTTCTATGGTTCTTCTGTAGAAATTGGTAAGATTGTTTGGAGACTTGCCAAATTTATTTAGCCAGCTGAGTAGAGGCGTTTTGTATCCTGTTGGATCAGGACAAATCGTTGGTGATATTTACACCGAGCACTGATGTAAAGCACTGAACCCTCTCCACTTGAGAAAGTGGTACATAATTTGGTCCTGAAATGCTACGTTTTAATGTAACCCAAATTTATAATGTTATTGTACTTCTGCTAGGTGAGAATAATTGAATGAAATGACCTTACTCTCACCAGTGTCCTGGAGTCAAGGAAGACATACTTTCATGCTTCTTCCAGGGGGTTCTGAGATAACTAATGAGATAATTGTGGGATCTTCAGAATCTGCCATGGTTTCATACAGGATATGAGCATCTGAGGCCAGGATAGAGTGGATATGGAGAGGATGTTTCCACTATTGGGAGGGTCTAGAACCAGAGGTCATAGCCTCAGAATTAAAGGACGTACCTTTAGGAAGGAGATGAGGAGGAATTTCTTTAGTCAGATGGTAGTGAATCTGTGGAATTAATTGCCACAGAAGGCTGTGGTGACCGTCAATGGACATTTTTAAGGCAGAGATAGATAGATTCTTGATTAGTACGGGTGTCATGGATTATGGGAAGAAGGCAGGAGAATGGGGTTAGGAGGGTGAGAGATCAGCCATGGTTGAATGCGGAGTAGACTTGATGAGCCGATTGGCCTAATTCTTCAATCACTTATGAACTTATAATGCTGCACTACTTTCTCCATTTACACTGGACTTCTGGGTGCTCCCATTAAATGGATACATGATTCACAATGCCATCCCAAATGTTCCTTCTCCATTTCGAATGATAATATGCCTGGGGTTCCTCAGAGTTGGAAGGGATGGTATATTTTCTTGAGGTGGCTTTGAAATATTGAATTTTTTTCTCCCGTCCAATTTGTTACCTCTTGATATAATAAAGCTTGGAATAGAATGTTTCTAGAATCTGATGTTGCAAACTTTGTGCTCTGATCACTAGAATTGATTGTAAGTTGGGCCTACTTTCCAGCTCCAATGTTGTCTCATCAATGCCCTGTATAATTAGAGCAACAGGATAGGAGAGGCGCTGATGTTGGATTGCTGAAGCCTGTCAGAGAATTTGAAAGAATTTGCAGAAAAAAATCATTGAACATAGAACAGGAACATTCCGTTCTGCCCATAATGTCTGTGCTGAATTATTCTCATGTGCCTGCATGTCACCTTTGACACTTCCTCAAAAAACTCGATAACATGTCAGCTATCCTAACTGTCCCTAATTAAGCCATTCGGTTCCAAATGGAAGAAAATCCTATCCTGAAGAATCTTCTCCATTAGCTTCCCGGCTACTGATATGAGGCTCACAGGCTAATAATTCCATGGAGTCTCTTTACTTCCTTTCATACACAAATGAACAATGTTAGCTGCTTTCCAGTCCTCTGAGACCGTGTCTGTGGGTAGAGCAGATGTAAAATTAATCAAGACTCCTACAATCTCCTCTATTGCCTTTCTCAATAAACTGAGATAGATCCCATCAGGTCCTGTGGGTTTACCCACTTTAGTCATGCAGCACAGAAACAGGCCCTTTGTCCCAACATGCCCATGCCTATCAAGATGCCTGATCTACACTAGTCCCAGCATTTAGCCCATATTCCTCCAAACCTTGCCTTAATGCATTTCAAGAGCTCCAACACCACCACATTAATCTCAAGTGGCCCTCAGTATTCTCCACATTGCTCTCACTGTCTCCCATTTCTTTCTCCTTAGGGAATACAGATGAAAACTATTTGTTTAGTACCTTGTATACATCCCCTGACTCCATGCACAAATTTCCTCCTCTACCTTTGAGCAGTTCTACTTCCTCCTTGGTTATCCTCTTATTTTTAATCTATATATAACTAAAACTCTGATCTTGTGCTCTTCTGGTTTGCGTGGTTTTTCTATTTGTGCAAAAACAGTACACGATACCGCGACAATTGTTCGCCACCTTACTCACCATTCCCCTGTGTTGCAAGTGCAACAAATTTTGTTCTGATCGATGGTATCTTTTCACAATTATTAAGGTTTAAAAATCTTAAAAATACGCATGTGCAGATTGGTCTCCTCTCCTGTCGGTCATTGCCGGGACGGCAATGCCCCTTCCTGCACCATCACTGCACTGAGTGGCTGCGTCCGCTGTCACTCACCAGCACCTGCTTGCCTCTGCCGGCGCCCGCCTGCCTCTGCCGACGCCCGCCTGCCTCTGTCCTTTCTCCTTTGCCCAGTGCAAAGTACCATTAGCAAATTAGCAAAGCTGGATGGCAGTGTGAACTGTGAAGAGGATGCTAGGAGTATGCAGGGTGACTTGGACAGGTTTGGTGAGTGGGAAGATGCATGGAAGATGCATGATAATGTGGATAAATGTGAGGTTATGCACTTTGGTGGCAAGATCGGGAAGGCAGATTATCTGAATGGCGGCAGGTTAGAAAAAGGGGAAATACAACGAGACCTGTGTGTCCTGGTACTCCAATCACTGAAAGTAAGGATGCAGGTACAACATGCAGGTACAACAGGCAGTAAGCATGCAGGTACAACAGACAGAGAGTTGTGAATTTGTCGAATATGCTACCTCAGAAGGCAGTGGAGGCCGATTCACAGGATACATTCATAAGAGAGTTGTAGTTCTTAGAGCTAGTGGAATCAAGGGGAATCATATTGTATATGTATCTATCTAAACAATAAAATAAGATTTTAAAAAAGTTCAGTTTAGTATACACGAGCACACGCACACACGCATGCATAGGTATGCATAAAAAACAAACAACAATAATAGTGCAATAATAACGATAATAGTCTGTAGTTGAAAGCTTATTTAACGATGTAGTGTTTAATAGCATAATGGCTGTAGGGAAGAAGCTGTTCCTGAACCATGGACATTACTGTTTTCAAGCTCCTGTACAGTCTTCCCGATGGCATTGTGAGGAGAAAGATTGAAAGAAATGTTGATGCTTTTGATTTTCTGTGATACCGATCAGGACTGAGATAAGATCTGTAGTGGATTAATTGGTTACAATTATAGATTTTGTGCCATAATGAAGGTGGCACAAATAAAGGTCAACATTTTGGGCAGTTAAATAAGAGAAAGGTCCATGACATTCTTTAGTTTGGAATGCTCCTTGCATTGTATCTAGTTGTCTTTGACTAATTTCTGAAAATGATAGTGATATACTGGCGAAGGAATGAAACTAAAGCTGAATAAAAAGAGCTGTGGGAAGAATTCTATTATGCCCTTATTTTTTTACAAGATTAAAATTAATTTTATTTTCCCTTGGACTGAACTAAATGTTATGAATAACTTCATTATAAAAGATTAAATACAACATGGAATAGACGTCCGTGATTAATTTTACATACAGTGTTTGTACCTTTAGTAATCTGCATGTTCTTTTAAACAATCAGTGGGCACGGTCTGCCAAGCCTTATTTCCTGCTGCCTTATCATAATTTTGCTACATCTATAATACTAAAACGCTCATCATGTTTGTTTCTATGTGTGTGTGTGCGCGTGCGTGCCTGTCTGTGATCACTGATTTGCAGATGTTGTCAAATTACTCCAAAACGGTACATGATAGGGCAATACTTTTTGGACCACCTTACTCACAATTGTCATGTGGTGGTTTGTATCAAGTTTAGTTCAGATTGATGTTATATTTTACAAGTTATTGACAATTAAAACTTAAAAAACTTTAACAAATGTAATCTACACCCCCACTTGCCCTTAGCACTGTATGACATCATAATGGCATCTCAGTTACCAAAACTGCCCATTCATTTACAAAATAAAATTCAAATTTTTCATTTGAGGACGCGTCACAAAAGGATCTCATTTACATTTCAAAAACTCGCTGTCCCCAATAAAAGCAGGCTGGACACAGACAGGGCCCGGAGCCGCACTCATCCCTCCCCCTCGCGCGGCTCAAGGCGGCAGCCTTAAAAACTCACTGACTGACTTTCAGTTATTTTAAAATACCGCTAGTGCAGAGTCGCGAGAGGGGGAGGGAGAGAGAGATGGAGAGACAATCAGCAGCACTCGTGCAGAGCCATGGGAGGGGGAGGGAGAGGCAACCAGTGGGGGCGGAGGGAGACTCACTTTCAGTTACTTTAAAAATCCGCACGCGTGCATAACTGAGAGTCCGCGGCGCTGAGGCTGCATCGAGATCTGGGGGCGGCGGCATCTTGGGAGAGAAATAGAGTGAGACACGGAGAGAGAGACGGAGAGAGAGAGAGAGATGGAGAGAGAGACGGAGAGAGAGAGAGACGGGGAGAGAGAGACGGAGTGAAGAGGAGGAGTAGGGAATGCTGGGGATGAGGCAGAATGGAGGAGGATAGGGGTGGGAACAGGGATGGCGAGGCAATGGAGGAGGGGAGGAAGAGGGAGGAGGGGAGGAGGAAGAGGGAGGAGGGGAGGGAGGGGGTAAGGGGAGGAAGCAGAGTAGGTTTGGTGTAGGGGAGGGAGGATAATGGAGGAGCGGAATAGGGGACTGAAGAGGGAGAGTGAGATGCATTCACATTGATCATATTTTACGTTATTGCCATTTTAAACTTAAAAAATGTCAGCCACTCCTATGCAGTTGGGGGCTATGGGTGAGTGGTGGTATATTGCGTTGGGGAATGGGGACCAATGGGTCCCACTTGGTCTAGTTTTCATTTAAAATTCCTCCAACTTGATGTAACTTGTGCTTCTCCCTAAGAATCTGCACAATATATGTAAGCTCTTTTTAAATATAATTCATCCAGTTTTTTCTCCCAATGAATTGAAGTTCCTAATGTCCAAAATAAGGTAACCAACAGCTTTAAACTAAAATAGTAAGATTAAATGAGAATTTAACAGTTCAAAGTTTGATCCTTATTTTATGAGGAGTTACGTTGAGGGTTTACGTGAAGAAGTCCCGCCAGGCGCATGTGCGTCATACTTCAAAGCAGCGGCGTGAAAACACAGAAACATATATAGCCGAAGTAACATAGTAAGGCTTTAAGAAGACTAGAACTACCAGATGATCTCTTAGATTATGAGGGTGGGAGCGGAGGACACGTAATCCCTCAACGTAACTCCTCATAAAATAAGGATCAAACTTCGAACTGGTAATTTCTCATTTAATCTTACTATTTTACTTTGGAGTCACGTGAGTGACTACGTGAAGATTTCAAAGCTCTGTGTTTACATGCCGTAGATGCACTCCATACGACAAGCTGCTTCGGTTGATACAGTAGTAATAAATAATATATTGAACATTGCTTCAAATTATTCAATAACTATTTTTTAATAACAATAATAACAAAAATCAGTAATAACCTTTCTATCCCAGGAGGAAATTACAAACAATGATATAAACAAAGCAAATGAATTAAATGGAACCCAAAACAGTATGCCCAACCCGTGGCACTGTCTGTACAGGTTTATCATAAAACTGTGAGAAAGTTGATTCTCTTGACCATCCTGTGGCCGCGAGGATTTGGTCTAGCGGCACATCCTGAGCCTTAGCCGCGGATTTGGAAGCCGCCCTGGTGGAGTGAGATTTAAACACATGAGTGTTGACTCCAGCACAATTGAAAACCTGTTTCAACCATCTAGAAATAGTTTGTACTGACACTCTTTTACATGGCTTTTTGTGACTAATGAGCAGTCCTGTCTCAGAACCCCTGAGACTCCTTGTCAACTCAAGATATTACCTTAAGTGTTTAACTACACATAACATTTAGTCAACAGGATATGCTTTAAACGTCACCTTGGTTCCTGCCATACCTGGCCTGCTTTGTTTGATTAAATCAAAGACATAAAACGTAATGTCATCTACAGACAAATGCATACAATCTATTCGTAACAATTGTAATGTTTGTGCATGTTATGCTGAAACCAGTGCCATAAGCATAACCACTTTCAGAGTTAATCTCTGCATAGACAACAATGTAATTGGAGCCCATTGCCGAAGCAGTGTGAGAACTATACTGATATCCCAGATTTCTGTATATCTGGGTTTAGGAGGGTTTTTGTTAAAAATTCCTCTCATAAATCGGGATACTAACGGATGAGCCCCGATAGGCTGTTGTCCTGAGGACTGCCCTAAATAAGAGGACAAAGCACTCCGAGCACTGTTAATAGCACTATAACTCAAGTGCTCATCAAAATGCAATTTAGCAAGGAACTCCAACACATCACTTATGCTTGCAGTATGATAAGATAAAATTTGACTGTACACAAAACATCTCCCATTTCTTTATATGAACCACATATTGTTTTTTAGTACTATTCCTCCAGGCTGCAGTGATAACCTCCATAGTCATGTTCGACAATCCAAGGCCAACAAATTGATATGGTCATGTAATGGGTGACTTTCTCCTGTAACCAGATGCACCAATAAATTACTGCAGCTGGGAACCATCATGAATGGCTGAACCATCATTCTGAGTACCAATGGGAACCATGGTTGTGTTGGCCAATCTGGGACCACCAAAACGCCTGTGGCGGAGTCATTCTCTATTTTGGTTAGACATTTCGTAATCAGACAAAATGGAGGGAAAGCATAAAAGAATGATTGTCCCCAATGTAACGAAAATGCATCCACAGCTACTGCTCCTGGATCTGGTTCCCATGAAACCATATTTAGGCAACTGGTAATTCAGTCTGGATGCAAACAGATCAATATCTGGCAATCCAAATCGAGTGACAATTGTTTGAAAAACTTTAGAATTCAACATCCATTCTATATTGTCATTAAAGTCTTGTGACCTTTGGTCTGCCACCACATTGTCTACCCCTGGCAGATAGATAGCTGAAACCCAAATGTTTCTTGAAATTCACAAATGCCATATGAGATTAGCTATGCTATCACATGAAACTGATCTTGCTCCTCCCATATGATTGATATATGCCACTGCCATAGTGTTATCAATCTAGAGTTGAATGTGTAAATTATTCATTGTGGAGCAATATGCCTTTAACCCATAAAATGCCCCCAGTAATTCCAAATAATTTATCCCTTGTGTGTGAAGAATCAAATTTTCTTGTTCATTCCATCTACCTCCACAGCTGGACTCAATGTCTGTAGCCCCCCATCCGAGTGCACTCGCATCAGTCTGCAAAATCATTGAAGGTTCCTGCACCAAAATGTTATTGGTAGCTTGACTGACATTAACAATCCACCACTGCAATTCTGCAAGAGCTGTGGCTGGTAATTGCATAACCCGATCAAAATGGCCTGCATGCTCTTTTAGTGCTTGTTCTCTTGCTCTTTGCAAATGTTGATAATGCAAAGGACCAAACTTTACTGCAGGGAAAGCTGCAACCAATTTCCCAATGACCTTCGCAACTTCTCGGATGGAGGGATAACGTTTTTGTGTGAGACAAGTACAGACCTCAGCAATATCCTCAACCTTGGCTGCTGGTAATGTTACTGTCGTATCAACTGAATCAATAAGAAATCCCAAATACTGAATATTTTGGGTTGGCTGTAATTTGGACTTAGTTGGATGGCCCAAAAACCCTAATGATTCAAACACATTTTTGATTACTGCAACCAAGTACTCAGCTGACTCTTTAGTGTTGCTGATAATTAAGACATCATCTAAGTAAGCCATGACAATGTGATTATGGCCCCAGCACAGGTTTTAGCAATTAAGTAAATAGCTTAGGTGCTGAGCTTAATCCATTAGGCAATGTTTTGTATTGCCACAGCTGTCCCATCCAATTAAATTTCAAGTACCTGCAATAATGAGCATGAATTGGCACTGAATAATATGCATCTTGCAAATCAATAGTTGCCATATAACAACCTTGTGAGACCAGCTGTTTTGCAGTAACGAAGGTGTCCAATTAAAACAATGTCTATAGAGTACTGAAGAATTTAAGTGAGTGAGGTCCAGAATTACTCTACAGCCCCCATCTTTCTTAGGTCTGGGGAATATATTAGACACAAATTGTTGAGAATGAGTAATGGCTTTTTCAATCACTCCTTTTTTACACAAATTGTTAATCTCTTCGTTAACCTGTTCAGTATCTGGAGCAGAAAACACCAACATTTTATTTGGCTTGTGCTGCTGAGGTGGATCTATCCCTGAGATAAACTCAATGGTAGAACCTGATACAGTATTTAGTATAAACATATCACATGTAATACAGCACCATTCATTGTAAAACTATTGTAATCTACCTCCAATAGGAGGTTGTGCATCAGAACCTTTAACAAAAGTTTCCTGTACCTCTGCAGTTGGCCTGAAAGCCTGCTGTCTGCTCACATTGGGGTAGGAGCCACTTTGTCTTGGTGGGTAACTTTGTTGCCCCACTGGCCTCCCCCTGCTCGGTCCAGCACCTGGATCCGATCTTCAATACACAAACCCAGGTTTGCGAAAAGGTGGCCGTGATGTATTTGGCTTCATCAAACCAATTGTTTTTGCCTCATCATCAATATCTCGAATCTGTTTGACAAGGTCCGTTCCAAACAGGAACTCAGGCGTTTGAATATTCGTCGCCTTACACAATGCAGCAAATTTTTGATTAAGAGTTGGTCTGATGGCAATTTTTCTAATGCAATTTACTTAAAAAAATGCATTGCATAACAGAGCCAACATATCTTTTTGTGTCTGATTTATCATGGTCCCTTTGATCATAGTGCCGAATGCAGTAATTGCTGCAGCCACCAGTTGGAGGACGTGTTGATGTCGAACCTCCTGTCCTCTCATAGAAGGACTCATGGGTGCCCAAATAGCTGGGTTCACCGTAGGCACTTTCAATGCTGCATAATTGACAGGTGTTTTGTACTTGTTGTTAGTCTCTTGCATTATAGCTTGCTGGAGCTGGTGAGACACTAAATAATTAATGTTGTTTGCAAAGTACTCGTCCATTGCCTCACCAGCCCCCTCCGGAATAGCAAAACTCATTGCAATATCCGGGACACCCGGAGCGTGGCTCTTGTGCTCTGTTGTTTGCACATAAGCAGGGACACCAGACATGGGGCCAGCTGCATCCTGCCCCGCTTCTCTCCATAGTCATATATTAGGAAGGCATCCTCCAGTCCTAAACAAGGCGCTGGAAGGAAATCCCCTTACTGACATTCCACATATTCCTCGTGATATGGGCCTTGTTGAACAGCTGCCTGGGGAATCACTGGGTCCTTAGACCCTTGTTTTATCAGAGTTTGGAGCATCTTCTCCATATTCTGCATCTTCCCCCACATTCTTTTATTATCTGGAGGGGAGTCACATTCTTCTTCAGACTCGTCTGATAACACGGGTCTATTAGATTTTCTTTTAGCCTTTCTATGGCTGTCGGTAGCCTCAGCCTCCTGAGTAACTGGAACTCTCCTACATGACTGCTCCATATCACCAACTCCTACTGACTTCTCGAGCCAGTTTTACGGAGTTAAATACTCTCAGGCAAAGTTTTCAAAACCACTTACCTGCGAGTCTTCTACTTACCGCTGGTGGAGCTATGCCCTCCAGCCTGTTCAGACGGACCTTTAGAAAAATGATGAGAAGGAATTTATTTAGTCAGTGAGTGGTGAATCTGTGGAATTCATTCCCACAGACGGCTGAGGAGGCCATGTCATTGGGTATTTTTAAAGCTGAGATTGACAGATTCTTGATTAGTAAGGATGTCAAGAGTTATGGGGATAAGGCAGGAGAATAGGGTTGATAGCGAAACATAGACCAGCCATGATTGAATGGTGGAGTAGATTTGATGAGCCAAATGGCCTAATTATACTCCTATGGCCCATGAACTTATGAATTTATAACTAACTCCGGAACTCCCAGGCTCCTGTACCCTCCTTGCAATGGTAGCAATGCGAAGAGAGTGAGAGTCAAAATAGTTTATTGTCATGTGTCCCTGACAGGACAATGAAATTCTTTCTTTGCTTAGCACAACAGAACGTAGTAGTCATTGACTCCAAAACAGATCAGTGTGTCCATATATCATTATATACGTAAATACACACGTGAATAAATAAATTGATACAGTGCAAATAACAGATAAAGGGGTATTAATGTTTAGAGTTTTGTCCGAGCCAAGTTTAATAGCCTGATGGCTGTGGGGAAGTAGCTATTCCTGAACCTGGTCGTTGCAGTCCTCAGGCTCCTGTACCTTCTACCTGAAGGTAGCAGGGAGATGAGTGTGTGGCCAGGATGGTGTGGGTCCTTGATGATGCTGCCACCCATTTTGAGGCAGCAACTGCGATAGATCCCCTCGTTGGAAGGGAGGTCAGAGCCGATAATGGACAGGGCCGTGTTTACTACTTTTTATAGGCTTTTCATCTCCAGGGCACTCAAGTTGCCGAACCAAGCCACGATGCAACCGGTCAGCATGCTCTCTACTGTGCACCTGTAGAAGTTAGAGAGAGTCCTCCTTGACAGACCGACTCTCCGTAATCTTCTCAGGAAGTTGAGGCGCTGATGAGCTTTCTTAATAATTGCATCTGTGTTCTCGGACCAGGAAAGATCTTCAGAGATGTGCACGCCCAGGAATTTGAAGCTCTTGACCCTTTCAACCATCAACCTGTTGATATAAACAGGACTGTGGGTCCCCGTCCTACTCCTTCCAAAGTCTGAAGAAGGGTCTCGACCCGTAACGTCGCCTATCTCCTTCGCTCCTTAGATGCTGCTGCATCCGCTGAGTTTCTCCAGCTTTTTGTGTTCCTTGGTCAGTTCCTTGGTTTTGCTGGTGTTGAGGGCCAGGTTATTGTGCTGGCACCATATGGACAGTCGCTCGATCTCTCTTCTATACTCTGACTCATCTCCATCAGTGATACGTCCAACAACAGTGGTGTCATCAGCGAACTTGATGATGGAGTTCGCATTATGACCGGCTACACATTCATGAGTATAGAGTGAGTACAGCAGGGGAGATGAACACGCAGCCTTGACGTGCTCCCTTGCTGATTGTTATCGAGTCTGGCACATTACCACCAATACGAACAGACTGTGGTCTGTGAATGAGGAAGTCGAGGATCCAATTGCAGAGGGATGCGCAGAGACCCAGTTCTGCGAGTTTGGTAACCAGCTTGGAGGAGATGATAGTATTAAATGCCGAGCTGTAATCGATGAATAACAGCCTGACATATGAGTTTTTGTTGTCCAAGTGGTCCAGAGCGGAGTGGAGGGCTAGCGAGATCGCATCCACCGTTGATCTGTTGTGGCGGTAAGCGAACTGCAGTGGGTCCAGGTTTTTGTTGAGGTAGGAGTTGTTTTGCGCCATGATCCACCTGTCAAAGTACTTCAACACCACAGGCGTTAGTGCCACTGGTCGATAGTCACTGAGGCATGTCACCTTGCTCTTGGCCAGAATGATGTAGGATTTTGATTATTAGTTGCCTTCTGAGCGAGTGCTTCCGATCGCCAGGCTATGTTGTCACTTACAGTCGATAGAATTTTGAAACCAAACTGTGGTGGAACAAGTCAGAATACGCTGCACTGTACACTTGGTGAAGTTTGACAGGGTATTTGGTGACATGCTGATTCTCATAAAGCTTCAGTGAAAGCAGAGGCATTGGTGAGCTTTCTTTGTGATCGCAACAGTATGCTGAGCCCAGGGCAGATCATCAAAGATCTATATGCAAGGATTTTGAAACTTGAAACATCTCATTTGCAAAATAGCAACCATATATATATTAAGACACTGGAGGTGATATTGACTTTCTGCTGCATGGTATTCTTGAGAAATATATCACTCACTCTTTGTAAAAAGTACATTTTTGCTAATTTCATGGAAAAAAAATCAGGCAGATTTTTTAGATTTAAAAAAGATGCCTTATTATTCAGGTACTTCAATTAATTGGATGGGTCAGCTGAAGGAATTACCTAATGGGTTAAATTCTGCCCTCAAATTGCTCACACAATTTTTGAAACCAGCACTGGTGTTAATGAGGGCTCAGAATCACATTGTAATGACTTATCTAGAGGATATGTTAATTGTAAATGGCAGACAGCTGAAGAACTGAGTTCAGCAACCATAAGGCTATTGAAAGGCTAAGGTTCTGTACATCCAAACAACATGGAAGTTACAGGCATCCCAAACAATTGATTATTTGGGGTTTGTCTTTAATACAGTTGATATGTGATTAACTTTATCAACAAATTAAGGTTGGGGATGTTACAAATGCCTGTATTTGTCTTGGGGGGGGGAAAAAACGTTATCCCACCATCCAAGAAGTAGCTACGGTTACTGGTAAAGTGATAGCAGCATTCATGCTGTCAAATTGGGACCTCTGCATGATCAAAGTCTGCAAAGACCAGAGTATCAGAGTAAAAAGCGTGCAGGTTATTGATTAGGTCCATGCAGTTACCAACTAAAGGTTGAGTTGAATTCAATGATGGATTCTCAATGTTGCACAAGTTACTAGAAGTAAAAATGTGCTTGTTCAGAAGTCTTCAGTGTTATTACAGACTGATGAGAGTGCTCTCGGATAGGGAGCTTAGGACAGCGAAACCAGTTGTGGTGGTCGATGGACTGTCCAAGATGATTATTTCTCCAAATACATGGTTGAATTATTTGGAGTTATTGGGGGCGTTTTATGCATTGATAGCTGTTGTTCTACAATAAAGAACTTACATGTTCAATTACGAGTAGACAATACCACAACTGTGGGAGAATACAATACTGTGGTAAGACAACAGATCACGAAAATGCAAATTACAATACAGAATGAATGTTAAAATTCAAAAAGTTTCAAAAAGATTGTCAGACAGTATGTGTACCAAATGCTGATCTGTTTTGTCTGGATTAAATCTCCAGTGGTCTAAATGTGTCTCGTGGGAGTCAGGCCCAGGAGCATTAGCAGTGGATGCATTCTCGCTACATTGGGGAAGTATAGTCTTTTATGTTTTCCCCATTTTGTCTGATTAGACAATGTGTCAACAAAATAGAGCAAGTCTCCGCCTCAGGCGTTTGGTGGTTCCAAATTGGTATTGTTCTCAGCCTTTTGGCTAAGATCAAGTGTAGTATCTGTTATTATCAGTTAATATCTGATACGTCCCTTATCTAGGGACCATTACTACACAGCCATTGTTCCCATTGGTGCTCAGAATAATGATTCAGACATTCATGACAAATACCAGGTGCAGTAATTGTTGGTACATCCAGTAACAGCAGAAGTCATCCATTACATGACCGTATTAATTGTTAATCTGCAGGTTCTGATGGAATGTTGGATAGGACCATGGATGTCATAACTGCAGCTTGGAGAGATAGCACTAAGAAGCAATATATGTGTCATATAAGGAATGGAAAATCTTTTTGTATACAATCAGATATATTTTATCATACTGCAAATATATCGGATGTATTGGAGTTCCTTGTTATGTTGCACCTGAGTAATAGTACCATGAATGGAGCTCGGAGTGTTTTGTCCTCCTATTTAGGACTATTTCAGAATCAACAACTATCGGTCTCGTCTGTTAATATCCTGATTTACGCGAGGAATTTTAATAAAATCCTACCAAACCCAGATATTCAGAAATCTGGGATGTCAGTATAGTTCTCACATTACTTCGGCAATGGACTTCAATTACGACACTGTCTTTTCAGAAGTTAATATTTAAAGTGGTTATGTTCATACCATTCATATCAGCACAATGAGTACAAACATGACAAATTACAGTTGTCTGTAGGTAAAATAACGTTTTATGTCAATGATCTAAGCAAGCAAAGCAAACCAAGAAAGGCTGGACCCAACGTAATCTTTAAGACATACGCTGTCAACTAAACATTGTGTGTGGTTAAGCATCTGAATGAATATATATTGAATTAAGATTCTCCGAGATTGTGACACACCAATATTCATTACCCACAAGAAACATACAAAAGTGACACTACAAACTATTTGTAGATGGATAAACAGGTTCTGGATTAACTGGAGTAGACATAGAAACATAGAAATTAGGTGCAGGAGTAGGCCATTTGGCCCTTCGAGCCTACACCGCCATTCAATATGATCATGGCTGATCATCCAACTCAGTATCCCGTACCTGCCTTCTCTCCATACCCTCTGATCCCCCTAGCCACAAGGGCCACATCTAACTCCCTCTTAAATATAGCCAATGAACTGGCCTCAACTACCCTCTGTGGCACAGAGTTCCAGAGACCCACCACACTCTGTGTGAAAAAAATTCTTCTCATCTCGGTCCTAAAGGATTTCCCCCTTATCCTTAAGCTGTGACCCCTTGTCCTGGACCTCCCCAACATCGGGAACAATCTTCCTGCATCTAGCCTGTCCAACCCCTTAAGAATCTTGTAAGTTTCTATAAGATCCCCTCTCAATCTCCTAAATTCTAGAGAGTATAAACCGAGTCTATGCAGTCTTTGTTCATAAGACAGTCCTGACATCCCAGGAATCAGTCTGGTGAACCTTCACTGCACTCCCTCTATGGCAATAATGTCCTTCCTCAGATTTGGAGACCAGAACTGTACGCAATACTCCAGGTGTGGCCTCACCAAGACCCTATACAACTGAAGTAGAACCTCCCTGCTCCTACACTCAAATCCTTTTGCTATGAAAGCTAACATACCATTGGCTTTCTTCACTGCCTGCTGTACCTGCATGCCTACTTTCAATGACTGGTGTACCATGACACCCAGGTCGCGCTGCATCTCCCCTTTTCCTATTCGGCCACCATTTAGATAGTAGTCGGTTTTCCTATTTTTGCCACCAAAGTGGATAACCTCACATTTATCCACATTATACTGCATCTGCCAAACATTTGCCCACTCACCCAGCCTATCCAAGTCACCTTGCATTCTCCTAGCATCCTCCTCACAGCTAACACTGCCCCCCCAGCTTAGTGTCATCCGCAAACTTGGAGATATTGCCTTCAATTCCCTCATCCAGATCATTTATGTATATTGTAAATAGCTGGGGTCCCAGCACTGAGCCTTGCGGTATCCCACTAGTCACTGCCTGCCATTGTGAAAACGACCCGTTTACTCCTACTCTTTGCTTCCTGTTTGCCAGCCAGTTCTCTATCCACATCAATACTGAACCCCCAATGCCATATGCTTTAAGTTTATATACTAATCGCTTGTGTGGGATCTTGTCGAAAGCCTTCTGGAAATCCAGATACACCACATCCACTGGTTCTCCCCCATCCACGCTACTAGTTACATCCTCGAAAAATTCCACAAGATTCGTCAGACATGATTTACCTTTCGTAAATCCATGCTGACTTTGTCCAATGATTTCACCACTTTCCAAATGTACTGCTATCCCATCTTTAATAACTGGCTCTAGCAGTTTCCCCACTACCGATGTTAGACTAACTGGTCTGTAATTCCCCGTTTTCTCTCTCCCCCCTTCTTAAAAAGAGGGGTTACGTTTGCTACCCGCCAATCCTCAGGAACTACTCCAGAATCTAAAGAGTTTTGAAAGATTATCACTAATGCATCCACTATTTCCGGAGCTACTTCCTTAAGTACTCTGGGATGCAGCCTATCTGGCCTTGGGGATTTATCGCCTTTTAATCCATTCAATTTACCCAACACCACTTCCCGACTAACCTGGATTTCACTCAAGTACTCCTTTGACCCGCGGTCCCCTGATATTTCCGGCAGATTATTTATGTCTTCCTTAGTGAAGACGGAACCAAAGTAGTTATTCAATTGGTCCGCCATATCCTTGTTCCCCATGATCAACTCACCTGTTTCTGACTGCAAGGGACCTACATTTGTTTTAACTAATCTATTTCTCTTCACATATCTATAAAAACCTTTGCAGTCAGTTCTTATGTTCCCTGCCAGTTTTTTTTTCATAATCTATTTTTCCTTTCCTAATCAAGCCCTTTGTCCTTCTCTGCTGGTCTCTGAATTTCTCCCAGTCCTCTGGTATGCTGCTTTTTCTGGCTACTTTGTACGCATCATCCTTTGCTTTGATACTATCCCTGATTTCCCTTGATATCCACGGATGCACTACCTTCCCTGATCTATTCTTTTGCCAAATTGGGATGAACAATTTTTGTAGTTCGTCCATGCAGTCTTTAAATGTCTTCCATTGCGTATCCACCGTCAACCCTTTTAGAATTGATTGCCAGTCAATCTTGGCCAATTCACGTCTCATACTTTCAAAGTTACCTTTCCTTAAGTTCAGAACC
Organism: Raja brachyura; assembly: GCA_963514005.1. Next base: position 73,494,570 of record OY740782.1, read on the forward strand.
ATTGTTTCTGAATTAACAATGTCACTCTACATCCTAATGAAGAACTCGACCATATTATGGTCACTCTTGCCCAAGGGGGCACGCACAATAAAACTGCTAACTAACCCTTCCTCATTACTCAATACCCAGTCTAAAATAGCCTGCTCTCTCGTTGGTTCCTTTACATGTTGATTTAGATAACTATCCCTCATACTTTCCAAAAAATCCTCTTCCTCAGCGCCCCTGCCAATTTGATTCACCCAATCTATATGTAGATTGAAGTCACCCATTATAACTGTTTTGCCTTTGTCGCACGCATTTCTAATTTCCTGTTTGATTCCATCCCCAACTTCACTACTACTGTTAGGTGGCCTGTACACAACTCCCACTAGCGTTTTCTGCCCCTTAGTGTTTCGCAGCTCTACCCATACCGATTCCACATGCTCCAAGCTAATGTCCTTCCTTTCCATTGCGTTAATCTCCTCTCTAACCAGCAACGCTACCCCACCTCCTTTTCCTTTCTCTCTATCCCTCCTGAATATTGAATATCCCTGGATGTTCAGCTCCCAGCCTTTGTCACCCTGGAGCCATGTCTCCGTGATCCCAACTATATCATACTCATTAATAGCTATCTGCACGTTCAACTCATCCACCTTATTACGAATACTCCTTGCATTGAGACACAAAGCCTTCAGGCTTGTTTTCACAATGCTCTTACCCCTTATACAATTTTGTTGAGAAGTGGCCCTTTTTAATTTTTGCCCTGGTTTTGTCTGCCTGCCACTTTTACTTTTCACCTTGCTCCCTATTGCTTCCACCCTCGTTTTACACCCACCTGCCTCTCTGCTCTTGTACCCATCCCCCTGCCACATTAGTTTAAATCCTCCCCGACAGCACTAGCAAACACTCCCCCAAGGACATTGGTTCCATTCCAGCCCAGGTGCAGACCGTCCTGTTTGTACTGGTCCTACCTCCCCCAGAAATGGCTCCAGTGCCCTAAAAATTTGAATCCCTCCCCCTTGCACCATTTTTCAAGCCACGTATTTATCTGGAATATCCTCCTATTTCTACTCTGACTGGCCTGTGGTACTGGTAATAATCCAGAGATTATTACCTTTGAGGTCCTACTTTGAGTTTATCTCCTAGCTCCCTAAATTCACCTTGTAGGACCTCATCCCTTTTTTTCCCTATATCGTTGGTGCCAATATGCACCACGACAATGCAGCTGCTGGCAACGTTGCAGACACTGATGTGTATAAATCTCACTCCACAAGGGCGGTATCAATGTCCGCAGCGAAGGTGCAGGACGTGCCGCTCGACCAAATTCTGGAGACTGCAGGATGGTCTAAAAAAGAAACTTTCATAGTTTTATGATAAACCTGTTGTTACAGTGCCAGAGTTGCACATACTGTGTAGGGTTCTGTTCAAAATTGTTTGCTTTGTTTCATAACATTTGTTGTTATTTTCCCTGGGATAGAGGGGTTATTAATTGTTGTTTTATTATTATTAAAAAATAAACAATAATAAATAAATAAACAAATAAGAAAATATGTGTATATATATATTAAAATATTTATTGCATAATTTCAAGCAATATATATTATTTACTCACTACTGGGTACTCTGAAGCAGTGTGTCGTATGGAATGATCTACGGCATGAAAATCACAGAGCTTCAAAATCTTCACGTAGTCACTCACGTGACTCCGAAGTAAAATAGTAAGATTAAACGAGAACTTACCTGTTCGAAGTTTGATCTTTATTTTATGAGGAGTTACGATGAGGGATTATGTGCCCTCTGCTCCCAACCCTCATAATATAAATGATCATCTGGTAGTTCTAATCTTTGTGAGCCTTACTATCTTACACCGGCGATTGGTTCTGTGTTTTTCACGCCACTGCTTTGAAGTATGCCCAACATGCGCCTGGCGGGGCTTCTTCACGTAATCCCTCATCGTTAATCCTCATAAAATAAAGATCAAACTTCAAACAGGTAAGTTCTCATTTAATCTTACTATTATTCAGCACTTTCAAAAGTCCCAAACTATTCTGCTCAGGTCAAGCACTGTCCCCGTTGCCAAATACTGATGCAATTAAATACCATTTCCTGCCCTCAGCATAACCATATATTTACCAGCATGTGAATGAAAATGTTTTTCAGCATGGAACACAAATACAACCTTTATTTCTCTTCAAATTCTGGCACTGGGGAAATTGGGAATTCCACTGTGTGCTCTTGGATTTTAATTGCAAATGGGCCAACTTTTCCACCAGAGGCAACTAATGTAATTTCCCTTGCAATGTTTAATTGGAGCATTGCCTGGGATTTTAATCCATAATGTTCTGAGATACCAATGGGATTGGTTTAATATCATAGCAGTGTATTTTCCAAAGGGACTCTCTTAGTTCTACTTGTATATATGTCCCCAGCTCCATCACCTTTCCAAACACTTCTGCTTTCCCCCTGCATCTCCCAACCAAGATAATGAAACACAGCTAACATTGGCATCCACCTTTTATCAACTCATCTCCCCATAACTCCAGTAATCCCAACACCAATTGGTCTACCATATGGGCTTCTGACTCCCCAAAGTATGGATTAATTTGGACTGATAAACAGGGTTATTAAAGGCCATACCATTAAATGAACCACAAAGTAGTCTCATCTAGATTATTCTGCTAACAACTTCCTAATTATTCGCTTAACAACAAATATTGACTGGTTGCATCACTCCCTGGTTCAGCAACTTGAATGTCCAGGAGCGAAAAAGACTACAAAAATTTGTGAACACTGCAAATTCCATCATCGGCTAAGACCTCCCCACCATCGAAAGGATTTACCGGAAATCACTGCCTCAAATATGCCACCAACATCATCAGAGACCCACACTATCCTGGCCACACACTCATTTCACCCCTGCCATCAGGAAGAAGGTACAGGAGCCGGAAAACTGTAACGTCTAGGTTCAGGACGAGCTTCTTCCCTACAACCGTTCGGCTATTAAACAATACAACCTCAAATAAGCTCTGAACTGCATAGACTTTTATTGTTATTATTGCACTATTATAGTTTGTTTTTATGTGTGTCTATATACACACACTGAATTTGTTTTCTCTCATTTATTATATTTTTTATAGTGTACTATGTTTACGTATTTACAACACTGCTGCACGTAAGAGTTTCATTGTTCTATCTGGGACATATGTCAATAAAATATTCTTGACTCTTGAACAAGGTACTAGTCATCTTTTTAGCTCACTGGGGCTTAATCTGCTTTTTATAAAGGGATTCACTATGCCATTGTCAATTCCTCTGATTCCATTTTCCGGTCTAATAGCATTAGTTTATTACTATCACATGTTCTGAGAAACAGTGGAAAAACATAATTACACGGCTTAACTAGTAATCATTATATCTAGCACCACACTGAGGAGATAATTTTATGAGTTATTTCTCTCGTGTTGTACAGTTGTTATGGGGCTATGGAATCTTCAAAAACAGCAATAATGTGTAATACCCAAACAACATGTATAAAACACCTTTAATGTGACAACATGACCCAAGCCACTACAGGAACATTTCCAAGTTAAAGTTTATACTGAGCTATGAGTACATATGAAAGCAGATGACCAAAAGCTTGGTTAGAGAACTAGACTGAAATGTTTTATAGGAGAAACGAGAGGTAGAGATAGAGATGAGGAAAGCGTCTTAGGTCATGACCTGGGGGGGGGGGGGGGGGGGGGGATTAGGGTTAGCAGAGTGGAAGATGGACAAAATATGAAATTGTTAGTTTTGCCATGTTCTATTTATATTTGAAAAAAGCAGAATATGATATGTACAAGGAAGTTGAAATTAATGTTCTTTAGTCAGGATTCTTTAAGCTTCCGCTACCCTACAATATTGCCGCCATGTACCATATTATAGAGGTTAAGACCAAATTATTGGGATTATGTTACTGTGATTTTATTTATCCTCTGGTTATTGGGGGAATTAGAATGCAGGGTGATTTTACAAAAGTGTACAATAGCTGAATGCACAGGGTCTGTTGCCCAGAATAGGGCAGTCGAGAACCAGAGGGCATGGGTTAAAGGTGAGGAGGGGGAAAGATTTAATAGGAACCTGAGGGGTACCGTTTTTACACAAAGAATGGTGGTATGTGGAATGAGTTGCCGGAAGAGGTAGTTGAAGCAGGCACTATCATAACATTTAAGAGACAAGTGGACAGGAACATGGATCGGATTATGAGGGTTATGGGCCAAGTGCAGGCAGATGGGACAAGTGCAGATGGGACATATTGGTGGTTATGGTTAAGATGGGTCGAAGCACCTGTTTCCACACTGTGTGACTGTGGCTCTATGTTAGTTCATGACCAAAATCCTGCAACCAATTCTTCTGTAGAGAATCAAATGCTACAATAATCAGACACAAAGTGGATAGTCCTACCACCAAGAGAAGAAGAATACATAGTGGATGATTGGGCTGGACCTCTGGAGTCAGCAGACTCAACTCTTTGAAGACCCAAAGAGCCGAGCCACTGGTAGTAGTTTTTTTGTTGCAGTGATAAAGAATTGGTGGCGGGACTATTCCTTTAAGCTCCTGATTGAAGCCATGGGGGAGTCCTTGGTGCATTCTCCAGAAAGGCACAGATATTTTTATAGTGATGGGTGTGCTCTTTGCCATAAAAATGCCTTGCCCCGCCCTCCCCCCCCAAGCTTGCAAGATCCTCTCATTCATTCCATTTCTATTGCACAAATGGTTTTGTAAGCTTCAGTCGATAAGTTTAAAGTCTGCATGATCATGAAAACATTTCTGTTATAGAGCATCCAACTGAAAGTGACAAGATTCAGCTGGCTGCTCATCTGTTTTGTCCATTCATGTTGATAAAGCAGGCCATACGTTTTCTGAGACAATTTTCTAGCTGCTTATTTACTGTCCAGAGAATCTCCCAGCATGGTTTTGTCAGTTGTGCAATTCATAATTTTTACATGAAGTGAGAAGCATGTCCCATCCACAAAGAAAGAACTGGAGACAAAGAGAATGCATCCATAGGCATGGGTTCAAAGAATACGAGACATAATTTCCAACATTTTCTGTTTATATCTCAACTTTAATCTTTTTTTCTACTCATCTTATTTTGTTCCTTGAACCTCCTTGACTACAATTACAAGATTACTCTGGTAATATTTCCATTGAGCAGTCCTAACTATATTCCTGTCAGCTACTCCATAACTGAATTCTACCATATCTATGATGTTGTACCCTAAACTCTAAAACTCTAAACCCTAAAAGGAGTATTGCATTGTTTTAACTTGGATCCTCATGGAATTTATTTTCTGAAATAGTTTGTTTCATTGAAGTTTTGTTTAGAGATACTGTGCGGGAACAGATCCTTTGGCCCTCTGAGTCCATGCCGACCAACAATCATGTATGCACGAGTTCTATCCTACACACTAGGGTCAATTTACAACCAATTGACCTGCAAGCCAGCACGACTTTAGAATGTGGGAAGAAACCGGAGCACCTGGAGAAAAAGCTACATGGTCATGGAAAACATGCAAACTCCACATGCATTGACAGCACCCATGGTCAGGATCGAACCTGGGTCTCTGGCGCTGTAAGGCAGCAATCCCACTGCTGTGCCAGTCTGCTGCCCAACCTTTGTCATTCTTTCTACTCTTGTACCTGTATTTGGACAACTGTGCTAAGGTCTATAACCAGCCATTTAGCCAAACTGACCAGTATGTGCGCAGTATTTCATTTCGGAGTCACGTGAGTGACTTTGTGAAGACCCCGCCAGCACGCATGCACGACATATTGTCACTCGCAGTTGCAGTCGACACTGGGGGAGTGAATGTGCTCCTCCACCAGCCCTTCAAAAAGGACTGCTCGGGTAAGAGGAACTAACCTTGAGTTGGTTAGTTCCTGTGGATTGAATTTTTTGTTCACAGAGACGATGGAAAGGAGTTAGAAATATACTTCCAGCCGCAGGACTTCTGACAGGAATCAGCGGCTGCATTCCCCGAAGCTGCCTGCTACAACGCAGCACCCGCTCGTCGGGCCAGGAAAAGGTCGCGGAAGTCAGGGAGCCCTACTCAACCAGGACCCGACTCTCCACCACGGCTGTCCTTGGAACCACATAGTGGTAGGAGCACCGAGCGGGAGCAGGGTAGGCAAGACCCTGACTCCCTACCACTGCCACCTAAACATATAGACAGTGGGGAAAAGGGGCGTAAACGTGTTACCTGCTCTGCGGCACGTTCTGTCTCCCCTACTATACAGGTCACCAGAGGGCGGACCAGGGGAAGAAATGCACAGAGCCCTGCTGTTGCGGCTGGCGTTGACTTACCACTAATGCTGGACATTTTGATAGGCCTATGCAGCTGCCAATCAAGACAAAAGTTGAGTTACAATGGTGGATTGATAATATTCGTGACTCATTCAATCCCATTATTGTACCGAACCCGTCAGTCATGGTACAAACCGACGCAAGCGCCCAAGGCTGGGGAGCCACCGACACTACTTCCAGTTGTGGTGGTAGATGGGATTTACACGAATCTACCCTTCTATTATCACAAGGGATAAACTATTTGGAGATGCTAGGAGCATTACACGGGCTGCAAGCTTATTGCATGAATTTACATCATACGCATGTCCGTCTTCAAATAGACAACACCACTGTGGTGGCATATTTAAATCATATGGGTGGTATCAAGTCAATATCTTGTGATGAATTGGCAAACACAATCTGGCTCTGGTGCATAGCAAGAAATATTTGGATATCAGCTATCTACCTTCCAGGTAAGCTCAATACAGTGGCGGACACCAGGTCACGTGTATTCAATGATAACATTGAGCGGATGTTAAATCCCCAAATATTTGCCAAAATTATTGCCAAATTTGGAGCACCAGATATCGACCTTTTTACATCCAGATTGAACCATCAGATACCAACATATGTATCTTGGGAACCAGATCCTGGGGCAGTAGCGATGGACGCTTTCTCGCTGCACTGGGGGAAATGGTTTTTCTATGCATTTCCTCCATTTTGCCTCATCAGTCGGGTATTGCAGAAAATAAAATCAGATTCTGCAAAAGGCATCTTAATGATACCTGACTGGCCTTCACAACCATGGTATCCGGTGGTCCTTGAGATGATTGAAGAACCATGGGCACATATTAACAAATGCCCGGATTTGGTGACTAGCCCCACAAAAGGGGAATACCATCCATGCCATGGACATCTGAACCTGTTGGCTTGCAGGTTCTGAAGAGGCCACTCCTGCAATACGGACTAACACCAAGGACCATGGACACCATTGCAGCATCGTGCAGAGAATCCACTAGATGACAGTACCTCACCTAAATCAGGAAATGGGAGGCCTACTGCAGATGGATTAACATCACGTATGACTCTGCCATGATACCCCATGTGCTGGAATTCCTCGCGGGGCTACATCATGATGAGGGCCTCAGCTACAGTGCCATCAACAGTGCTAGGAGCGCACTGTCATCCTACCTTTGTATAGGAGTAGGATCTCACCAGCTCGTGCCCAAATTGATGAGGGGTATCTTCAATTCGAACCCTCCCCGACCACGATACAACATCACCTGGGATATAGGGGTAGTATTGAACCTACTCAGGAGTTGGTCGCCAATGATTGGACTACCGCTGGATAAACTCACCCTGACGATGGTGATGTTAATGGCGCTAACCTCGGCTGAACGGGTCCAGACCTTACTAAAGATCAAATTGGATCATATGGTCTCAACCCCTGAGAGAGTAACTTTCTTCATAACTTGCAGCACAGACCTGGGACTACAGGGCTGCAATTAATATTCCCAGCATACCCCGTTGATGTGAAGCTCTGCATAGCCACCTACATACGTCACTATATTATAGTGACGCATACCATCAGGAAAATGGAGAAAGGCCTGCTGATCAGCCATAAGAAACCCCATCACAGGGTGACGGTGCAGACGATCTCCAGGTGGCTCAGGGTGGTATTGGATGCAGCAGGTATTAATACTAATATATTTAAATCCCATTCTACCAGGGCTGCATCCACATCAGCGGCGAGGAACATGGAGGTTCCCATGGAACATATCCGCTACAGCGGGCTGGGCCAGCGAAGCTACGTTCCAGCAGTTTTATAATAAACCTGTGGCTGCTCCCGCTACGTTTGCGGAGACAGTGTTAAGTACTGGTCCCCAAGAAACGTTTATCCCCGAGTGAGGGGTTTTTGATTTGTATGAATAAATACTATGTTATTTTTCAGCTTGTCCAGTCTGAAATACGTTAACATACTCTTTCCATCAGAATTGCGGCAGTGTGTGAACATGGCTGTGATCCAGGGCATGTAATCACAGAACTTTAAAATCTTCACAAAGATTTTAAATGGACTTAAACTTTCGCTACCTCGGCGTTTTTATCACAACACCTATATCTGATATGTTCCATACAAACTTCCTGCCTTTTGTTGTGAAAGCTGAATGAGTCTGACCGCTGGTCAGTTTTACCATTATCCATTGCGGCCCAGATAAATCTGGTCAAGATGGTCGTTCTACCCAAATTCCTGTATCTTTTCCAGCACGTCCCTATACTTATCACTAAATCTTTTTTTGATAAATTAGAAAGGAGAATATCAAAATTTTTATGGGGTAGCAAACTGGCTAGAATTCGAAAGACGATACTACAGTCTCCTAAGAGTGACGGCGGTTTGTCACTTCCTGACTTCAGGCGATTCTATTGGGCAGCTAACTTGCAAAATATCCTGTATTGGATGAATGATGATTGCGACCACCTACCGACCTGGGTACACATGGAAAAGGCGAGTTTACGTCTCGCGTTGCGGTCTGTTCTATGCTCCAAACTCCCCATTTCTACAACATCTGTGGGTGCAGGCCCAATTGCTTCCCTCTCGCTCAAGATATGGAGTCAACTCAGGAAAAACTTCAGTTTACAAGGCCCTACCATCTTGACCCCACTGCTTAAACATCACATCTTTAAACCTTCAAGTACAGACTCCGCATTCAAAACATGACATAGTAATAGTATCAGTAGTATCAAAAACCTATACAAGGATGGCATTTTTTCGTCCAACTACAGCCTCCCAAAATCCCTTTTCCGTTTTTTCCAGATTAGGGATTTTGTGAAGAAGACATTCCCTCACTTCCCAAATCGCTCCCCTGAAACCCTGACCGATTCCATCCTAGCTCTTGATCCCAACCGGGAGAAATGCATCTCTTTTTTGTATAACTTGTTAGGGTCGGTAATATTGAATCCTCATACCTCATTAAAAGCTGCATGGGAGGGCAAGCTGAATATGAAACTAACAGACCAGAAATGGGACTCTGCCTTGTAATTGATCCATTTTTCCTCCATATGTGCCCGTCATGGCCTAATCCAATGCAAAGTCCTTCACAAAGTCCACTACACAAATGCAAGATTATCTAGAATATACCCCACTGTCAAGGACACCTGCAACAGATGTAATCAATCCCCTGCCAACCATAACCATATGTTTTGGTCTTGCCCTAAGCTGGCAGCCTTTTGGAGGAGTGCTTTCCACGTGATAAGCAGAGCCTATGGCCAGACTATTCCTCCAAACCCACTGTCAGCTATTTTTGGTACTCCTCCCAACACCAACCTCTCTAGTGCGTTGAAGCAGGTCCTGGCTTTTACAACCTTGTTAGCCCGGAGACTGATCTTGCTTAACTGGAGGCTTACCTGTCCCCCGACACACGCCTGCTGGATCAAGGAGGTGCTCTACAATTTAAAGCTTGAAAAACTTAGGTTTTCTCTCAAAGGCTCTACCAAGACATTCCTAGATAGATGGAACCCTTTCCTGGAACTTGTTAACCCTCTCAACTGTTTCCGGACTCGGAAGAGGACTGAGTGCCTTCTATCACTGCTCTGTCTTATTACAGCTGCTCTCCCCTCAACCCCCCTCCCACACTTTTTTTTTGTACATTTTGTTTTGTTTATCTTATCGTATTTGTGTGGATGTGTACGTATGTGAGTGTTGTTTGTCCCCGTTTGGTTACGACCTGATTCGGGTGGATTGAGGGGGGGTAAGGATAAGGGCTTTGAGGGTCGCTTACATACTGTTGCACAATTATGTCCTGACTATCACTGTCTGTTATCATTGTATGTATGCAAATAATAAAGAAAAAATAAATAAATATATATATATATTTAAAAATCTTCACAAAGTCACTCACGTGACTCCGAAATGAAATAGTAAGATTAAACGAGAACTTACCAGTTTGAAGTTTGATCTTTATTTTATGAGGAGTTGCAATGAGGGATTTTGTGCCCTCCGCTCCCAACCCTCTTCTATAAGGTCAACTGGTAATAGAGTCTCTTCAATCTTACTATATTTAGTCATTGTTCTTAATCAGTGATTCCACACTGCTGCTTTGAAGAATGTCGTGCATGCGTGCTGGCTGGGTCTTCACGAAATCCCTCATCGCAACCTATTTTGTTTCAGGAGCCAATCATTTTCTGATCCCTGTCTCACATATTATCTTATTCTATCTACATCATCTTACAATTCTTCTGACATGTTGTGTTTTCTGTTAAGTGCAGCAGAACCTTCCTCTCAACTATTCCATGCAGTAGTAACTTTTCTGTTCACACTACTCAAAATTTCTGTTGCACTTAGAAGTGATACAGCAGCTCTGGTTATTTTTTTTTCTGTTTTTGGCAAGGAACCACACACAAGTTGTCCTTCCCTGTCATATATCCTCTGTTGAATCTACCACTACACTTCCAACTATCTGGCTGGGATTTGGACAATTCCTTTTGTCAGGCCCAGTGCACTTTGTGGCTCTATTCAATGGAGATGGTGCTAATGTGAGATTCAAGATTCAAGAGATTTTATTGTCATGTGTCCCTGATAGGACAATGACATTCTTGCTTTGCTTCAGCACAACGGAACATAGTAGGCATTGACTATATAACAGATCAGTGTGTCCATATACCATTATATAAATATATACACACATGAATAAATAAACTGATAAAGTGCAAATAAACATATAACGGGCTATTCATGTTCACAGTTTTGTCCGAGCCAAGGTTAATAGCCTGATGGCTGTGGGGATGTAGCTATTCCTGAGCCTGGTTGTCGCAGTCTTCAGGCTCTTGTACCTTCTACCGGAAGAGTAGAAGGTACAATGAGATGAGTGTGTGGCCAGGGTGGTGTGGGTCCTTGATGATGCTGCCAGCCTTTTTGAGGAGGCGACTGTGATAGATCCCCTCGATGGAAGGGAGGTCAGAGCCGATGATGGACGGGGCAGTTTTACTACTTTTTGTAGGCTTTTCCGCTCCAGGGCACTCAAGTTGCTGAACCAAGCCATGATGCCGGTCAGCAAGCTCTCTACTGTGCAACTGTACAGGTTAGAGAGAGTCCTCCTTGACAAACCGACTCTCCATAATCTTCTCAGGAAGTTGAGGCGCTGATATGCTTTCTTAATAATTGCATCAGTGTTCTCGGACCAGGAAAGATCTTCAGAGATGTGCATGCCCAGCAATTTGAAGCTCTTGACCCTTTCAATCATTGACCCGTTGATATAAACAGGACTGTGGGTCCCCATCCTACTCCTTCCAAAGTTCACAATCATTTCCTTGGTTTTGCTGGTGTTGAGGGCCAGGTTATTGTGCTGGCACCATATGGACAGTCGCTCAATCTCTCTTCGATACTCTGACTCATCCCCATCAGTGATACATCCCACAACAGTGGTGTCATCAGCGAACTTGATGATGGAGTTCGCACTATGACCGGCTGCGCATTCATGAGTATAGAGTGAGTACAGCAGGGGGCTGAGCACGCAGCCTTGAGGTGCTCCCGTGCTGATTGTTATCGAGGCTGACACATTTCCACCAATACGAACAGACTGTGGTCTGTGAATGAGGAAGTCGAGGATCCAATTGCAGAGGGATGCGCAGAGACCCAGTTCTGCGAGTTTGGTAACCAGCTTGGAGGGGATGATTGTATTAATTGCTGAGCTGTAATCAATGAATAACAGCCTGACATTTGAGTTTTTGTTGTCCAAGTGGTTTCAATTTCAATTTTCAATTTCAATTCAACTTTAATGTCATTGCACAAATACAATTATATGTACAATGAAATGCAGTTTAGCGTCGGTTCGTTGTGATAGCAATATGGAAAAATAAATGCAGAATACAGACAATGTGGACGTAGAGACTGGAGAAATCTATCGGCGGGACTCCGAGTTCAGCAGTGTGATGGTGTTATTGTAGAAGCTGTTCCTAATCCTACTAGTGCGGGACCTGAGGCTCCTGTACTGCCTCCCTGATGGTAGGAGGGCAAACAGTACATGGTTAGGGTGAGAGGGGTCCTTGATGATCTTCCCGGCCTGTTTCAGACACCGTTTACGGTGGAGGGCATCCATGGCAGGGAGCGGGGCACCAATGATGTACTGGGCGGTTTTCACCACCTGTTGTAGTGCCTTCCTGTCTGCCACAGTGCAACTGCTGTACCATACCGTAAAGCAGGTGGTCAGGATGCTTTCGATGGTACAGCGGTAAAAGTTCGTCAGGATCTGGGGGGACAGGTGGGCTTTTTTGAGCCTCCTCAGAAAGTAAAGGTGCTGCTGTGCTTTTTTGATCAGCTTTGAGGTGTTGAGGGACCAGGACAGATCCTCCGAGGTGTGTACCCCGAGGAATTTGTAGTTGGAGACCCGCTCCACCTCACTCCCGTTTATATGGATGGGGGTGTGTCTGCCCCCTCTGTTCTTCCTAAAGTCCACAATGATTTTCTTCGTCTTCTGGGAGTTGAGGACGAGGTTATTGTTGGCACACCAGGTTGTCAGGTGCTGCACCTCCTCCCTGTAGGCTGATTCGTCATTGTCACTGATTAGTCCTACCACCGTGGTGTCGTCGGCAAATTTTATGATGGCGTTGGAGCCATACTTAGGAATGCAGTCATGGGTGAAGAGGGAGTAGAGGAGAGGGCTGAGCACACAGCCCTGTGGCACGCCGGTGTTCAGTGTTATAGTGGAGGAGGTGAGGTTGTTGACCCTAACAGGCTGTGGTCTGTTAGTGAGGAAATCCAGTGTCCAATTGCAGAGGGAGGTAGAGATGCCAAGACCGCTGAGTTTGGTGATCAAGCTAGCGCGTATGACAGTGTTAAAGGTGGAGCTGAAGTCAATAAACAGCAGCCTAATGTAGGTGTTGTTGCTGTCCAGGTGGGTCAGGGCAGAGTGTAGGGCCGCCAATATGGCGTCCTCTGTAGACCTGTTTGTCCGGTAGGCAAATTGGTGGGGGTCCAGTGTGGGGGGGAGGCTGGCTTTGAGGTGAGCCAAGATCAGCCGCTTAAAGCACTTGGCGATGACAGGGGTGAGTGCCACTGGCTGGTAGTCGTTGAGACTCCCTGTCGCTGATTGTTTGGGCACTGGCACAATGGTAGATGTCTTGAGGCAAGTCCACAGCGGAGTGGAGAGCCAGCGAGATCGCATCCACCGTTGATCTGTTCTGGCGGTAAGCGAACTGCAGTGGGTCCAGGTTTTTGTCGAGGTAGGAGTTGATTTGCGCCATGATCAACCTCTCAAAGTACTTCATCACCACAGACGTTAGTTCCAGTGGTCGATAGTCATTGAGGCACGTCACCTTGCTCTTCTTGTGCACTGGTATAATTGATGCCCATCTAAAGCAGGTGGGAACCTCAGACCTCAGAAGTGAGAGGTTGAAAATGTCCGTAAAACCTCCAGCCAGTTGGTCCGCACAGGTTTTTAGAAAAGGACCGAGTAAACCATCAGGTCCAGGCACTTTCCGAGGGTTTACCCCTCTGAAGGATTTCCTGATGTCGCCCTCTGTGACTGTGACTAAAATGCCATCACGGCGAATGGGGGCTCGGGAAGGCACATCAATATTCTCCCTATCAAAGCGTGCGTAAAACGCATTGAGCTCGTCAGGGAGTGATGTTTCGCGGACATTCGAGCTGCCTCCTGAATTCGCCTTGTAGAAGGTGATTGCATTCAGGCCCCGCCACAGCTGCCGAACATCTGTCTCATTCTCCAGTTTGGAGCAGAAGTCACCTTTTGGCCTTTTTGATGGCCGTCGTATCTGGACTTCTTGTAGGCCACTGTATTGGGAAACACTCGGAAGGTATTTGTGGGGATGCAGTCCTCCACACATTTCTTTATGAAATCTGTAACGACAGTGGCGTATTCGCTCACGTCCATTGCCGAGTCCTTGAAGATTGCCCAGTCTACAGACTCCAAACAGTCCTAGAGTTGGTCCTCTGCCCCCCCCCCCCCCCCTTCCCCCCCGACCAGCTCTGTACTGTCCTTACCTCTGGGGGTGCGCTCTTTCATAGGCATTCTTGATGGAGGTGTAGCAGTGGTCGAGGGTGTTTGGTCCTCTGGTGCAGCAGGAGACATGTTGGTGGAAGTTATGGAGCAATTTATTGATGTTTGCCTTATTGTCGTCCCCGATTTCTGCCGTTTCCCTGATGCGGGTGAGTTGTTGGAAGTTATAGGTGAATCTTATATGTTCTGGTGCTTCGCAAAAGTCGCTGCAGGCAGGCGCCATCTGGGAAGAATCGCAAAAAGGTCAAAGAGATTTAATGTAGATGGACAAAAGATATGCATGGCTATGATGGGCTGAAGGGCCTGGTTCTTGTTCTGTGCTCCGTGATTTAGTTTAGTAACTTCCACCCCTCTCTCTTCAGAGCTATGTGGTCCAGTGCTTATGTTAACTTCCCAGCACAGAACTCTTCACAAACAGTTAAAACAATTTTAACTGTTTGTGAAGTCGATTTTTGGTGGGTCAAGGCATCAATTAAGACAACAGAGGTAAATTAAGTTAAAGTACAGATATGCCATAATATAGTTGAATGGTAGAATAGATGGAGAGCTAGTTTTATCTTCAATTTATGGCTCTAATTTATTTTACTGTATAAATAATTCAGAATATTACATTTTCGAAGCAAAATGAATATAAACAATGCCACTGATCTACATGTTGACATTTACTCAAGAAATGCAGTGTATTGAACCAAATGGATTAACTTGAACCAGCTTAAATCAGCATCATCACAGCTTTGAATATAATTTCAGATCTGACTGCAAGCAAACGGATTGTCCTTTGCCTCCTTAACATTAACACATATACTGCTGTTAATAACAATTAATTTTGATTAATCAATGAATTTTATAAATTCACAAATCGATTTTCCTTCTGAATATATAGCAAAAACGAATTGTTTTGCAAATGAAGGATCTTTGTGGACGCAAAAAGTTTTAAATCATGTCTTTTTTTTTATTTAGTATTTATAAGATGTAATACATAAACTGCAATGATTTCCAGTCACCCAACATTGTGGTTCAATACATTACCCAGTAAATGTTTCTCTCACTACAAAGGGCATTTGTAGTGTATTGCAGATAACTGAAAATATAAAATTAAAGCAAAAATAGTTTGCAAATTATCCACAAAGCAAGTATTATCCAAGGAGAGATTTTATTAAAACTATATTCCAATTATAATACACTCTCAGCCATCAGGCATCCATTGGGAATGGGGTGTGCAGTTTGCATGAATATGCCAGTTGCATGTTAATGGTTTGAATAAACATTACTGTACATCATACTGTACATTGTTATTCTTTAAATAAATTGCCAAACTATGTTATGTCCTTACCCTTTCAAATAATAATGTTTTACCTGCAATACTATAATAAAGAGTAATAATCTAAATTACAAAAAACAAGCCCAATAACTGACTGTTCTATCACAGGAAATGTCAAATCTACAAAGAGGCAGTTGCTGCTGATCAGCAGGCAGATGCACTGCCCTTTATATAAACATGTGAAATAAAAGTGTCTTTGCACAATTATTTGCATAACACTTGAAATAATGCAATTGATCAATGTTCCTTGCCAGTTGCATGAGAATTCCATATGTAACAATACCAGATAAATAAGATTTTCCTGTTGATTGTTTTCTCTAGGATGCTTTAAACCAGGCTGTTCTGTCCAACAGGTCATGTTGACCATTGATCACCTACTCATGTTCACACTTTCATAAACTACACACAGGGGAAATGTACAGAGGTCAATTGACCTATAACCCTGCATGTCATTGGAATGTGGGAGGGAACCAGAGTACCCGGAGAAAACCCATGCAGTCAGAGGAAAAACGTACAAATTCCATACAGACAGCACCTGTAGTCAGGATTAAAGTCAGGTCTCTGGCACTGTAAGCCAGCAACTATACCATTGTACTGCCTGTGCACGTGGTCACAGAAGGCGAACCGGGATCATGGCCAGAGGTCTTTATCAAGGCGCCATGGTCTCGATGCCACCTGGAAGGCCCCGACAGCCAAACCCACCCAGAGTAGAGCTCACTTGGTTCCATTGGCTGGATGGGAACTGAGGCTTGGGATGACTGAGCTCGCATTGAACGGAGCCTGGGACAACGGAGCTCACATTGAACAGAGCCCGTGTCGACTGAGCTTGTGTCGATCGGAGCCGGAGGTTGTGCCACTAGAAACAGAGTGAATTTAATGCGACAGTGAGGGGATGGGGTGAAGGACAAAGGAGGACCTGGCGTGGTATATCTTGCAACTTTGTCAGTGCCCTTTACGTGGTGATTATTTGCGACTTTGGGTATGCAAACAAAGGCTTGTCACATGACAATAAAGTATTCATTCATTCATTCATGCAAACTTAACGCAGACAGCAACGGAGGTCAGGATCGAAGCTGGGTCTCTGGAGCTGTGAGGCAGCAACTTTAACTGCTGTGTTGCAGTCTATTTAGAGTTGGTATACACGCCAGTAATTGAAATAAATAAGTGCAGATACTAGAAACTTGCAATAAAACAGAATATGTTGAAACTTTATATTTCAGATTGAGGAATCATTGTTGTAAATGGGAAGGAGGGAAAATCGATTTGTTTTAAATTGCAGAGTGGGTGGGGGAGTGATGGGTTGTACAAAAGAAACATCTCCAATTGAAGAATTTCCATGATGTTTCCAGTATTTTCTCTTTTTCCAGTCCCTTCTTTCTGACAAACCTGCTAAGCCAGGTTGTGGAAAGGGAAAGACTCCAACAATTTATAAAATATTGTTGATCAGTGTTAATGAGAAGATCGTGACCACATAAGTACACATTGATCATGATGATTTTTTTTTACCAATTTGATTTTAGTTCAACATATTTATAGGAACAGGTCTTGCTGGCCTGATTAACCTGCTTGAAATTACCCTGCTTGCTGGTCCCCACTACCTAGGCCTTATTACTGAAATTTGAAAAATAATAAAATAGATGTAACCAGTTTGGAATGATCAAATAGGTGCATATAACATTTAATGCTGTGGTTCTTGCAATTAAAAATTATTTTTAAGGTTTGAAAAAAAAGCAATAACTTCTTAAAACATAGTCAATTATAGGCTAGTTACCTTCACAGGGCAGCACGGTGGCGCAGCAGTAGAGTTGCTACCTGACAACGTCAGAGACTCGGGTTCGATCCTGACAATGGGTACTGTCTGTACGGTGTATATATGTTCTCCACGTGACTGCGTGGGCTTTCTCCGGGTGCTCTGGCTTCCTCCTACCCTCCAAGGACATTCAGATTTGTAGGTGAATTGGCTTCTGTAGATTGTAAATTGTCCCTCATGTAGGATATTGCAAGTGTACGGGGAGATCGTTGGTTGGTGCGGACTCAGTGGGCCAAAGGGCCTGCTTCTATGCTGTATCTCTAAAATCTTTTCATAGAAACATGGAAACATAGAAAATAAGTGCAGGAGTGCCACTAGGTTCCACTAGGGGCTAGTGGAATCAAGGGATATGGGGAGAAGGCAGGCATGGGTTATTGATTGAGGACGATCAGCCATGATCACAATGAATAACGGTGCTGGCTCGATGGGCCAAATGGACTCCTCCTGCACCTATTTTCTATGTTTCTATGAGTCGGCCCTTCGAGCCAGCACCGTCATTCAATATGATCATGGCTGATCATCCTAAATCAGTACCGCGTTTCTGCTTTCTCCCCATATCCTTTGATTCCGTTAGCCCCAAGAGCTATATCTAACTATCTCTCGAAAACAACCAGAGAATTGGCCTCCACTGCCTTCTGTGGCAGATAATTCCACAGATTCACAACTCTCTGAGTGAAAAAGTTTTTCCTCATCTCAGTCCTAAATGGCCTACCCCTTATTCTTAAATTGTGACTCCTGGTTCTGGACTCCCCCAACATCGGGAACATTTTTCCTGCATGTCCAATCCCTTAAGAATTTTCTATGTTTCTATAAGATCCCCTGTCATCATTCTAAATCCCAGTGAATATAGGCCCAGTTGATCCATTCTTTCATCAAATGTCAGTCCTGCCATCCCGGGAATTGACCTGGTGAATCTACGCTGCACTCCCCCAATAGCAATAATGTCCTCAAATTAGGAGACCAAAACTGAACCCAATATTCCAGGTATGATCTCACCAGGGCCCTGTACAAATAGGACCTCCTTGCTCCTATACTCAAAACCTCTTGCTATGAAGGCCAACATGCCATTTGCTTTCTTCACTGCCTGCTATACCTGCATGCTTACTTTCACTGACTGATGTACATGCACACCCAGGTCTCGTTGCACCTTCCACTTTCCTAATCTGACACCATTCCGATAATAATCTGCCTTGTTCTTGCCACCAATGTGGATAACCTCACATTTATCCACATTATACTGCATCTGCCATGCATCTGTCCACTCACCCAACTTATCCAAGTCACCATGCAGACTCATAGCATCCTCCTCGAGTAGCACACACTGCCACCCAGCTTTGTGTCATCTGCAAACTTGGAGATGTTACATTTAATTATTTCGTCTGAAGAAGGGTCTCGACCCGAAACGTCGCCTATCTCCTTCGCTCCTTAGATGCTGCTGCACCCGCTGAGTTTCTCCAGCTTTTTGTGTAACCCTCGATTCTCCAGCATCTGTAGTTCCTTCTTTAACACATGATCTGGCAGAGATGTGGTTGGAATAAGTAGGTTATCAATAAGTGCAGTTGACTCTGATATGCCACAGGATTGTGCAGGACTGCACCAGGACTCTTACTCCTGGATAGAGTTTGAGGCGGAGGAGGCCTTTGACTGAGTGGTGTTGGCAGGGAGCTGAGCTCCCAACATGTTCCACAAAATGACAAGCACTTCAGGCATTGACCGAGGCTCCGTCACTCATCAAGCACCATTGCTATCGTAACACTGGGATCTCTAATAAGGCATTTTTCTGACATTACAGTGCCATTAGGTAGGCACTCTCCTTCCCTCTCAAGTAACTCCATCTGCACCTCCTCCCCGCTTTAAGGCTGCACTGTGGATTCTGGAACTTTTTGTGTTAAACGCTGTCTCACTCGTGCTTCTTTTGTTACACAACTACGACAGCTTATTTCAATGGTCAAATCATGGTCTTTGTATTCCCGAGCACTTATGTCCTTCATCATTTTGTCAGGGTATAATTACCCTGATATCAGCCACCTTGCAGAGACTTATCCCAGCAAAAATGCTTTCCGTATCAGTATGCTATTAAGCTATTTGATTTGATTGCCCATGGGAAAGCATAGGAAATCAGAGATGCACAAAGGGTTTGAAATGGAGCAATTTGGGGGTTATATTGTAGAATTGGAGATTAAAGAAATATTTGAGGCAGGCCTGTGGCGAGATTTAAATGCAAGAACGAGTTGTTAAATTCGAGCATTAGAGGTTATAAAAGCAGAATGTCTTCTTTTGTGCCATGCACAATATTAGCATTGTTTTATTGCTAAAGGGTGTGAGTAAACTCATAATTTTAAATCTTGCAAGTAATTGTTATGCATTTTTAAAAAGTATTCTACCTCCTCAATTTTGCACAACCTATACCAAATCATTTGTAAGAAGTAAACAATATGAAAGAGAAAGCTTGTAAAAAGTTTTCGATTCTGCACCAAATTCTTTATTCCAAGTGCTTACAGTTTACTTTGATTCTGACAAAGAGAGAATTCTGAATTGAATGCTTATTTTCCCTTATTTGCTTCTTCTGATCACATTTGTTTTGTGTTATAAGATGGAAGAATTACAATCAGGTCAAGTTTGGGCAGCACGGTGTTAAAGCTACTGCCTTGCAGCGCTAGAGACCCGGGTTCGATCCTGAATACGGGTGCTTGCCTGTATGGAGTTTGTACGTTCTCCCCGTGACCTGTGTGGGTTTATCTCCAAGATCTTCTACACTCCAAAGATGTACAGCTTTATAGGTTAATTAGCTTGGTATAAAGGTAATTTGTATCCTGGGTGTGTAGGATAGTGTCAGTGTACGGGGATCGCTGGTCGGTGCGGACTCGGGGGGCGAAGGGCCTGTTTCATCGCTGATTCCGTGTATCTCTAAACTTAAAAATGACTAAACTCTACAGGCAATCTAAATCAGCACAGTTGAATGCTCAGTTTGGTAAATAAACTATTGGTAAATAAAGTGGAAAACCTCAAAGATGGAGTTGAATTTTTGGAATTATTTATCCCGGAGGGCTGTTGGGCTGGACGCTTAGTTTTAAAGAGGAAGTGGGCATTTTTTTTATAGCTCATGGATTTGACGACTAATGGGGAACTGGCGCAGATGAGGAGATAAAGCTGGGACAGATTTCATTTCGGAGTCACGTGAGTGACTTCATGAAGACCCCGCCAGGCACGCATGCGCGACATATCATCGACGTGCGTGCGAGCGATGGGCAGAGAGGAGCGTTGCTCCTCCACTGCTGGGACCTACAGGTAAGTGGAAAACTAACCCGCCGTCCGTTTTTTCTTTACAGAGACTCTGTTTTCAGAGTGCTCCAGGCCACTTCGGCACTGACTGCGGACCGCGGAATGCGGGCAGTCAGCGGCGGCTCTAATTCATGGAGTCGGGAAGAGCCCGTTGACCCAGGTGGGACGGGTTCACACTCGCCGGCAGAGGATGGCAGAGGCAGCCGACTCTACGCCGCAGCCCGCAGGCCGTGGGCCGGCGGCATTTATAAGTAAGTAGGGGCTTGCAGGCTCGCCGTGTGCAGTGAGCAACGGCAGAGCAACAGCCCGATTTTACACCGCAGCCCGCAAGGATACTGCGGGCTGTCGGCATTTATATAGAAGTGGGGGCTTGCAGGCTCGCCGTTCGCAGACAGAGACGGCAGAGCAGCAGCCCGACTTACACCGCAGCCCACAGGATACTGCGGGCTGTCGGCATTAACACAGAGTAGGGGTTAGCCCCAACTCAACTCTACACAGCCTGCATTATCCCAGTGCTGTAATTAAGAGGGAATGGAGTTGCAGGAATTATTCATGTTGTTTGAAGCCCAACTTATTTTTACAATGGGGCAGCTCGTTGACCCTGTGAGGTCCGGGCTCAACACTCACCGTTTGCGCTGCAATTGCAGAGTGACAGCACATATCTGCACCGCAGCCCGCAAGGTCTGTGGCTGTCGGTTTACATACCCGGGCTAGCCCGCGGACAGGATCCGGGCCCGGAGACTGCCTTTCGCGGGCAGCAGAGGCAAGCAGGAGCTCCGACTCGACGCCACAGGCCGCAAGTATACCGCGGCCGAATGGCCATGCTACCCTTTAGAGGTAGTAGAGCTGGGGGCTCGCATATAAACGGCAGCACCCGCTAGACGGGCCGGGGAAAAGGCGCGAAAGTCGGGGAGCCCTGTGACTACAGGACCCGACCCACCGACACAGCTGTGTACAAGCGGGGTACCCGCAGAGCAGGAAGTCGGTACAGCACCGGAGCAGGTAGTCCCTGACTCCATTTCACTATCGCCAACAGGGAGAGAATCGTTGGCTGATATGAGCAAACGGGTTTCACGTGCTGCTGCACGGCCCTTCTCCCCGAGCCCTCGTGGAAGAGCCAGGGATAGAGCTCAACAACAAAGGCCTTTAGGGCAGAAATCTCACCAGAGACCGCTAGATTGCGGACTGGTGGTTTACCGAGACCCGAGTCCACTGGCAGACCAGGGAGGGCCAGTGTAGACTCACCACCTAGCTGGACCAGGAGGAGTCATACAGGTGGAGTCTCGCCACGGTCACCGCATCCCTCAATAGCGGCAGGACGGGACCGTACGCCGCCTGAGTCCAGGAGAAGGACAGGTGGCAAGCCCGCGCGGATGTCGGGTCACCACGCTGCGGCGTCAGGTGCCGACTTCACACCGCATATGCCCTTTGAGGCAGTCGGGCCTAGCTCATCCAAAAGGAGGCGAATGTGCAGATCCGCGCGGGAGTCGTACAGCTTCGCTGAGGCGGCTGGCAGTGACTTTTCGTCACGGCACCGAGATTACCTCGATGAGGTACGGGCCGATGATAGGAGCCTCAGGAGTTCCTTCGGGCATGAGGGCTCTGACCTCCCATTCACGCACGATGAAGGGCGCATTGAACGGATGGAGAGGATGATGGAACGGATCCTGCAGCAAAATCAACGGCAGGAAATGTCCAGTTCCAGGGGACTTTTGGATATATCCCCATCGTCAATGGGTAGCATGAGGCAGCCAGGAGAAGAGGATATCTTGGTACACGAACCAGTGGCACCTGAGGTTCCTCAGGAAGAACTTTTGGACGTGGCAGCCAAGTTTGCGTTACCCGAATCATCGGGGAACCTCTCAAAACTAAACTGGCCGCTACCATTGATTTCCTCACCATTCACCAGCTACAGGATCAGGTCCTTGCGGAGGCCATGAATAGGTACAAGGCACCGAGTAATTGTAACTCACTCAATGTACCTATTGTAAACATGCCTATTTGGGGCAATATAAGCCCGGGCGTAAGAGCACAGGAAGTAAAATTACAGAAAATCCTAATACTGCTCACATCTGCAATTACCGCTTTTGCGAGGTCGGTGGACGGGATGGACTTGAACACCGAACAGGAGGATGCTCTTGCATTATTATGCAACACGCAATACGAAATAAATGCGTTTCGAAAAAGTACCATCAAGCCCACGCTAAATCCCAAATTTGCGGGGCTATGCAGAGCATCTCCAACACCACCATCCAGACAACTATTCGGGGAAGACCTTCCGAAGCAGGTCAAGGATTTAGACGACCATGCCAAGACAGTGGGTCTTATGAGGTCGCACACCTTAACCAGACAAACGGCCAGGAAAACTCCATATTCCAGGCCACGGGGTCAAACCGGAAGGCCAGCAAGGACCTACATACCCGCGCCACAATACCAACATTTTCAACAGCCAGGGCCTTTTTTAGGAAAAAAAAAAAAAATGGGACTTCGGATGTGAGTCAACGCCCACAATTCCTAGAGCTGCCCGCTACGTCGGCAGCACCCGCTCTGCGGGTCGGGATAAAAACGCGGAAATCAGGGGAGCCCTGCGCAGTCAGGACCCGATTCTCCACCACGACTGACCATGGTGCCGTAAAGTGGTAGGAGCACCGCGCAGGAGCAGGGTAGGAAAGACCCTGACTCCCTACCTCTGTCACTTAACCATAGCGACAGTGGAGTAAAGGTGCGTAACGTGTTATTTTCTTGGCACGTTCTCTCTCCCCAAATATGCAGGTCACCAGAGGGAGGACCAGGGGAAGAATCGCACAGCAGTCGGTAAACCCGCCATAGGAGCCGGGGTCGACTTTCCACCGGAGCAGGCCACCAGATCGTGGACCGGTGAAGGATTGAGGCCTGGGTCTGTAGGACCACATGTGCGGCCGGCACAGACTCAGCACCGAGGGAGCCTGCCTGGTTGCAGGTCGGTGTAGTCTCATCTCGGTCACCGCACCCCCTTTAGCGGCAGGACTTGACCAAACGACGCTTTGTCCCAAAGGAGGACACCGACTCAGCACCGAGGGAGCCTGCCTGGTTGCAGGTCGGTGTAGTCTCATCTCGGTCACCGTACCCCCTTTAGCGGCAGGACGTGACCGAACGACGCTTTGTCCCAAAGGAGGACACAGACTCAGCACCGAGGGAGCCTGCCTGGTTGCAGCTCGGTGTAGTCTCATCTCGGTCACCGCTCCCCCTTGTAGTGGGGACGTGACCGAACGTCGCCTTTGGAGGACAGGCGGCAAGCCCGCGTGGACGTCGGGGTACCACGCTTCGGCGGCCGGGACCGACTCATCACCGCTCATGTCTTATCAGACCAGCGGGCCGCCTCCGTCCGGAAGACGGCGGACCAGCGGCAGGTCCGCACGGGAGTCGCTTAGCCACGCAGAAGCGGCAGGCAGCGACATCCTGTCTTGGCACCCTTGTTATCACCTCGACGAGGTGTGGGGCAATGACAGAAGCCTCAGAGATTCTCCAGAACCTGAGGAAATCGACTTATTGTCCGCAGATGCGGCAGTGGTTGCATGGCTCGGATGGAGCACATGATGGAGCGTATCCTAGAGCACAATCTCTGCAGCTGGACCAGATGTCCTCCAGTCCTGGAGGAACCTGTAGTACCTGAGAAAACCCAGGAGAAACTGCTGAATGTGGTCTCCAAGTTCGCCCAATTTGCTAAAATGATAGCATAATATGGAACACCAGTTATCAACCTCCTTGTTTCCAGGTGAACCACTAGATACATATATGTGTCTCTTGAGAACCAGATCCTGCGGGAGTGGCGATGGACGAGTTCTCGCCACATTGGGGGAAATGGATTTCTATGCTTTCCCCATTCTGCCTCATCAGACAGGTGTTGCAGAAAACGTACCCAGGTCTGGAACATACAGGACCATGGACGTCATATAGATCGTGCAGAGAAAGTCCACTGGGAAGCACTACCTCACCTACATAGGATATGAGAGATTTTTGTAGTCGGACCAAGACCACCTACATATCTGCTACGATCTCCAATGTGCTGGCATCCTCACGGTCTTCATTATGATGAGCCCTCAGTTACAGTGCTGCATACAGTGCCAGTAGTGCACTGTCATCCTAGCTCAACATTGGAGTGGGATCTCACCAGCTGGTATCCAAACTACGAGGGATATGTTCTATCCATCCCTCCCCGACCACGATATAATATCTGAGAGATAAGGGTGGTGTTGACCCTACTCAGGAGGTGGTCGCTTATGACGGAGGTACCAGTGGACTTACTCACCTTTAAAAGTGGTGATGGCAATAGCACTGAATACAGCACAACGGGTCCAGACTCTACAGGAATTAAACCTGGATAGAATGATCGACCCATAATAAAGTAACTTCTTTATGAAAGAGTTACTTAAACTATACAGACCTGCAACTACAGGTCTGGAAATGGCCATCAGGAATATGGAGGCAGATCTGTTGTCAGCCATGGAAACCCACGTCACAGGGTGACGGTGCAGACTATCTCCAGATGGCTTAAGGTGGTATTCGATGCAGCAGGTAAGACACTAAACATTTTGAAATGTCATTCTACTAAGGCTGCATCCACATCAGGGACGAGGACCATGGAGATGTTCATAGAGCATGTCCTCACAATAGCGGGCTGGGCCAGTGAAACTACATTTCAGTGGTTTCATAACTAACCTGTGGCCGTTTCCCGCAACGTTATGCACGTTAAGTGCTGTCCCTAAACGTTTGTCCCCGAGTTCAGGGATTTATTGTTGTATTAACAATAATGTTATTAGTTTTCAGCTTGTTCAAGTCTGAAATACGTTAACATACTTCCTCCATCATTATTACGGCAGTGTGTGAGCATGGACGTGGTCCAGGGCGTGTAATCACAGAGCTTTGAAGTCTTCACGAAGTCACTCACGTGACTCCGAAATGAAATAGTAAGATTAAACGAGAACTTACCAGTTTGAAGTTTGATCTTTATTTTATGAGGAGTTGCGATGAGGGATTTCGTGCCCTCCGCTCCCAACCCTCTACCATAAGATCAACTGGTATATAGAGTCTCTTCAATCTTACTATAACAAGTCATTTCTGTTGTTGGTTCTGTGATTCCACACCGCTGCTTTGAAGAATGTTGCGCATGCGTGCCTGGCGGGGTCTTCACGAAATCCCTCATCACAACTCCTCATAAAATAAAGATCAAACTTCAAACTGGTAAGTTCTCGTTTAATCTTACTATTAGCCTTGATTATATTGAATACAGGGTAGGTTGGAGAGGTAAATTTTCTCAAATTTCTTATGTTTGTTTCACATGGTGGAAAGAGATTTCAAATCAGGCAACATTTGTGGTGAGACATTCTTGCCATAGAGGGAGTACAGAGAAGGTTCACCAGACTGATTCCTGGGATGGCAGGACTTCCATATGAAGAAAGACTGGATAGACTTGGCTTGTACTTGCTGGAATTAAGGAGATTGAGGGGGGATCTTATAGAGGCTTACAAAATTCTTAAGGGGTTGGACAGGCTAGATGCAGGAAGATTGTTCCCGATGTTGGGGAACTCCAGAACAAGGGGTCACAGTCTAAGGACAGAGATGAGAAGATCTTTTTTCACACAGAGAGTGGTGAGTCTGTGGAATTCTCTGCCACAGAAGGTAGTTGAGGCCAGTTCATTGGCTATATTTAAGAGGGAATTAGATGTGGCCCTTGTGGCTAAAGGGATCAGGGGGTATGGAGAGAAGGCAGGTACAGGATACTGAGTTGGATGATCAGCCATGATCACATTGAATGGCGGTGCAGGCTCCAAGGGCTGAATGGCCTATTTCTGCACCTATTTTCTATGATTCTATGAATATTTCAGGCCAGTGTTTTACCATCCAGATCTCTGATCAAAACGTATTGATTTGGCTGACCCAGTTAGGTAGACATTATATTTTCAAGTTATCCAGCACTTTGAATAATCAAATAAATATTTGGCTTGATTCAGCCTGATGCTCAAGTAAATAATTGCAACATTTTTGATGCCTGGGACTGTTAAATGCTATGCAAAAACGAAATCTTCACCCATGAATGTCACATTTTTGTCTACTTTTTGCTGCTAGAGGTGGTAACATCAGCTTAAAATTAATTGCAAGTGCACAGAGTATCTGAAACAAATCCTGGTGTTTACAGATAACTAAAAAAATTAACACTGTCGAGGAAAGCTTTCAATTTGAAGTGAGTATGTTCATTTAACTTTAAAGTATAAACAGAAAATCTCTGGGGAGAACGCTTCACATTTTGCACATTTCACATTTCACACATAGAAACAAAAATGCAGATATAAGCATAAAAATAAGATCAGACCTTCTCACTAATATTTTACATTTGCACACAACAGAATATTTAATTGAAATACATGATTTTGTCATTGTTTTTAAATGAGATTGTTCCCCTAGCCCTGGGAATAACAACATTTTAATTTGCAGGGCAAATATTGGATAAGGATCTTGGACCAGCTATGCTCAGTCTGTGTGCTTGGCTTTAGTTGCAGTCATTTCTGAAAATATGCTTTCACAAGGATGGCAACGAGAGGGTGACTGCAATTTCATTGAGTTCTGGATGTCCTGTTTTAAATTTAATCCAGAAAGAAGATAAAAAAATATTTTGGAATTCTAACTTCAGTCCCTTGAAACGTAACAATGCCAACACCAATCCTTGTTATTTACCACATATGTGCTTGGAGTCAGTTGATGAGTATATGTCACAAATCCATTGTTTTCTGTTTTGTGGATTTGGGTCAGAGGGGAAATACTCTTTGAATTTGTGGAATGTTGATTTTAGATGGAATGTAAATTTGCTTTGACGAGAGAGATTAATATCTGCTGTCATCAATAGTGATGTAAAAGGTGGAACATGTCAAGTGATTAATGCCTAACATGTATTTAGAATGTAAGCTTCATTTAAAAAAAATTAATTCATTCAATTTTTCTTCCTGTGCCTCATCTTTTGAAAGTATCCAGAGAACCAGCCTCCACCGCCGTCTGAGGCAGAAAATTCCACAGACCCACAACTCTCTGCGAGAAAAAGTGTTTCCTCGTCTCCGTTCTAAATGGCTTACTCCTTATTCTTAAACTGTGGCCCCTGGTTCTGGACTCCCCCAACATTGGGAACATGTTTCCTGCATCTAGCATGCCCAAACCCTTAATCTATATTGATAAAAGTCTGATCTTGACCACTTCCTGTTCTGTATATTTATTTTAGAAAAAGCGCTGCCACTTGTGATTTTTGGCCATCTTACTCAGAGTCCCCTTCCGCTGGGCAGGACAAGAGGATTTTTCCCATCAATGAAAAATAAAAGAGTTACTAGTATTTTAAAAATGTTGAGATTCTCGCCCCTGAAGGCCATGCCCCTTCCGGAGGGACTATAAAACCCGGAAGTGTTGAGTGTCTCAGTCAGTCTCTGGAAGATAGGGGAGCGAGAGGGTCATGTCTCGCAGCCTGAGCTGTGAATAACACTGAACTAAAACCAATCACATGTCTACTAAACTGTGAGCGGTTTTACTGACCTGTCAGTGCCCTTAATGTGGTTTGAAAATATAGTTTGGAAATGCTAAAGCTGTGTTGCCTTTAGTTTGGAAAAGCTAAAGCTATGTTGCCTTTGGTTTGGAAATGCTAAAGCTGTGCTACCTCTGGTTTGGAAATGTTAAAGCTGCGTTGCCATTGGTTTGGAAATGCTAAAACTGTGTTGTCTTTGGATTAGAAATGCTAAAGCTGCCTTGCCTAATTAAAGTTGCATTGCCTAATTAAAGTTGCCTTGCCTTTTATTATAATTAAAAGTCTAATCTTGACCACTTCCTGTTTGCGCTTTATATTGATTTTAGAAAAAAAGCTACCACATACGGCTGTGACTTTTGGCCATCTTACTCAGAGTCCCCCTCCGATCATCAGGAACCCATGGATTGTTCCCATCGATGAAAAATAAAAGAGTTATTAGTGTTTAAAAAATGTTGAGATTCTCTCTCCTGTCAATGATGCCATGAAGGCCACGCCCCTTCTGGTGGGAGAGGAGGGGGAACTATAAAACCTAGAAGTGTGGGTGTGGCTCAGTCTCTGCAAGATGGAGGAGGGAGAGGTCACGACTCGCTGTCTTTAGTGGCCTTGCACCCTGCTTGAAATGGTATGAAACTGCACTTGAATTTGGTGGCCTTGCACCCTGATTGAAATGGAATTTCAAGGAATTGCCGTGAGTCAACTGCCAGCCCACCAGCCATGAGTGAGTGAGCTGCCAGCACAACAGGCTTGAGTGACTGAGCCGCCAGCCCAAGAATCCATTCGGCCCACAATGCCCATACTAGCCCTCTGGATATCAGTCCCTTCAGCCAACAACACCCATACTAGCGCTCCAGAAAGCCCCCCCCCCTCCCCCTCCCTCCCTCCCTCTAGCCACCAATATTGGAATTGGTAGAAAGGTGGAATATTGCGTTGGGGACCAGCCGTCCCATGTGATGCTGGGACCCAACGGACTAGTAATCTTATATGTTTCAATGATATCTCCTCTCATCCTTCTAAATTCCAGAGTGTACAAGCCCAGCTGCTCCATTCTCTCAGCATATGACAGTCCCGCCATAAAGGTGGCTTGTTCTGGTTGGCTGCCAGTGATTAGTGGTGTTCTGCAAGGGTCGTTGGACTGCTACTCTTCATATTGTATGTCAACAATTTGGATGATGGAAATGATGGCTTTGTGGCCCATTTTGTGGATTACATGATGATATGTGGAGAGACAGGTTGTGTAGAGGAAACAGGGAGTCTGCAGGAGTCTGCAAGGACTCATACAGGTTGGGAGAGAGGCAAAGAAGTGGCAGATGCCATTTAGCGTAGCAAAGTATGTGGTTAAGTGTGCAACCCGACGGGTTGCTTTCTATGAATTTCACAGATTCACCACTCTCTAGCTAAAGAAGCTCCACCTCATTTCCATTCTAATCATCGAATGCACTGTGCAAGTTTGAAGAGTCTTTAGAGACATGCTGAATTTTCTTATCTTCTCATGATGTAGAGGTGCTGATGTGCTTTCTTGTCTGTTGAATCAAAGTAGTTGGTCTTCAACAGACCATTAGTTAAATTTATTGGTTAAAGGCAGAGTTAGATAGATTCTTGATTAGTACAGGTGACAGAGATTATGGGGAGAAGGCAGGAGAATGGGGTTAAGAGGGAGATATCGATCAGCCATGATTGAATGGTGAGCTAGACTTGATGGGCCAAATGGCCTAATTCTACTCCTATGCTTTATGACCTTATGACCGTAATGCTCAGGTACTGAAACCATTTTCACTTCGACACCATTGATGCTGATTAAGCCATGTGCTCCACCATCATTCCTAGAGTCGATAACTAGTTAATCTAGAAAGCTGTGTTTCAAATTCTGGCATTGTTTATCGTTGACAAATACTTTGACTGATCTTAAAAGCATTGATTGATTGCAAATCAATCTGCTGGGAAGGTGCCCTCGACTCGATACCAGACCCGACTCGCCGCTGTCTCTTCTTGGCTTCAATAAAGGAGACTTGTTTCGTTTCGTTTGATAACGGAAACAGTGCAGGGAGAAAGAGAAAGGGCCAATCCATCCATCGACGGAGGAGACGAGAGCTGCGCCTTCATTGTCCCCCTCAGCCCCAGAACAAAAACAAACAAACCAACCAACATGAGAGGCTAGGGAGGATTTTGGTCTGGGCAACATTAACGACAGAGAGCTGGGATTGAGGGGAGCCGCGAGTTGAATTAGATTAGTGTTAAGAAAGGAAGGGTTCTAGAGACCCATGGCTTCAGGGAATAGTGGGGCGAAGGATGGTGGGTGGCAGACAGTAGGTAAGGAAAAGGGGGGCTCTAAGAGAGAGGCATCGAGCGAAAGACCTGAAATGTTAGCAGACGAAGGAAATAAAGTTAGGAGAACTAGAATTACTGAAGAATTTGTCGTGCTGTTTAAAGTTAAAGGAACCAATCACGGAGATGCAGGATTTAGAGCAGTGAATCCATTAAAAATTACCACCGCTTTGGAGAGCCAGATAGGCAGGGATTTTCAGGCCAAGATTCTGTATAATGGGATGATAAGAGTTTGTTGCAAAGACCGAAAACAGTTTAATGATGCTAGGGGTGTGGGGAAATTGGTGGTCAAGGTGGAGAGTTTGCTCCCTAGAGGAAGACAGCAGGGAATAAAGGGAGTGGTGTATGGGATGTATAGTGGCTTGTCTGAGAAGGAGATCTTAGAAAACGTTAAGGGGGCTCAGGTAACTGATGTTGTGAGATTTAAGAGTAGGAATAGAGTCGGGGACCCGCCGGTCCTGCTTACGTTCAAAGATGAAGTACTGCCACAGAGAGTGTTTCTTGGGAGTATGGCGTATCAAGTGAGGGAGTACATTAAACCACCATTGCGCTGCTATAATTGTCAGAGATTTGGACATGTTGCTGGGGCTTGTCGGGGGAAAAGAAAGTGCACAAAGTGTGGTGGAGATCATGTAATACAAAATTGCAAGGGCAGAGGAACCTAAGTGCTCTAACTGTGGTGGGGGTCACGCAGCAGGGTTTCATGGTTGTGTGCGCTTTGTTCAGGCGAAGCGAGTGCAGGAAGTGAAGGATCAGAACAAGGTGTCATATGCAGAGGCAGCTCAAAGGGTGGCTAGAGAACGCGGAGATGTGAGCACTGGGACTAGAGTGGTGCTAGGAAGTCAGAACATTGTGCCAAACTTGCCGTCGGCTTTTCCATCTGACATGTTGATTTTTAATAAGGAGTCATTTCTGTCTTTTGTTTCTGATGCGCTGGTAGGAGCTAAGCAAGCAGCGAACCGGTCAGATATCCTCAGGATAGTGGTGGGGGCAGCTGATAGGTTCCTCAGTGTAAAGCAGTCGCCAGAAGAGTTGCATCAATACATGACGGAGAGTCAGTGTATGGAGAGGGCACAGTTGTCGAGAGCTAGCAGTATGGAGTATATCAGCAACGTGGAATGTGATGATCCTCATTAACATCATAATGTTTTATATACTTCAATGGAACGCCCGGAGTCTGATTGGAAATGGACAAGAGTTAAAGAGATTTGTTGATGAATTTAAAAAAAGCACCAGAATTAATTTGTATCCAAGAGACATGGTTAAAGCCCTGTCTAGATTTTGTAATCCCAGGTTATGAAGGTGTGCGATTAGATAGGTCTGATAGATCAGGTGGAGGTTGTGCAACTTTTGTTAAGACTGGGTTGCAGTATAGGAAAGTTGACGTTAATTCTAATCTTGAAGTTTTGGCTGTGGAGGTTTGGAGCAGTCAGAATTCTATTACTGTGATAAATTATTATAACCCCTGTCAACCCTTGGTATTGTCAGATTTTGATGAGATAATGGAGAAGGTAAGGTGTCCTGTTATATGGATTGGAGATTTTAATGCACATAATCCTTTATGGGGTAGTGATCACAGGGATAAAAATGGTGGTATTGTTGAAGAATTTTTGGATAAGTATGAGTTGGTATTACTGAATGATGGAAGGCCGTCTAGGTATAATATTATGAGAAACACCTGCAGCCACATAGATTTATCAATTGCTTCTTCAAACTTGGCAAGAATTGCTGAATGGAATGTAATGGATAGATATACATTGGGTAGTGATCACTATCCAATTTTATGTAGGTTTGGTAGGGATTTGAGGAGAGAAGTGGTAAAGAAAGTCCCTAAATATAACTTTTCTCAGGCCAAATGGGATAAATTCCAAGAGAAGGCTCAAAGTTTAGTTGGAGAGATTAATAGTGATGGTTCAATAGATAGTTGGAATACTTCCATTAGTCTCATGATTCATGAGGCAGCTTGTTGTACTATTCCTGTGAAGCAGGAACCTAGGTCCCGTATGTCTGTCCCTTGGTGGAATAAAGAATGTGATGAAGCTGTAAGGAATAGGGATATTGCCTATCGGAAATTAAGAAAGTATCCAATTTTGGTCAATGCAATGGAGTACAAGCGGTTAAGGGCATTAGCAAGACGAGTTGTAAAGGATGCAAAGAGGAATAGTTGGTGGAAGTTTTGTGGTACGCTAGGCCCTGAAACTCCAGCAAGGCATTTGTGGTCAGCTGTGCGTAGAATGTCAGGAGTATGTAAAAGAAGTTTGTTGCCAGTGTTGCAGAAAGGTGAGGTGGTAGCAGTCTCCAATAAGGAAAAAGCAGACATGTGTGTTGACAGTTTTCAAGCAGTGCATAGATCAGAGAACATGGGAGTGGAGAGGTGTAGAAAGAGAACCGAGCTGATGGCAGTTAATCAGTGGAAGCTGGAGAGGAGTTTAGTAAATGATAATACCTTTAATCTGTTTTTTACTATAAAAGAGTTGAAGGATGCAATTATGTCCGGGGCAAATACCACCCCGGGGAGTGATAGGTTGTCGTATGAGTTATTTAAACATCTGGATGATATTGTACTTGATGAAATCTTAGCTTTGTTTAATACTGTGTGGGCAGAGGGTTATTTACCAAAAGAATGGAAACATGCAGTCGTGGACCCTATTTTAAAACCGGGCAAAGAGGCATCTGACCCTAGTTCATATCACCCTATAGCACTCACAGCAGTGCTCTGTAAAATTATGGAGAGAATGGTAGCCAACAGATTAGTTTATTTTTTTAAAACCAGAGGACTATTTGTTGATGTACAGAATGGCTTTAGGAAGGGAAGGTCTACAATGGAGTCTGTATCAATTTTTGATCGGGATATTAAAAGGGCATTTAGACGCAAGGAAATGGTAGTGAGTGTATTCCTTGATATTGAGAAGGCATATGATTCTTTGTGGAAGGAGGGATTAATGATTAAAATTTTTGACTTGGGAGTCAGGGGACGAATGTTCAACTGGATTAAGGATTTTTTATTGAATAGAACAATACAAGTAATGGTTGGTAGTGTTAGTTCAGAGACTGTAGAAATAGAGAATGGAACCCCGCAGGGAAGTGTTATCAGTCCAGTTTTATTTAATATCATGATCAACGACATTTTTTGTAAAGTAAAGAGAGGGTTCGGTCTGTCTTTGTTTGCAGATGACGGGGCCACCTGGAAAAGTGGTTGTAATGTAGAGTTTGTTTTAAAACAGATTCAAAAAGTGTTAGAGTCTGTAGAGGAGTGGGGGGACACATGGGGCTTTAAAATCTCTGCCTCTAAGACTAAATATATGGTATTTGGTTTTAAAAGAAAGTTGTCTAAGTTAGGGCTGTATATGTATGGGTCTCTTTTGGAGAAAGTAAAGGTTTTTAAGTTTTTGGGTGTTTGGTTTGAAGAGCATATGACTTGGGCTGTACATATTGGTAAAATTGTGTTGAAGTGTGGAAAAGTTCTGAATGTTATGAGAACTCTGGTTGGGTGGGAGTGGGGGGCCAACAGGGAGACAATGATGCTAATTTATCAGGCCATGATCAGATCTTCTATTGACTATGGGTGTTTTGTGTATGGGTCTGTGGACTAAAATTTAGTCTGTGGACTAAAACAGTTCTGGCTAGGCTAGATGTGTTGCAGGCAAAGGCTTTGAGGCTTTGCTGTGGAGCCTTTAGAACTTCCCCAGTCCCTGCCCTGATTGTTGAAATGGGAGAAATGCCCTTATGGTTAAGGCGTATTAAGTTAGGGTTACATTACTGGGCTAAACTTTGTGGGTGTAATGATACCTTCCCAGCGAGGTGTTTGTTGCAAGAGGAGGATGATGGTAACAAATATTACACATTTTTTGTAATTATAAATCAGTGGGCTAGGAAGTTGGGTTTGGAACAAGGGGGTATTATAGAGCATATGTTATGGCTACCTGTGCCCTATTGGGTTCTTCCTGAACTGATTATTGAGCTTGCGTTTCTTGAGGGAAAAGATAAGCGTGAGGTGACTCCAAGAATAATGGAATATTTTAATTTAATTCGTGAGAGCACTTTGATTGTTTTCACAGATGGATCTAAGGATCCAGTTAGTGGGAGAGCTGGGTTTGGAGTGTATGTGGAGCAGTTTGGGTTGAGGTTTGGTCGGCGCATTTCTGATGGAAGCTCTGTTCTCACGACTGAATTAATGGCAATTCAATGGGCTCTATGGTGGATTGAGGAAGCCAGTTTTAGAGAAGTCATTATCTGTTCCGATTCTGTAGCTGCTCTTGAAACTTTAAGAGCGGGGAAATCTAAAGCTCGTCCTGACATTCTAAATGAAATCTTGGGTGTGTTTTCCAGAATTGGGTTTGCGTATAATATCACCTTTTGCTGGGTTCCTGGGCATGCTGGAGTGAGGGGGAATGAGCAGGTGGACCTCGTAGCAAAGGAAAGTTTAAAAAGAGAAATAGATATTCATGTATCATTGGGGAGAGTGGAATTGAGAGAAATAATTAAAGAGGGCAATAAAAGAATGGCAGAGAGGATGGGGAAAAGGAAGTCAGGGGTAAACATTACTTTTCTATTCAATCTGAAGTTAGGAAAATATGTTTCTGTACATCTCTGTCTTGTAGGGACTCAGTTAAATTGTGTAGGTTGAAATTGGGACACTGTGGGTTAAATTATTATTTGTACATTATCGGGAAACATGTTTCTGGCTTGTGTGAATGTGGGAGTGATGAGACAGTTAAGCATGTTTTCCTAGAATGTAAAAAGTATAGGGTAGAAAGAAAAGTATTGTTAGTTAGACTGATGGGACTTGGTGTTGAGGCTTTTTCTGTTTTATCTTTGTTTGGGCATAATGAGAAACATCAATTGATATCCAGGGCAGTTCTTCAATTCCTGCATGTGACAGGATTGTATGTAAGAATCTAGTCAAACTCTGAACTGTGGAAGGCAGTAATACGCTTAGCAGCGTCTACACTGCCAGAACCCGAAAAAAGAAAGAAGAAGAAAGAAATCAATCTGCTGGTTAAATGTAGAATATTGAGGAAGCTTAAATGACATAAGAAAGTAAAAATGTAAACCAAGAGCAGAGGATAGAAATAATGGAATGAGAATTGGGCGCATTGAAGGTGCAAATTTAATCAAAGAATGCCTGCCACCACATCGCCACCTAAATATTGTTGTAGTTTGTTCATTATATGCCTGAACGTATTTATGTTATACATTTTCATATCTGCTTTTGTAGTTCTGCAACTAATCAACAGTTAGTATAAAGCAGTGTCACTACAGAGACTAAGTATAAAATATCATAAAATGTAGACAGTAGCAATGTTACAAAATTTTGAGATTTAAAAAATCAAGTCTGCAATTTATCCCATCAGATAAAGCATAAAAAGAAGTTTAATTTGAAACCTAATTCACTTTCATATCTTCAGTATTAAGAAAGTTATGGCCATTTTCATACTCGGAAATTAGCATCTTGTTCCCCATTGCCTTTCAATTGACTTAACTCAAAAGCTGTGATCTGGAACAGTTAAAAGCCCATAACTTTCTTAAAAATTAAGATAACTCAATGAAATTTTCAGTTATTATAGATTGAAGCATTCTGAAACAAATATAAAACAATCTTACTCGGATAACCTGAAATTAAAGCATATAATTAGTTAGTTATCTAATTGTAGCTAATTACAAAATTCAATGAGTAGATCTAAACAACTATCCATTTCTTAAGAAAAGATAAACTTTTTTTAAATTGCCTAAGTGTCCAAATAACATTCACACAATAATCCACAATATAACATAATTTTTAAATCTCATTTTCATGAATTTCTGGGCCAAATGGAAGGAATTTAGTGTTTGATTCCTGTAAATTAATGGCCATTTAAATCAACTAGCGAGTGGGTTTTAGTGGAATGCGGTGGATTGGAACGTTGCGGTTTGCTGTGAAGTTGGGAGGAAAAATACTGTTTGTTCATACATTTTTTGGGACCCCATTTCGCAACATAAAAATATTATTAAAGCCTCCCGAAAAACCAACTTTTAATATAAAAATAAACTATTTACCTTTTTTCTCCCCTACGCAAAATCCTTCCCGTTATCGGCGCTCACGGCTTTTGAAGGTGATTTTTAAATTAGTCTAGTTAATAAATAATTTAGAGTAATTTAAAAATACCTTCATTCATGAAATGTCGGAGCGATTTTTCTTCCGCAACGAAATCGCCCGACATTGATCGATTTTTCCTGCCTGTGGCAAAACGGCACTTTAAGCCCGCCCCCCTCTGAAAGGCGCCAAAGTCGCGCACACGGGGAGCGGCAGAACTGCAGCGCTGCTCAAGGTAAGTTTTGCAACATACCTACAGACAGTTCCTCACACTGTGGTGCCTGGACAGGGCAGAACTTAGTATTAAGTATAAGTCCAAGTGGATGTTTTTTTAAAATTTGTTGGAAGGGCAGAGAACCAACGGTTCCTTGCCAGAGATGCAGCCCCTCTGTCCTGCAATACCACGTGGGCTGCTGACACTGGAAAATAACATTTCTGAGCCCGGTAGGCATGTGGCATAACGGAATTGATTCTGGGAAGCAATGAATGTGAAGTTTTTTTGGGTCGCACATTTCAGGAGCTCATCACCCTGCAGCTACAGAGATTTCATGGGGAGAGGGAGCAGGCAATCAGCAGGCAAACTAACAGACAGGCTGCACTGATATCACATGGAAATATGGCACTCACAAACCACTAATGAATGCTGAATGACAGTGGGGGTGACTGCGCATTGAGGAGTGAACTCAGAACAACTTGGGTGGGTGGTAGGTGGTGGGTTGGGTATTGCGAACAGCGTTCAAGATGTAGGAAGAAGTTGTCACGCTACACTAATGAGATATCATAAATAGAAAAATTGAAAGAAGAAAAGAAGCATTCGCTACGGACATGGACAACAAGAAAGAGCCTGACAACAAGAATACAAGAATGTTGAACTATGTGATTTCTAAAATTCTTAACATTCCAAACTTTAATAAAATCATAATATGTTACTTTTTCCCCTATTGTGTTTAGGTACCCGGGCGCGGCGCCGACAGACAAGAAGCCGAAGCAAAGAAGTCGAAGCCAAAGAACCGAATCGAAACGAGGCTGAAACGCCAATAAACCGAAGGATGAGACGCTTAATGCAAAGTATCCAAAATGGCAGGACGCCTAAAAGCAACCAAAACGAAAAGCTGCGTCGCCTAAAAGCAAACTTACCGAATGGCC
The DNA here is from genome assembly GCA_963514005.1 of Raja brachyura. The sequence continues at coordinate 73,532,377 of OY740782.1, forward strand.
GCTCTGTCAAAACGCCACCTACCTGAAATGAGGCGTCACCTACCAATGACCGACTGCCGCTCAACAGAAAAGTCCAATAACGGACATGACGTTGCCGGGGGGGGGGGGCGGGACTTGTCAGCGATTGGTCCAGACCCCTACGTCCATCACATCACTGTGAAGGCATGAACGTTGTCCAAAACCTCCGCTCCACCCGACCTGTAGCCCACGGAGGGTGGCCGTGGGACAGTTGGGGCTGTCCCGAGGGATGCACCTTCGGCCGCTTTCAACTTGGTGCTTGGGTTCAGATTGCCCAGTCACCTATGGCTTGTGTGGGAAAATGAACCCCATGCTCCCATCTCCCCCTTTTCTCTCCCCTCCTCTCTCTCCCCCCGCTCTCTCCCTTATTTATCCTCCTCTCACTCCCCTCTCTCTCTCCCCCCTCTCTCTCCCCCCTCTCTCTCCCCCCTCTCTCTCCCCCCTCTCTCTCCCCCCCTCTCTCTCCCCCCTCTCTCTCCCCCCTCTCTCTCCCCCCTTCTCTCCCCCCTCTCCCCCCCTCTCTCCCCCCCTCTCTCTCCCCCCCTCTCTCCCCCCTCTCTCCAACCCCTCTCTCTTCCTTATCTATCCTCCTCTTACTCCCCTCTTCTCTCCTTCTCTCTCCCCCCCCTCTCTCTCCCCTCTCTCTCCCCTCTCTCTCTCCCCTCTCTCTCTCCCCCCTCTCTCTCCCTCCCTCTCTCTCCCCCCCCTCTCTCCCCCCCTCTCTCTCCCCCCCTCTCTCTCCCCCCCTCTCTCTCCCCCCCCTCTCTCTCCCCCCTCTCTCCCTCCCCCTCTCTCCCTCCCCCTCTCTCCCTCCCCCTCTCTCCCCCCCTCTCTCCCCCCCCTCTCTCCCCCCTCTCTCTCCCCCCTCTCTCTCCCCCCTCTCTCTCCCCCCTCTCTCTCCCCCCTCTCTCTCCCCCCTCCTCTCCCCCCCTCTCTCTCCCCCCCCCTCTCTCTCCCCCCCTCTCTCTCCCCCCCTCTCTCTCCCCCCCTCCCTCTCCCCTCCCCCTCTCCCCTCCCCCTCCCCAGCCATCGGACCCCAACCTCCACACCAGGGAGGAGAGAGAGAAAGGAGAGTGTGGGGAGGAAAACACCCTGGTGTGGGGGTTAGGGTCCTATGGCGGTGCATCGCGGTCAGCGTCTGTGGGAGGCTCCCGTGGGTGGAGACAGAGGGGGGAGAGAAGGGGAGAGTGAGAATGGGGAGAGGAGGGGAAGTGAAAGGAGGAGAGAGAAGAGTGGAGAGAGGGGAGGAGAGAGAGAGAAGAGGGGAGAGAGAGAAGAGGGGAGAGAAAAGGGGAAGACGGGAGCATGGGGTTCATTTTCCCACACAAGCCATAGGTGACTGGGCAACCTGAACCCAAGCACCAAGTTGAAAGCGGCCGAAGGTGTACAGCCCCCACTCTCCCACGGCCACCCTCCACGGGCTGTGTATGTGTCGGGTGGAGCGGAGGTGTGGGACAATGTTCATGCCTTCACTGTGATGTGATGGACGCGGAGTTCTGGACCAATCGCTGACAAGTCCCACCCCCCGGCAACGCCAAGTCCGTTATTGGACTTTTCTGTTGAGCGGCAGTCGATCCTTTGGCTTGTAGGTGACGCCACCTTTCAGGTAGGTGGCGTTTCGACAGAGCGGCCATTCCGTAAGTTTGCTTTTAGGCGACACAGCTTTTCGGTTCGTGGGCTTTTAGGCATCCCACCCTTTTGGTTAGTTTGCATTTGGGCGTCCCATCCTTTTGGTTAGTAGGTGTTTCGTCTTCGGACTCTTTCGGTTAATTGGCGTTTCGGCCTTGTTTTGATTCGGTTCTTTGGTTTCGACTTCTTTGCTTCGGTCTCTCGACAATCGGCGCCACGTCTGCACACTTGTGTTTAGATCAAGGGCACTGAAAAAGAAATCAACTAGTCCAGGGGCTTTTGTGAAACGATTATTTCTCAAGTGCTATTCATATTAATAATATGGTATAGGTGTGAGGCATGGAGTCTTACTAGAGCACTGTCCATGTCTCTCGATGGTACCTACACCCAAATGCTCAGAAAAGTTCAAAATGTCAGTTGGAGGGACCACATCACCAATGCCCAGCTGCCTGGGGAGATTCCACCTCTGACAGAAAAGATAGGTCGAGAAGGATAAGGCTTGCTAGTCACTGCCACCGCCACCCAGAAATGCCAGCAAACAAGGTTGTGCTGTGGGAACCCACGCATGGAAGACGTGGCCCTGGATGGCCAATCAAGACGATGCTGAAGGCGTTGATGGAAGACGCATGTGTAGAGACAAAAGAGGAGCTTGCCAGCTGCATGGAGGACAGAGATGTGTGGTGCGTCCGTCACCATGCCCGCTAATGTTTTCAATGACTTCATAATAAAAATAATAATAATATTCATATTGCAAGTGCTATTTTTATTTATATGTGGTGCAAGTATTAAATAACGTCAAATTCACTATATATTGTCAAAAATTAAGGGGTTTAACATGGAAAACGTGATTTTTTTTTGTACATTTCATATTTTGAATTGCATTGACTTATCTTTCCAACTGAAAAATATATAAATCTTTCAACCAGACTGAATTCAAAATATCCACAAAAAAATGTTTCCTGCTTCAAAGCAGTTGAAGAAAAGACAAGTGTGTCTTCCATTTCTCAGAACTCTCACTGTTTTCCCAAATTTTACAAGCAGGCTTAGCTTGCCAGCACAATAATCTTACATGTAACTAAGCACTGTGACAACTTATGAGTGTATTACTAAGAACCTCCGAATGTGGAAGCATGTAGATAATAATGAATGTAGGACACAGAATCAATGTGAAGTTCCACATTGGAACTACATCAATCTGGTGCCAGTAGTGCATTAGAACCAGTAAGTAATTCACCTTTTAATTGAATAATGTAACACTATTTGGCATTAAATTTATTATCTTCCAACCTTCAATTTTCATTTTTTTGTGAACAGTAATTGAATTTAGCTTGATTTTTATTTACAAATATCTGGAGATTTAAATAAATGAAGATAAACCTGGATCTGTCAATTTGTTTACTCCAAATGAATGGTTCAAATAATATTTGTCATTCACTGGTGGTAAGAGTTGG